>CM074488.1:5866624-5897965 GCA_037389245.1 Oryzias sinensis
GACCTCATTCATCCCGCCTCCGCCATACTCTGCCTACATATTTTTCTGCTAATTAGTATAGGCTTGTCGAATGTCTTCTTTCTGTCCCGTTCGGTATGGCTCCTCCTTTGTTTTGGTTTTCCCGGATCTCTGTTTGTGTTTGTGTTTCTGTATTTTTAATTATTTTTGACTTCTCACTGTTTTTTTTTTCTGCGTCTCCAGCGGGACCTACCACTCCAGGGACGAGAGCACCGACAGCGGCCTGAGCATGAGCAGCTACAGCGTCCCCCGCACTCCAGATGACTTCCTCAACAGCGTCGACGAGATGGACACAGGTGAGGGAAGAAGGCGGGGCCTCCTTCTGTCAAAGTCAAACTAAACTTTATTGTCAATATCTATTATGTTTTCACATACATAGAAATTGAAATTCCGTTTCTCTGAAGCTCCAGTTTAAATAGGGAATCTAACTTCAAATTACAAAATAAAATACAATAAGATGGGGAAAAAATAAAGTGACTGTAAAAAGAGAAAAATAAAGTGGCTGCAAAAATAATAAGAAATAAAAACAACCTCTTTCCTGCTGAAAGAGGGAGTTTAATCGTCGAAAAAGAACACAAACCTTAAGAAGGAAATCGCTAGAAAGTAGTAAAATGATCTGGATCCTTAAAAAGTCTTGAAAGGTCTCACATTTGAAATAAAATTTTGGTGAATGGGTCTTAAAAAATGTTTTCGTCGAACAAAAACAAAAAAACATTTTCATGATCCGGAAGGTCTTGAACTGTAAATCATTTAACCTTAGCTAGCTAATTAGCTTCATGTTAGCTTGTTGTGGGGAAAGTGTAAATTCATGGAGAAAAGCCTTAAAATAGAATAGAAAAGGGCGTATAAACTGGTTTGTGGAAATCCTATTGAAGCAAAGTGGTTTGCTGAAAGACATTTCAATTCGACACAATGGGGATCATAGCGATGGAATCACACGTGTAGAGCAAGAAGCTGCACACTCCGACTGTTTCATTCTCTTTGGACATCCAGTCTTAAATTAGATTTTAAGCGTTCCTAAAAAGGCCTTAAATTGAACTTTTGTAAATGTGTAGAGACCCTGCATGCAGCAAGTTGGTTTTACGCAACAGGAAAAATCTTATTACCAGATATCAAAATCTAGGAAAAGGGGATTTCAGAGAAACGCTTCACGTTCACCACGTTGCAAAACAGCCAATCCTGTTTGCACCTATAAAAAAACCAAACTGATAGCACTAAATCAAACCTTTATGTGACACACAAAGCTAACTCACAACCTTGTAAATATCACATATAAAAAATCCATTAGCCACGTTAGCGTATTCATAATACATGTATGGTGGTCCATATTCGCCGATCTAGTGAGCATCGATGCACACTGGTTTTTCGCAGAGACTTCTGGGAAATTTCTAGGGCACTGGATTTTGGAATTGTAGATTTGGACAGCACTACAAAATGGTGAACGCGCTATATAGTGAGTAGGGAAGGAATTTGGACACAACCAAAAAAAAAAAATAACACGCGCAGACACGCTACATGTTAGCCCCGTTAGCATATTCCCCACACATGTAACCTCCTTAGTTTCACGTAGAAAAACAAAGGAATAACGCTAAAACAAGCATTATTGTGACGACACTGAGGCCCTACCTGGCTGGTAATACTGTAAAAAAAGAACACAGTCCGACACCGCTACACGTTAGCCATGTTAACGTGTTCACAATAACACCCAACCTTGAGTTCAACTCAGAAAACAGACCAACATTCTGACAGAGCGTCACTTCAACATCAGTTAATCCGTGCATGGATTATAAGGCGGCCTGTTGATTTTTAAAAAAGACAACCTAAAGGCTTTTAAGGCCGCCTTATAGTATGGAAAACACTGTATTTAATTAGGAATTAATGCTTGGGGAGAAAACATGAGTGTAGGATGTGGCTGGGTTGATAAAATTCAAGCTTAATAAATCGGTAATTGATCAATAAAAGTAGCGATCGAGAGATCACCTAAGATATTTTAAAACAAAATATAAAGAAAATGAAATCTTTTCATGGATCCAATAGTTTCTCAGTCAGTCTCTCCCCCCTCGTCCACTATCAGGAGACCCGCTCGCGCCCTCCATGGCGACGCAGCCCAGCCGTTTCCCCGACTACCTGGACACCATCCCCGGCACGGACGTGGACCTGGGCACCCTGGAGGGGGAGAGCATGGCGGTGGAGGGCGAGGAGCTGATGCCCAGCCTGCAGGAGGCCCTGAGCTCCGACATCCTCAACGACATGGAGTCCGTGCTGGCAGCTACCAAGATCGACAAGGAGAGCTTCCTCACATGGTTATAGAGGAGGCGCCATCCTCCACCTCCTCTTCCTCCTCCTCTTCCTCCCTGTGCTCTGAACTGCCTGCTCTCATCCTTAGAAGGGTTCATGGATGCTTTTTACCAGACATTTCAGCCAACCTTTTTTTGGGACTTGTGTGAGACTCCGCCCCCTGCTCCCCCCCCTCCCCCTCCTCCCCTTTCAGGCAGTATTCCTCCTCTCTGGTGTTTTTAATTGTGTCTGTGTCTTCAAGGCTGGCCTATGAACAGACAATTATGCAAAGCGGCCTCCTCGTGGATCTGGAGCCCGCTTCTACCTTCAGCATCCTAACGAACTCGCGTTGGCGACGACCGGGCGCCATCTCTGCCGCAGTGTAGCGCCGCCTGCTTTCTAACCAACCTGAGAAACCAAAAATGATGTATTTGGAGAACAAGAAACAATACTGATTTGGAGTAAAGGTCACAAGAGGCCCCGGTTGGACATTTTGGCAGGGGGAGGGGGGCGTCCAAACGTAGGGACCGACTACACTGCTGCTTGGCTGTGCCAGCAAGTCTAAGTTAAACCTTTTTGATAGATCAAGTGCCTTCAGTTGTACTTTTTTTCTTTTCTTTTTACTATTTTTAAAGATGCGAGCAACTCGAAGAATTACTCTGCAATATGAAAGCATCTGGCGTTTTTTTTTTTTTATCATATATATATATCCGCCTTCTAGTGTTCAGCAATCACAATCTAGTTTTTAACAGAATTCGGGAATCCCTTTTTTACCCTTCGTATGTCGGTCTTATCCAGGCCTAACTCCCAGTTTTAGTCGTTTTTTTAGTACTTTTTTAGCTTATTACATGTGTAGCTTAGTTCAAACTGCTTGAGTTTTACTGTCGTGGATGAACTGTACCATTTTTAACACAGTCTGTTGTTGAGATTTATTCTTTTTTTGTTTTACTTTATATACATATATACATATATGTATTATTTGTGTTGTACTATTGTTGATCACAAAGCGGCTTTTTTGCAAAACATTAACCAAAAAGGCTTTTTTTTTTTGGTTAAATTTAAATTTCAGAAACTCTTCCTCCGATTGCTTCCAGCTTGCAATGTTTTTTTTTTTTTTTAAATTGCAAGTTTTGAAGCTGTCTTCCTCTAGAGGGCGCTGTGGCCTCTGCGCATTGAGGGTTCAAAAGAAGAGGTTTGGTCAAGCGGGTTGTAAAGAAAGTCACGTCAGGAGCGGTGTAGAGATGTGGTAGACGAGATTTGATTTGATTTTTGTTTGTTTTTTGTTTCTTCCTGGAGTTTGTAACCCCGGAACAATCGAACAACACGGTTAGGTATTGTGGCAGCAGATTCCAAAGACGTTTTCTCGTAACGACACTAACATTTAGTTTTGGTTCCAGCGTCAGCGATTCATAAATCGGCTTCTGTACGAACAAAACTGTATAAGCTAACCAGATGATTTGTGTGTTTTAAGGTGTTATTGGAGATGTCTAAAGAAGTTTTTCCTCTCTTTCTGTTTGTAGGTGGTTGTTTTGAGTGACTAATAACCCTAAAGGTTTTTTTTTTTGTAAGATGAGGCCTCAGAACAGAGGAGAAAGCGTTTCTCCCATCAGCACTCGCATGTTTACATACTTTTGGGGAAACTGCTGCAGCAGCAGTGGAGACGACACACTCTCACAGTTGTTTTTTGATGTTTACACCCTTGCATCCCTGCAGAAGAAGCAGTCTGCCGTGCACGCCCTTTGGTTTAAGCCGACGAAACACTCTACGTATATGTACATAGACATACATATATGTTTTTGTTTATTTTTAAGGACTGTTGTCATTCATTGTTTCCTGAGAACCCTTTTTAATTGATTCTAAATCACATGTTGATGGATTGATGGACAGTGTTGGTGATGACAATGCAGCAAAAGGGGCGGGACACCACGAGGCGGCTTGAGGTTTTGCATTCAAATGCAGAGATGTCACTGAAAAGCTGATTTTTAATGCTTAACTTAGTGTGTACTTGTCAGAGCATTACTAGCTGTTGACTCACCGTAGCAGTAGAACTAATCAAAAAGTTAAAGGATTTTGTATTTAGAGTTCTCTAAATGCACATGAAATGAGTTTATATTCAACAAAGACTGTTCATTTTGTTTTGATAGATATGTGCATGTGTTTTAGAACAATAAATCCTGTTACATTATATACCTTTCTTCATATGATACTTTGAAATTGGCCTCAAATAAAGTATATACTTTGTGGTAATCCTTACTTGTGTGAATGGTTTTCACATTGGAACTATTTTTTTCTGATTGTGTAAAATGAATATATATATATATATTTTTTCAGTTACAAAAGTGTTCTGTAATTTTACTCGTTTTTTGGAAACAAATAAATAGGCACGCATGCTTGTTAAGAACTAAAAATATAAATGTAAAGTATTGCAGTGGTATAAATGTATAACAGTATGGAGAAAAGTTTATTTACATACCAATTTGGTTAATGATTTATCATGAAATTATTTGTATTTTTTTGAGTAAAAGATAATTCTATTTTTTAAAACACTTAAAAAGTTTAGTATTGTATTTTTCCACTTTGACCACCAGGGGATGTTGTGTGTGTGTGTGTGTATGTATATATGTGTGTATGTATATATATATGTGTTTATATATATATATATATATATACACATATATATATATCCTTCATTGACGTGTTCTTCCTACCATGACAAAGGTGGATAAAGGTGGAAAGATTTCATGTAATCCATGGACACCAGTGAAGATCACAAATCATTGAAGAAAAAAGGTTCAGAGCACTGTCTAGTGGGTCTAGATGACCCAACTCCCAATGTTAAAGTGCCTAGGATAGCACAAGGGTTATTCTTCTACAAAATAAACCTGACTTTTCAATTAACCCCACAAAAATGTTAATTCTAATTACAAAACCTAAGGGAAAAGCATAATAGCAGAAATTACATCAGTGGTTACCAAACTCAAATGTGTTCGGTGCTTCTTCTTTTTTAACTAAGGTTTTTATGAAATTTTATTTAGGAATACAAGCAACAATTTGAGGTAAAGTCTCCAAACTTCAGTTGGATCTGAAATAAATCCTTTCATGTAAAGTTCTTTAGGAGCTTTAATATTGAAATGGATAAGAATTCAATGTTGAAACAAGAGCTTTTTCAAATACATTTTTATTAATTACATGTATTATAATGTCTAATTGCTATTCCAAATATTATTAAATATCACTTGAGGAAAAAAAAATAATGGTTACATAATTGAAACTGCGTTAGAAATACCACAGATGGAACAAGGAGGAAGCATCGGTAAAGATCACTTCATGCTGACAGAGGCATAAAGGTAAAGCGGCGTGATCTTCAGGTAATGCATACATGTTTTCACAGTGGAAATCGAGCGTTTTGATTTTATTTTATTTTTTTAACTCTCGTGGATCTGCAGCCTTCAGTGGGATCCGTGAAAACGAGAGACGGCAAAGGAAACTGCTGGGAAGGAATGAGCGGACAGACGACCGCCCCACAGCTTTTCACAGTAAATACAAGACAAAGGATTCCAAGTAACAAACTTTTGATTTGTATATTATTTACAAATGTTATCCCTTTAACATGACTTTCTTCTTTTAAATCATAGGGAGACCTAAATTCAGGAGTGACCTCCCAAGATCTCATCCAGGTTTATGTCCTTCATCCAGTCGTCATTTCCAGAACCAGATTTCAGCAGAGCGTCGATGAAGTCGGAGTCGGCGTTGATGCCGGGGACCGTGTTGTCTCCCTCGGGGAGAAAGTCAAACGTCAGACGGTTCGGTCTGCTGCTTTGGTAACCGTTGGAGCTCGGACTGGACTCCTGGAAGTTTCCTGCGGGTACCCTCTGCTCGGGCGACACCTGGTTCAGGTTCCCCACAGGAGACGGTGAGCTCATTATGGCTGGGTGGGACCTGGGGGCCGTCTCCCTCACCGAGGGGTTCAGCGGGAGCATGCCCAGGTCTGGCGCCACCTGGTTGGGAGGGCCCACGTGCCTCTGCGCGTACGGGTGGTTTGGCATGTCCTGCACACCTTGCGGCGTGGGGAGACACCTGAGACCGAGTTCAGCGGTCACTTGCTTGTTGGCAGAACCCCAACCAATGGTGGCGTTCGTCATCAGGCCCTGTCCGGCGCCTCCGGAGGAATGCAGGTCCGCCGTCGCCCTCTGGTGCTGAACACCCGCCGCGCTGTTCATCCTGAACGACTTTCCCGGAGGGTTGGGACCCAGGAACCTGGGCCTGCTTTGGTTCAGTCCGACGCGGTTGTGGATGCTTTGCTGGAACTGGTTGACGCAGGAGGAGGGCGGACAGTCTGCCGCCATCGGTCCGCCCATCTTTGATGTGGAGACGTTTCGAAGGTGACAGGACAGTGACTGTAAGCTGTTCTCGCCTGGAGGCTGGGAGGAGCTTTGCCCTGCGGAGACCGAAACTGTCAGGAGGATTCTAAAGAAGGAAAAGGAACGCCGAGCTGGGCGCAGGAACACCAACCTGTGAAGATACTTCCTGGCTGAACTCCCACCAAGCCTCGGGACTGCTTGTAATCCGGCGGGGGTCTCGTTAGATGGCGGCTGAACTGATCACAGGCGTTGTCTTTATCCTAAAAAAAACCCAAACAATTAATATCACTGAGGTAAACATGAATCAAAGGGTTTTTTCAAGGCCGCTTACTGCACTGCCGATGGAGTGCTGCTGCTGCTGCTGCTGCTGCTGCTGCTGGCTCAGCTGTCTGGGAACTGTCTGGGTTTTGGCCGGACCCTTCTGCTGGTTGTTGGGCGCCGTGTGTCTCAACTGGGATTGGGCTGTCAAGACTCCCAAGTTTCCGTTAGGACCAGTAGGAACTCCCTATGGAGGAATAAGAGTCACAGAATAATTTTTATGATTGTTTTCTTAAAGACCCACTGTGATTCAAATGTTGTTTTTGTAGCATTTTTCTGATCACGAAGTACATAAATTAAGAAAATTACACTCGAAGTTGCATTTCTGAGTATTTTTTTCGTTCACTAATCGTAACATAATATGTTCTCATCATTTTAACAAACCCTGAAATGTTCCTCTGGTGTTGTCTTGGTGACAGAATTTTCCCCTAAAATAAACGCCGATCCCCATCAGACGTCTGTCTCTACTAAATGCTGCGCCAGCTACCAAATTTTCTGAATAAATGTCAAGGCTGCTATTGGAAGATCAACGGTATTTTACTGCACTATAAGGGACGTTCAAAAGCTTAAACTTTTTTCAAACAAAAACAACAGAGCGTCTTGTAATCTTTAGTGCCTTGGTTGCGTTTACTGATGTCGAAACCGTTTTTGAAAGATACACGGCTCTCGGTCAAAATGTCAGTCCGTTTTTTTACAAATGGCAAACTACGTTAGTTTTTTTGTTTGTTTTTTAAAATACGCTAACACAGCTAGCTGTGTCTTACTGTTTGTTCGTCTATACCTGTTGCCAACAAGTTTGGGAGTTACAGCTATCGCTACCACGCTGTTAAGAATAGTTAGAAACTCCTTTTAACTTTTTATTACACTAATGGTTCAGACTTAATTCATTAAGCACGTATGATCATCTCAATATTATATTATATTTGAAGACAGCACAAGTTTCTTCCCACACTCCTTTTTTCTTTCTGTGTGTGCTCTTGGCCTTGGAGCACCTCGCCTGCAACAACCTGTGGCCGTGATTTTCACATCATTGTCCAGTGTATGATCTTCTGAATATGCAAATTCAGGGTTCTTATACCAAGCCCATCTTCCTGAGCCTCAGAGTTCAGACTTTGAATGCATCATCTGCATCTTCATCTGTCTGTCCCCTTCGTACAAAATGTCTGTGCTGTTTGTACGAAGTATAACTTCCTCAAAAAGATAAGTATTGTCTCTGAGTCATTATTTAATTTGTTTCTATGTGCAGGAAGCTGTGGGTACGAACCTAATTTTCCTATTTACAGTCCTATTTAGAATAACCAGTTTCCTCACACACGCTAATACGCTAACACGGCGAGCGACTCGAGTCCTATCCTGACTCTTTTTGTCTCCATGTTTGTTATAGTCCTGTGCGCTCTATACTGAGGAAGGTGTCCTTTTCCTCGTCCGAGCTGACATCTGGATCAACACAGTACGGCTGGACAGCTCCAAATACTCAACATTTTTCTGGTATCAGCAGTATTAGTTTGGGGTGTGTGACGGGCTGTAAGCTAGTGGGAGACTGTCTAAAAGTAGAGGGGAAGGAGGGTGGGGTTGCTCTGGACCAAATGAACGACTGCTGCTCTGCCGAAACTACGTCCTAATAAATGACAGATTTCTTTTCTTTTGGCTATAAACATTACGCTTTTAAAATCAATCAAACGATGATTGGAGCGGGTCTTTAACCCTTGTGCTATCTTAGATGACCCCACCCTTACATTGACGTGTTCTCCCTACCATGACAAAAGTGGATAAAGGTGGAAAGATTTCATGTAATCCATGGACACCAGTGAAGATCACAAATCATTGAAGAAAAAAGGTTCAGAGCACTGTCTAGTGGGTCTAGATGACCCAACTCCCAATGTTAAGGTGCCTAGGATAGCACAAGGGATAAGAAGAAAAAGTATGACGTTGGATCCCCACCCCCATGACAAATTAGGAACAACTTCGAAAAGTCTGAATGGAAATTATAACATTGAGACTAAATGGGAAGAAGGAGAGAAATGAAAACAATTGAAAATACAAAAAAGAACCTCTTACAAATAAGCAATTTTTGTCCTATTTGGAAACAGTTTTAGGTTGTTTCTTTTGTTTGTTCAAGATTTTAATATTTCTTTCAAGTTTATGTTAACTTTTGAATTTAAAACTGTTATCAAATGTTTTCTTTTCTTTTTCTAAATGTACAATCTGTTTTTTGTCTTTACTTCAAATTGATCCTAATGAAAAAGCCGCCAAACACAAATCAGTGCATCACTATTTTCGCCACTAGAGGGCACTAGTCTACAAAACATCATCTCTAACACTATTCAGCCTCCAGAATGTGGTCAAGGTTACTCCCTCTGCAGATGAAAAAAAGGGGCTTTTTTTGGAGGGGGGGGGGTCTCCCTTGATAATTGTGTCTAAAGAGAGTGGAAAGAATCCCTGAGACAGCAGGAAATGTGTGGCAATGGGAAGTTAAGCTCCGGCACCATGATTACCTCCTTTTCGTTAGCTCCTCTTTGCTGATCACCAAGTGGCTTTTTTGGCAAAGCAGGGATTCCATCCCCCAGACCCATTTGGCTGCTAAAGCTAATTTAATCAGGAGCCCCGAAATTTAATGGAGACGTCCACATTTTTTAGGTTATGTCGAGTCTCAACCGATTCTTGAGACGGTCCTACCTGCACCACGTCTTTCTCAAACCTCCACGTCTTTTGTGTGGACGAACCACTGACTGTATATGAGAATTGGCCTGACGGACTCCGCCCCCTTCCGTTCCAAACAGGAAGTACCCACATAGACTTTCACTGAGAAGTAAACAGCTGTTCCTCTGTCATTGTATTTGTCAGAATAACGATGCTTTCTCTGACCTTTTTTTAACACGTTCTTGCTAATCCAAATTTTGTCATTTTTCTGTAGTGCAAGTTACTCAAGTCTTTGGCCAATCAGATGCTTCAATAGAAGTAGGTGGAGCCTGCCGGCCCACACATTCTACGTTTGACAGAGTTCGTGTAGCCCGTTTTCAAGAGGTAGGGGTGTTTGGACTTCCAACAAGCTCAGTGCTGATTGGCGAGAGTGGTTGCAGACAAGATGGCGCCCAGACATCATTAGCCAGAAACGGAAATTCTATTTCTTCTATTAAAAATGATTCATGTGAATAAACGGTTCAGTGTGCAACACGAGTCGTTTTATTCCTTTCAAAGAGGCTGTAACCAAAAGTGTTCCGATCTATAAAACTGTTGCAACGGAGCCTTAGCTCCAGTGTTTACATTCCTTCAGCAAACCCACCCTTTGAACCCTTTCGACCCTTGCCGGGAATCAGCGTATTGTGTCGGGGGAAAAAAAGGGTTTTGCGCTGGTATGTAACACTTTATACACTTTATGCATATCAGTGAAAGTGTTCCTTACCGGTGAAAAGCTGCTTTTCTTTGCCGATTAGATGATTCACGTTGATCGAGTGAGGAGTTTTGGTCAGAGCAAAACAGGCTTGGGCAGAGACATCTCTGGTGTTAAAGTTTTAATGCCTAAAGCTTAGTTAGACATCAGTTAAATAAGTGTTTTTGTCCCCCCAAAAAACAATTTTTCAACTGAAATGGGGTCTGGTTCCGGAATTTCGGTTCCGGCTAATGATGTCAAGGCGCCCATGGGCGAGAATTCGTCATGTAGGAAGGTTAATGTCCACCTAATCCAAGTCAACACACAGAACCAGTGTATGCAGGTGACATGTAAGTGCCTGTACGACGAACACAAAAAACGACATTTTGTCTGAATTTTAACAGTCGGGTTTTGCGTAAGAAGCGCGTAGTTTTCACGTGAACAGAACAGACTCCTGGCGCAGTGCACATAGTTTAGGGGGGTCGAAACAATCCATAAGACGTGCCTTCACCTCACCCATTTCATCCTTACTTGTGTGTTGTTTAAGTGCTCGCTACAACCTGTAGCTTGCAGCAAACCGTAGATAAAAATGGGCATGAACATTTTCACCTTACAGGCGGTGTACGACCATGTAGTCCACCTGCGTGTTCGTACAGGTTCGCCAATATCCACCCATGAGGATAGTTGTGACTAAGGCCTTACTGATGTCATCAGCTCCAACATGGCAACCTCCATATCCCAAAGAAAAAGTGTCTGCATTGACTTCATTTTGTTGGAACAAACTGTTTTCTAAACGGTCCTGTTGTCACAGTCAATGGCGTGAACACAAGGACACCCCATGATGGGCGGGTATTCGTCATGTAGGAAGGTTAATATCCACCGAATCCAAGTCAACACACGGAGTGTGTACAGTCAGTCACTGGTGAAAAACGTTTCCCAGGGAGTCAAAACAGAGCATTTGGTAAGCGAATCCTAATCTGCAAGACTTTATTTATCTAAGTACATCTCTAAAATCTGAAATGAAACAGGATCAGAGGATTGGAATTACAGCACAGATGCCACTAAGGCGAAATACTCTTTCCTTTGACAGCAAAATCACAGCCTTTGATTCGCCAAAAACCCACAACGGACTGCAAGTGAGGGCAACTGTGGCGAGTAAACCTGAGTAATACCCCCATCCCGATGTGTCACCAGGCTGGTTTCCATGTTTTCCCCCTGCCTCCTTTCTTCACAAGCTTGTTGTAAATGAATACCACATGTGGCTCCGCTCCACGGAGGGAAGGCAGGGTGATTTAGACTCCCATCCTGCGGCGGTGCAGGCAGCTGACAGTGATCCAGGCCCGGCCTCGCCGGCTCTCACACTGCACTTCCTCCAGTCTGGTCTCAGGATGCCGTCCCCGGGGAGCGCCTCGGCATCTGGACTTGGCCAAACTCCCTTTCCCAGGAAACAAGCAGTCCCCTCCTTAACGCTGCCCTGTAAAGCTCAGGCCCCTCCTCCCTCTGCTCCTATCCTTACCGAAGGATGTGGAGCCAGGGATTTATCAATAAAAACCTATGTATCGCAAGAGGCATACAGCTTTTATTTTTAGTACCCGCTCCGAGCTTTCCTGTTGTGCTTTTGGAGACTTTTTCTGTTATTGTGCGGCTGGTGGTGGAGGAGGAAACAGGAAAAAAGACGGGGTGTGAAGTGGAACTGCAGCCTGCAGCCCGAGTTGAAGCTGTTGATTTTGTACATGCGGCACCACAGCTGTAGCGTTAAGGCTGTTGCAGAACTTCTGGCTTCACAAGCCCAAAAATAACGTCCTAACTTGAAATGGCTCCACGCAATCTGTTCTGAATGTGTGAACAAAAGTAACCTTTAAGGTTTCACACAAAGAACGAATCAAACATTCTTCCGAAGCCTCAAAATTAACTTTGTGATTTGATTAGGAACATAAAAACTTATTTTTGCTTTCTTTTTTGAGGTTTCTAACAATAAAATCCACTTTTTTTTTACAGAGACAAAAACAGTTTCCAGACAATCAGGGACAACAGGATCGTCTCTACTTTTTGCATTCCCACAGAAAATGTCTCTCTCTTTAGTCAAAACATGGCTCCATTGCCGTGGAGCCTGCAGCGGCGCTCCCTTTTTACCTTGAAATAGCGCTCCTCGCTAACCACAACCATCGAGGGCCAGATGCATCAAATTCTTAAGGCTCAGGACTAAAACTGGGGGTGTGAAGCAAAAACAAGAAGATGCCTTCCTTCCCAATAGATTTATATAACTTTCCACACAAGCGATGAGCCCGACTTCCCACATGAAACCATAAATTAATACAAAAAGGCACTAAAACAGCCAGTCAGGGTAGAAAATGTCTTCTGCTTTTGCTGGTCGACTCTGATGCTGCAGATGTGCATCTGCAAATCAAGGCAAGTTCATTTGTAACAACAAACTAATCACATGCAGCTGAGAACAGGTGGGTCTTTAACGTGGATTGAAATCAACTTGAGTGCTTTAGCTGATCTAAGGTTTTCTGGAAGACTGTTTGAAGGCTGTGGAGCATAGAAGCTGAAGGCAGCTTCTCCGTGTTTGGTTTGGACTCTAGAACCGGACTAAAGGCCAGAGACTGATACAGACTGGGGTCTGGAGGTCAATTGTGCATCTTGGTGCTAAACCACTCAAAGCTTTATATTTAGCGATTAAAATGTGCCTGTATTACCATTTTCTCTGCCAGTAAAAGCTAAAAAGATGATGATAATACTTAAAAAAAAAAAAAAAAAACGGAAAGTTGGGACAAAATAAAAATAAAATACAACAAATATCCCAAAATGGAGTGAGAAGAAGTAAAAGCCTTATTGCCCGGACCTATTTTATTAATACAGCCACTATCTATTATTAGTCCTGTTCCCTTTCTAATGGGTACACACTTGGGGAGTATTCAGACAGGAAAAGTTCATACAGTCCATAAACAGTAAAAACAATGGAGGAATTGAGGCGTGATGTCACCCATTGAAAATGCCAAATCTCTCACTATGTCTTCATGATACGGGTGCCGCTATGTTGAAACCAGTCGACAGTGATTAGTCAGTCGCTCTGAGTCGCCAAACAGGAGTGAGCTTATTGTGAGTCGCCGCCTCTTTCCACGGCTCTACCGCTTGAAGCTGCGTTTCCATTGACTATGAAATAGTCAATTAAATTCTAGCATACTATTCTGTTACGAACCATGGCCTGTAAACACAACCACGTGACTAAAGATCTCTTCAGTTATTGGCCAGGAATTACGAGGGCGGGGCAAAGAAACGAGAGGAAGAATAATGGAAGTCCTACCCTTTGCAATCCTTGTTGGGATAAACTTTATATTTCGCTGACCAATTTTGAACGTCTGTTTCAACGGCAGGTTCACCCGTTTTTATTTGTACGAGGAAGACATACTGCAAGGTGGCTACTGATAACTGTTTATGATGTATAGATTGTCGAAAAAATAGTGTGAGAAGTCATTTGTATCACGTTAAAAGTTGTTTTACTGAGCCGGCATTCATCCAACCGAATTTCAATGAGTTGTTGGGTCTTATCGTCCTGGTTGCTACCTTCCTACTGTGTTTACATCACATGAAGATGACTACGGTGGCCGTTTTGGTCCAGTTGTTCCGCTTCCAGCACAGAGCCTATTAAGACTGAGGAAACTCAGAGGAAACTGAAGCTCAGTCTGATTGGAAACGAACCAAGACCACCTCGAAAGATGGATCAACCCATTGAGACTGTTGTTGCGAATTTGGGCTTTATAATTAAAATTGAATAGAATTGAATCAGAGAGCCGTTCCTGGTCCCGGTCCAGGGTCCGTAAACAAACTGGTTCACTTAAAGCGGACCAAATGTCTAAACTGTGGGTCTGAATACACCCTTGGTTCCAGATACCCAAATACACACACATAACTACGTGAATGCAACCATTCAGTTACCCCACCATTCGCTTCAGACCCCAATTTTTGGTTCACGGTTTTGTTTCAGGTCAACATTTGATGGATTGATTGATGTACAACAACAAAAACTAAAACTTCCTTTTTTAAAGTTGCTAAAAATTAAGCATCAATAAAGATAGTTGGTTTATAATATGCCTGGTGTGATGTCTTAAGACAATAAACTCCTGTTTAGCACACCTGTTTGACACATTCAATGTAAACATATGCTAATGTATTCAGTAGAGAAGGAAGGATTCACTTTTCCCACAATTCAATTCAATGGTGTAACAGACCATACAGTTAGGTTTTAACCCTTGTGCTATCCTAGGCACTTTAACATTGGGTGTTGGGTCATCTAGACCCACTAGACAGTGCGCTGAACCTTTTTTCTTCAATGATTTGTGATCTTCACTGGTGTCCATGGATTACATGAAATATTTCCACCTTTATCCACCTTTGTCATGGTAGGGAGAACACGTCAATGTAAGGGTTACACTAGGATTTATGGCATCCATAATAACAGCACATACAGAGGTAAATATACACACAAACGAACACACATGGAAGAGTACGACACACGTCATGTATAGACACTCATTTAGTTCCATTTAAATCTTAATCCTATGCTTTTGCGTTCAATTACATTTGAATTTTTCTTACACCTTTCTAGAGAAACTGTGGTCTGCTCTCAGTTTCTGGATCTTGGTATCAGCATAACTTGGCTTTTCTCAGATTCCTGTGATGCTCTGTAGCCTCCACACATTAGAGAGGCGCTTGTTTGGCCACTAAGTGAAACTAATTTACAGGTTTGAGTTTCTATGATCCAACAGCTAATTATCTTACAGCTAAATGCTAAAAAGAAAAGGGGGATAAATCTGTCTGGATCACAGCTTCAGTTGTGGGACCACGGCTGGTGTTACACAAGGCATCCTTTGCGGACCTTCACTTCTCCAGCATTACTAATTCAGTCCGCTGTGGGAAGTGACTTCTTTTTTTTCCAACCCCCCCTGCGAGCCGCACCGTCCTCATTAGCTGGAATTTTAACCCTGTCCCTGCTGACTGCTGAGAAAACAAACAGCATTATGTGCATTTTTAAACATAAGATTCTAAAATTACAAAGCGGCTGCCGTTTGGTCTCCCCAACACTTACACCACCAGCACCACAGCCGGAGCATCGCGTCTGCATGTATAATTTGATCAAAACAAAAGGGTTCATTGAAATGCAAGGTCCTTGAGAAACGTATGAAGTTGAGCTGCAGAATTTTAAAGACCTGAGGAATAAGAGTTGCTTCTGTCAGGAAATCTGGACATGAAACCCTTTTTTTTTGTTCTTCCTCAATTTTTATAAACTCGTATAAAGGGTCTTTTTTCAGTGGGTAAAAGCTAATTTCTGTCATTTAAAACCAGCTTTAGTTTAATTTACCTGCTGTTCTTATGGTCAATAACTTTTGTTTTTGTTTTTTGTCTCTTTTATAAAATCAGACCCAACGTTTATGCACTTTTAAAGAAAAATGACTTTCAAAGTTTAGGCATATAAAAAAGATCGACACATCAAACAGGATTGAGATGAGCTGTTCATTTATTAGAAAAAAGATTGACCAAGCAGCAGTCTAAACCAAAGATGTGATTGGAAACCAGCGTGCCACGCCACCACGTCAACCGTGTTTAACCACCAAAGAATTCATTCTGTTTTTCCCACCACATTGTGCACAACGGTGTCTGTTAACGTTATAACACTAAACAGGTTAATTCATGTACTGTATTTCTCTGAGTACACATCATGGTGTTATGCATAGTTTGCATGGGGGTGCGACTTGACAATGATTTTTAAAAAGTAAAAACCACTAGAGGACGCTGTAGGCGTGTGTATCAGGATTTTCTACCGACAGAAGAAAAAGTCTTACGCGGGGTTTAGCGAAATTATTCTTATTATAAGTGGAACAGGGGATGAAGAATTCAATGGATTTAGGAATTCAAAGTTATGTAAATACTTTAACTTAGTAGTTTCCGTGACTACATATTGTTTGTATTCTACTAAGTGTGTGCTTGTTGTAGTGATATTTTTTGATGATTGTTTGTCTCTGCTCTGAGTTCCACTGGCAAAGGAATGGTAAAAGGTAGTTGATTTGATTGAGTGTTTTCCGATTCAGCATGGGTTACCGTGGGAACGGTTTCTGCTAATCTTATCTTAAATAGTTGACGATAAAACAAAAGGTGCACTTTTTCTCCCTTTGTGTTATTACTTGCCGAAAACTCATGTAGGAACCTCCTGGGTGCCCAGACAGGGATCGTAAAGCTGCTTCCAGTAGTTCCACGGATTCTGTGTAACGCCTTGGTCTGGTTTGGTTGCTTTCACACACGGCACTTTCGGAACCAGCAATGAGGAGCCTGTCCCCCAAAATAGGATCTGTTTCTTCTGTTGTTTGGAACTAGTTTGGTTTTGCAACTTCAGAACACACGCTGCTAAATCAGTTTAAAGGCTGTTGCTTCCAATAGTGGGAGTAGGATGGATTTGTTTCAACACCTGCAACAGAGGCAATTCTAACCAAACACCTCCCACATTACTTTACTCCCCCATTCCTCTGTGCCCTTACCCCCTGTCTGCTACATTCATCCCTTGTTTCCTCTTCTTTTCCATCCGGTCCAACAAAAAACAAAAACAAAAAAAGGATACAAGTGCAATCAATACAAATAGAGTTTAGCCTAAATAACAAAAGGGGTTTATACAAATACACACCCTGTGTGTCCAAAGATCCACAACCCCCTGTTGCTACAGTAAAATCTGTCCAACACAAGAGGCCTTCAGCTCTTAAAAAAAAAAAAAGATTAAATAGATTCTGACAATTTTGTCAAGGTAAGTTAAGGGAGGAAAAAAAATTGACACTGTAATATAGTTGTTAATAATAAATTGGAAAAAACATTTTTGGGCTGATGTCATACGCATGTATTTATGTGCGACCACGTACAAAAACTGATGGAAATGCATGATGGCCACACGTGTGCTACATTGCTGCATTGGCCGCACATATTTTAAGTGCGTCCACGGCTAAATGTTGTTGTCGGTCACACATGTTAGCCGAACCCTAAGCCTTCCTTAAAAGGGACCAAACTAACCCGTCATTCATGTGAGGGTCCATACGGTCCCCAAAATTGGGGCGAAAATAGGAACAAAGACAAAAAAAAGACATTTAGAAGAAAATGATCCCTGGTGTGAATCAAATCAGTCAAAGAGAAAAGCATGATTGAAGAGTAGAAGCTGTTTTCACATTATTTTTCCACATATCTCATTTTTGTTTACTGTAGGCACCACGATTTGGATGACTACATCGAGATATTTAAGATTTTTGGTCTGTAAATCTCACCAAGAGGTTATCGATATCTGGATTTCTGGCGTCGAATCTATCCTGAAACTAAATCTAGTTCATTTTCTGTGAGTGGGGATGTGTTTGTCTTGCCAACTTGTTTATTTGAAACATCCGCGACCTCCCCAACACACACACAGTCTTTTCCTTCAGTCACTCCGGCACCTGCCTTGATCTGCAGATTTCACGAGAGCTCTCTGGTGTGCTCCACATTATCATTTCACACAAAGACAAGCACGGAGACTGTTGGTGCAAAAACGAAAGAGGAGCCGGTCTAAATCTCCCCAATCATAACAAATCAGTGATTCAACCTCCGGCACCAGGCTAAGCAGATTACTGTCATTTTCCACCACTTGTCCCTCGTAGCTAACAACCTCCAATTAGCAAATCCCGCTGTGCATATCTGCACCCTGACAGGGAGCCACCATGACAGGCAAAGAAATTACAAGTCCTGTATTTTAATTTACCATGCTCTGGCAATCTGTGTCATCGTCAAAACACTTCCAGGGGGAAAAAAAAGGAAAAGAAAAAAGTGCGCTGAAGGGGACCGCCGCGGCGAAGGACGAGACGCGGGGAAGAACAACAAAGTCCCCAAACAGAAGCGGCATTCTGGCAGCAGGCGAGCTGCAAGACGCCGAATGAAGGAGTGAAATGTGGCTGACATGAGCGTCAACGCGTTTCTGATGTGCCTCCATTGGTGCCAAGACATTCTGATGCTGCATCAGTCTTTGTGGATGGTAGACATATTTGCTCTGCGAATAGAAGAAGAAAAGAGAGCAAAACCCAAAACACACTGGGAAGAGGTCAAAGGTCAGAACGAAGGTTTTTACAAATAGAAATAACGCCATCCACCTTTGTTTCAATTTTAGATGATGCATTATCAATATGTTCGATTCGTTTTATTTGGTCTACAAAAATAAATTTTTAATGAGTGGGGTCAAAAGTCACGCGATGAATTGATTACAGACATTTTAGCATGTTGTTGATTTTTTTCCATCTCTTTAATCTCATTTTCGTGTCGTACGGTTGCTTCCTTGTAAATCTGATGATGCACAGCATCATCTGATTTATACCATGGTCCGGCTGAATACTCAAATCTGATTGGCTGCTGGGTGTGCATTAAAAAGTGTTAATGCATACGTAAAAAAGAAGTTCCGGTCACCTAGCTAAAATGTTCTATATCCCTGCGTTGGCTTCTTTAAAACAACCTTTAGCTTCATCATCAGGACAAAAACAAGCGGTAAGAGGTGAACGGATGCTTTATTTGATCTATCGTGACGATCAACATAAATACGGCTTTGCTTTGAAGTTGAAGTCGCACCTCGTAACTAATAATTCGCTTTTTGTGAAAAGCGCTCCAAAAATAACAAGAATAAAGTATTAAAAATTGATTGAATATGTATTTCTTTTGTAAATGACCATGGTATAGGCGGGTTAAAGTCCTATGGAGTGTGCATTATCAGAAATTTCGGAAATAAATATTCAATCAATTTTTAATACTTTATTCTTGTTATTTTTTCAGTAATATTTTTGATGTGATACATTAAAGTACTCTGGACCTGATGTGTTTTTTTTAAATGTTCTCCTAGTTTTTCAAGATTTAAAAAAAATCCCCTTGTTGGCGTAAAAGGATTCAAGGAGTATTTATTGCCATTTTCAGTGAACAGAGCAGTTTCACAGAAAAGGAATTTGCTGCGATGCTAATGTGCGACAAAAAATCCCAAAGGATAGAAAAAATTAACAACAGTAAGCAAAATTAAAAAATGACACAATGGTCAGAACAAAAGTAAAGGTTGAAAGTCTTTTATAATAAAAAAAACCTCCATTTAGCTAGTTTTTTTTGTTGTATTTTGATCTTTTATTGTGTCATAATGTTAAGAATTTAAAATGAAATACCTCAAAATGAGGCTTTTCATAGCAATTATTAGATTGAAAATAGATTCATTATCTTAATATTTACAGGTCACAATTAATCAATTGCAAGAAAACTCTAATTGAACACGTTCCTGACACCCAGAAAATCAGTGATGAAACTTATTCTAAGAGTTATTCTAGAAAATTTGGAATAAAAACGTCATGGCCCCTGACCTATCCAAAATATGGTTTATCCTGACTATAACCTTACTCCAAAAAATCTAGAGAACAAAGACTGATGTTCTAGCAGCCTGGAAAACCATTTAACAATGTTACTGCTTGGCTGTTTGTTCCTGATCAGGCTCTTAAAAACCAAACAAAGCACTTTAACAGAGATTGTGGGATTAAATTCAGCAGTTGGAACAAACCGAAACCTAAAAATTGAACTCAATGGGACTCAACATGAGGGACTGGCCTGTGTAGTTTGGAGACTGTGGCTAGACCCCTGAGGGTCTGGGTCAAATGTGAAAGAGGATTTTCCCATGCTCAGGTGTCTCACGGCTAATGTCACTTTAACCTCACAGACATACCTGAAGTCAGAAAACAGAAGAATGAATGCATTTGTTTGATTTGTACAATGTGTTTTCCCTCATGGAATATTTTGGTGTAAGAGTTGGAACCAGGTGCAGCAAACCGTCAGTCAGTCCTAAATAAATCTATCCAGCAGATTTTGTTACAAAAATTGTTCATCCACTTTGATCTGGAAAGATTGTTTTGGACGAACCTTCAACAGAAAGTGTCCTTCCATCCACCTCTGATCTACACCATTTGTCCTTTAGGGTCATCGAGGGTGTTGAAGTACGACCCAGATGTCTCAGAGAAAGGCGGGATACATATCAGTCGTAGGTGTCACAAATGACCCCAAAAAAACACCAATATTAGGAGGAATACAATCAAATGTCAGAGCTCTGAATGCTTCTAACTTCAAACTAAGAAAGTATGGATTTTTCCAGAAGGTTTACTAAGAAAAGGCCTCTTACATCAAAGAACAACTACCCGGAAAGCCCCTTAGCAGAAACACCTTCTCCCTTTTATCCTATTTGGACTTCCGTTGCTATGAACCAGGAACTTTTGCATTAACTGGATTGATCGTAAACAAACAAGAAAAACAGTACAGTATGATAATGGTGTCCGAAAGTTCGGTACATTGGAGGAGGGATGACACAGGGCGGGGCCAACAACTGGTAAACGGCGTCTACTTGTGTAGCGCTTTACTACCCTCTCAGAAGGCCCGAAGTGCTTTACAGTCGACAACAGTCACGGCTCTGGAGCGGATATGACATCTGCATTACCTCTGTTGCCTGATGTCAATCATGTCCTCGTAGCCAATGGGCTCAAAGCCCCACCCCCACACAAGCAATTAGGATCAACAACAAAACGTAAAAATCTGAAACAAAACTGTAAATTGAGGACTGAAACGAAAGAGGGAGAGAAACAAGAAAACAAAACACCAGCTCTAATAAAGAACCTGTTTTTCCATTTGGAAACAGTTTCTGTTTTTTTTCCCAATTCTTCTTCAAATTTAGAATATATTTTTTCAAATGTAATATTTGTACACATTTTAGTATACCTTTCACATTCACAAAGCGTTCGTTTTCGTGTTTTAAGACGTTTAAAGACGTTGCAATCTGGTTTTTCATTTAAATGAAGCGGGTCCTGATTTGACCCCATAACATCTTTCTATCAGGTAAGTCCTGGTAGAAATCGTGTTTACACAAGAAACACAAAAAGGGTCAACACAAAACACTTGAGCAAAGCCTTAACCTTTAGAACTTCACATTGATAAACACTAAGACTGTGTGAACTGAAAAAAAATTGAAATGGGGTGAGATCTGAAAGACTGATAAAGGTAAGGGCCTTTATGCCTGAATTTATTCACAAATATATACATTTTGTAAGGGTTTCTATTTTTCATTCATGCTGATTCTAAATGAAGTGGAGTCCTGGATTTAATAGTACCTTAAATGGTGACATACGGCGTAAGGTGTTACGTACTCAATTTGTTTTCTGACTTTTATTACAAATATATGGATTGCCTTTTCAAAAAGACTATGGCATTTCCTCTATAAAACAGTTTTCACTTCGTAGACTCGCTGTTTCATATATCCTTTTTGTGGAATTTTTTTATTTTATCTTTTTTAGAGTGCATCGTGTTCTGCGCCCTGATTGGCCGAAGATCATTGTCAATAATTTTCTTGGGATCAGATCTTTGGTTTCGTTTTATGATACCGGCCTTATTTTTCTATGAAGGTTTGAACTTTTGAGACTTTAAACAAGAAAGAAAAGCGTAAACATGTTTACATCTGTCTGAGACAAGTGTTCAAAGTGTGCAGTGAGAAGGTTTACAGCCTTAAAGCATCAACAATTTTGTGAAATATAAATTTTGGATTATTTTTAGAAGTGTAACTCGTTTGCGTAGACGGAGGTCTTACCTGCTGCGGCTGGGACAGCCTGAACGGCAGTCCAGCGGGACCTGACTTGGGCTGCAGACAGAGGGACCCCGGCGCGGAGATCTGCTGGCCTTGGAAGTGCAGACCAGCATGCGGCTGGTTGGGACTCGGTGACGGAGACTGCTGCTCGGGTTTACTCGCAGGACTTGTCATGATGGACATGACCGGCTGGTTGGCGGAATGGGTTGTTTTGGGGCTGAAGTGCAGTGTGGGTTTGGTGCTGGGACACTTCATGTCCAGTTGGTGGGCGCCAGCGTGGCCGTTGGATTTGAAGAGGCAGTTGCTGATCTCCTTATTATGGGGGTCAACCCTTTGCTGGCTGAGTGGCGCTGAGGTGGAGGTCTTCCCCTGGGGAAAGGTGCTGGTGGAGGAGTTCATGGTTGGAGCCCAGCTGGACATTCCCACATTTGGGGTTTGGTGATGGTGATGAAGGAGAGAACTTGGCTGCTGCTGGTGCTGCTGGTTGGCCGCCATCTGCTTGAGCTGCTGCGCGTGGGATATTTCCGGCCAGCACGGCAGGGTTCTGGGGTGTCCTGCCTGGTTGTTTGTCTTCTGCAAGGAGCTGGTGGAGGAGGTACTGGTCAGCGTGAACGACGGACCTGCCGAGGCTGGTCTAAGCTGTGGAGAGCCACAGTGGGACGGTCCAAAGTCCGGAGAGTTCTCCGTCTTTATCTGCTTCTCCATCGGGGAACACAGGCTGGCAGCTGCTCCGGCGGAGCTCGGCCGACCCAGATCCAAACCAAACGTATCGTCCTGTTTCAGCATCTTCTCAAGTTCAAAATCGTTCAGCGGGGGCACCGACTTTGTCAGCTCATCAAAAAGATCCTGGAGTTCTGGGTCAATCTGACCACAGCCTTCATCCTTGAATTCAAAGATGGACTGGCTGCAGGACTGGGCCTCAACGGGCTCGGTTTTCATTCCCTTCAGAGTCATATTGATTATATCTGACCCCAATCCGGGAGGCATCATGTAGTTTTTCCTGTGCATGCCGCCGCCCGCGGACCTTTGCAGAGGGTGGGACTGGGTGAGGTTGGGGCTGCAGGTGACGTGCTCCAGAACACCGGCGTCCATGCGAATCCGCTTAAAGTCCGACCCGGAGAAACCACAGGAGAGTCCGTTCTGCTTTGGAGCCTGTCCGGGGGCGTTTCCCTCAATCTTCCTGCGCAGAGAGCCTTGGAGCTGCAACACACAAATTGAAAAACCTTAGTTTGAACTTTTCATCACACATCTATCCCACCCTTTGACTGTATATGAGAACTGGACCGAGTGAGTGGGATGTCACGCTCACTCCAACCGAATGAAGACAATTCAGTCTTTACTTTTTGCGTGACACAAATGCCGCCATGTCGGAGCCAGACAACATCAGTAAGGAGTGATTGGTGTGAATCTGTCAAGTCATAGTTTCTATGGCAACCCTTCTTGCCAATCAGTAGTGAGCTTGTTGGAAGTCCACATCCCTTGAAAGCAGGCTACACAAAATCTGTCAAACATTGGACACGTTGGACGTTTCGGACTTTTATTAAGGCATCTGATTGGCCAGCTTATAACTTGAATAAAAAATAGTGTTAAAAAGTAATGATTTGATCATGTGATTGAAAATCAGGCCAGATCACAGTTTCAGAATCGATTGGATGTTGCATCTCAATCAAGGTTCAGATATTTATTTTACTAATATTTCGATCAGCACTATATATTGCAAGCCCTTTTTTAGAGATAAATACTCTACCATAAGTCTGCATATAGTAAACGGATCACAAGATTTTATTGGCATAAAGCGCAGCAGAATACGGCGCTGGTTTAAGCAGGAGGAGCACCAAAACAGTTTGATGAAGCTAGCAAGCTATTCACAGATTCAGAGACTCAGTCTTTTCATAAATGTTTAATACTAACAGCAAGTGTCATTTGGTTTGTCTCAACACAAACGATGACCTAGAAAGCCATTGTGATTGTTTATTTTTAATGAGAATTAAACGGAAAGGCGACAGTGTGACAGGTGACAAGGGACCGTCTACAAAGTGCAAGCTCTGGGGAAACAGCCATTTAAAAAAAAATCATAATCTCTTAAAAACAACTGAAACTAATAAATAGTAACATCATACGAGCTAGTCATAAATACCCAACATTATATTCATGATACAACACCAATTTTGAAAGAAAGTCATTGTTTCTCATTTTTGGGAATTTTTAATGAATTTCTAAAGTTAAAAAATGTCAGTAGCTCTTAAGATACTGAAGCTACAGTCAAACTTTCTCAGACGACTAATTATCACCCATGTTTACTAGTTAACAGTTGTGTTATTTTTGTTTGTCTGTCCAAGCTAGACTCTAAAATAATGGGACCCTCAGACAGTCAGCATTAAGGGGCCGGGTCTGCAGCTGCCCACTCCCCAAAGGGAATGGGTCAAATGCGGAGAACAATTTACACACCAAGGTGAGTGGCAGCTAATGGGGCTTTAATACTCAAAATTAAATGACACAGAATCATATTGGCGCCAGAAAAAATCTGACTGGGACATCCCTACTAACAAGGACATGTAAAATAAAAAAGGTTACAGTTCTCTGACAAATATAATGACTGAGAAATAGCTATTTGTTTCTCAATAGAAGTCTTTGGGATTTCCTGACTTCCCGTTTGGAACGTGACAGAGTGAAGGTCACTCAATCCAGTTCTATATACAGTCAATGATCACACTTCTATCCAGTTAAGTGCTCTTATAAAGATCTCAGAACATGTGGAGTTTGAAAAGATGTTTCAAATGAGGCGCTACTGCTCATTTAAATCCTTTCTTTACGTTTTCCATTTCGCTTCACCCAGCATCAAATTGCTTTTTTATTAATAGACAAAACACGGTTTGATATAAATCGAATAAAGACCCATAAAGTATCATTTGGTTCAATCGTCATCTAATAAATGTACTTAAACCTTAAGGGTTCTGTGTAAAAACGCCGCAGCAGTGAGGTGACAGCAGCGTCTTCTGATGCGACGTTTGATCACAGGAGGATGTAGGGAAAGGTAGTTGAGAATCTGATGGAGTCGGCAGAGGGAACAAAAGGGCCCTTTGTCTGTTTGGCTCATTTGCATACATTATACTTTCCAGCGCCGTGCTTCGTTAGACAGTCTCTGCTTTATGATTCTGCTCAGCACGCCGGCGCACATATCAGATTTTCCTGCTCCTCATCTCCTCCGTTCAAAAGTATTTCACCAGCACCTCGTAAAAACATTAAGAAATCCAAATTTAGTGTCCTTCTCCTCTCTCCAGTTTATGTTCTTTTTGTTGGGTAAAACAAAAACAATTTGATCTCCCACTTGAGTGTAGGAGTCATTAAAACAACCTTTTGGGGAAACAAATAGATTATCTCGTTGCAATCTTACTCCCACAAATATATCAAGACATGAAAAATGGCGGATTTTTCTGATGCGGAACCGGCGGACGACAGCCTGAGAACGAGAGCGCTGTATCAGTGTGTTGTCTGTTCCACTGTGGGAACAAGTTTGACTCATTTCCACCTGCTGCCAAACGTTACATTCAATATGATTCATAGCCCGAGGGTTGGAGTGAATCCTGCTTTTGATTATGTTTCTCACGAGGTGATGTTTGCGTTTCCTCGCCTGCCGCTTTCACAATAGTTCAGAGACGCGCACGCCATGTGCAAATCTCTAGGTTTGGCCAAAGCGCTTTCATTAACCGCAGGTGAGTGTTTCAACACGCTGAAGGGAAGAGGACAGTAACAGGGAGAGGTGTGCGCTGGTGGCGTTTTCCAATCCCTGTGACTTAAACTTTATGGTAAACTGCTATTATAACATAAAAAAGCACCAATTTCCTGTTAAATGAAAAATAAAAATAAACAAGTTTAGCTTGTTTATTTTTATTTTTCAATGTCTATGAAAGTGGAGCAATTCCAGAAATCCCAGCCACTCCAATCATCTTTTGATCTACTGTAAAAGTGTTTCCACTGGTCTTTGAATTATTACTGCATCATTTTTAGCCCAAATCAACAACCGGTTGTTTTTCTTGGACATAGTTTCTGCAGAGCAGCAGAAGTTCCTTAGAAATTCAACTCTGAGGTGAGGGTGGGACCGTTGGCGAAGAGCAACCCACTTCCTCTTTCCACTGGTAGCAGAGAGGTTGAGGCCCGCCCAGCGTATTTTCTACGTCAAGACCACCATCTTTTTCAAACTGAATTTTTTCATCTGCTCCTGATTTACAGCTATTTGAATACAGAAATACTCAGAAATGCAAATTTGAGCTAAATTTTCTTTACATGTGTCCTCTATCATCAGAAAAATGCTAAAAAACAAGCTTTTTTTTCCAGAGTAAACAATTTTTAACCTTTATCTTTTATGACGTAAATCTGGTGCATGAGTTTTAAAAATCCCCTAAAAAAAAGAAATTTGCAGACATATTTTTGCTGAGTTAACCCCATGTGGGTTAAATCCTAACGTATCCCAAAAAAATGAATTAAAATTAAAACTAAATTAAGAAAAAACATGTGTGATTAAAAAAAAAAAACCTTTAGAAACAAACATTAGCGTTTAAAAATATGATTGACCTTTTTTTGTACCAGTCCCTTAAATGTCCAGCTATTTGATGGGATGTAACTTACTTAGTAGACAAAATCTTACTTTTTCACTACTTCCTGGTCTTTTAATTACGACTAAGACGTTTTTAGCCAGAATCAGAAAAACCAGTGTCGTTTTCTAGGACATAGTTTCTGCAGAGCGGCAATAGTTCATTAGAAATTCACCTCTGAGTCGAGGGCAACCCCGCTCCACCTTCCCCTCCTAGTTGCTGAGAGATTTCTGTTTGCACTCTCAGCCCCACACTCCCCCAACCTAACAAAAAATGGAGAGCAAAGTTTGAGCAACCCAGTTGCAGAGTTTTGAGCCAGAAGCCATTTCAGACGAGGAAAACAGAGACACACATGGATCCATTTGTCTGCAAGCGGACGCATCAGAGCGGAGCAGCGGGCTTGTGGCCCGTCCAGCATACTGTCTATGTCACAACTACCATCTTTTTCAACTTTTTTTTCACTTATCTGCTTCTAAATTAACAATTATTTGAATAAAGAAATACTTAGAAAAGCAATTTTGAGCTTAATTTTCTTCATATTTGTCCTCTATCGTCAGAAAAACGCCACAAGAGCATATTATAAACACCAAAAAAACTCATTTTTAATCAAACGAACAACAGAAAAGATTCAAAAGCTGCCATGATTGGCTGCTGTAAGCCGAGGAGGGCAAAGACTGCAAATGCACAGTAACGGCGTCCGCTGCGCTCTCTGAGGTCTGCGCCGTCAGGCATCGCTGGACATCTGCAGATTTCCTGCATGCAGACGTAAACAGGCCCTCCAGTGTGTTAAAACTCATCTGATTCTTTTTGGACTGCTTTCTCATGGTTCAGGGCGCCGTCTGTGCAAACGCATCATGAATAATGGAAGGACGCCGCGTGCGTCGCAGAAAAGCTGCCATGACTCTGGGTCACCCCCCGTCACTGTATGAAAGACCTCGAAGAGAGGATTTTAGCGTCAAATAAAAAGGAAGTTCATCTTAGTGCCTTTCGATAGAATAAAAAGATGTTTTCTTTTTTCTCTTCTTTTCAGAGATAGAGCTCCCTCAGCTAAGTTCTCAGAGGCGGTGGCCTCCTCTATGGCCTGAAATCCTCATGACTGATCTCAGAGTGATCTGAAAATAGATTTTTTGATTAACATTTAATGAGCTCAGAAGCTCTGAACCGCGTGGAAAGTGACTCCTGCTTCACAAGAGGCTTTAAACACACTCTCTACCCATTAATTGACAGTCTCAGGAAAGAGAAGAACCCGCTTCGAACATTAACTGTAATTTTTTGCCAAATAAAGCACCTAAATTTCTAAAGTAAATCTAAGTAGTTCCACCAAAAGAGGTGCAGATTCCCTTTGGTGTGAATTGTTGAACTCCCCTTGACGGCAGCAGTGAGGAACCTGCCCTTGACCGTGTCACAGGAGGCTGCTTGCGTGTGGAGCGGTGATGCTGAGCTCTGTGGATTGGGCTCTCGGTACCATCTGTGCATCCACAAAACCAATACGGAGCCCAAACTGCTGGTAAAAAGGTTAGAAAGTGTGTTTTCAGGTCCTGCGCAAGAATGTAGCTTAGCAAGAGACTGAGCTCACAAGCCTTTAATCTTTTCACCAGAGCCCTAAAGCATGTTGCAATCTTCCTCGGAGAGCGAGGGAGACCTCCCTCTCTGCATCTGACATGAAAGAAATTTTTTTTAAAAAAAATCAAATAAAAGGAATAAATACAACTGTTGTGTTCCCAGGGAGACAGACTATTTATGTGGGTTTGCAGGTTGCACGCTCTTGCAGGAGGGACTTTCGGCTCGTTTGTTGCCAGATAAAGAAACAGGAGATCGATGCCGGTGATCGGCTTTCATACAAAATTCATCTGCTCGGTAGGAGTGAGAGGAGCTCGGCTGAATTATGGAAGTCGTGATTCAGAAGCCAAATAACATCCTGGATGATTAGAATTTTCTGAATTATTTAAAAGGGCGACGTCTGAGATTCAGCGAGTACATTAAAGGCAATTTACAGAGAAATCAGGCCGGGTATAAAATGATATCCTCCTTTCCAACAACGAGGGGCCTGTTTCTAATCAGATCAGTAGATGTTGGTAAAAAAAAGGAGGATGCAACCAGGAAAGTGCATTAATGGGTAAACCAAAGGAAAAGGTTTAAATCTATGAGAACATAGGTAGGACCAGGCGTAACCACGAGGTTGCACAGCGAACTGTGCGCGTGGAGCCTCTGGAAAAAGGCTTGTTGTGTGTCAGGACGAAGCAGCACACTGCAGAGGTGGGCTACTTTTGGCTCATCAGCACTTTGCATCCCCACACTTCCTGACACAGTTGTATTAGATTGAGGCGGTCCTCCAGAGAGCGGGCAGGAGAGGAGGATGAACTGCCGCAGCAGTGCAAAAAAAAAAGAGGAGGAGGAAGGCAGCTTTGTGGCAGCCTTTGGGAAATTGGAGAAGATCATAAGAGATCCTTTGAAGAGAAATCATCCATTATGTTTACTTTTTGTTTTATGAAGAAACTTGACATTTTAATAAAAGACAGCTTGCGCAATAATGACAGAGACTTTGCTTAAGCAGTGGCCCATTAAGAACAGAGTGGCTTATGCTCAGGATCTGGACGTTCATGGTGTAACCCTGCAGATCTGTCAGAAGTGGAGGTGTGGGTGAAGGTCTTCACAAACCATTCACAAGATCCTTTTTCCTGAGCTCTCCAGAAAACACAGACGAAAGTCAAAGAAGTACGACTCTGTTGAGGCAGGAGGGCAAGCACCAGCAAGACCACGCTGCTGCACACGTACCACAGGTCAGCAACATCGCAGTGACAAGCTGTCACATCACATCACCCGTTGCCATGTGGCGCACCGAGCTGGTGACGCCACTGTCACCTCTCATCTGCATGTCAGCCTCCACCACAAAGACATCCACCTCGGACTGCGGGGAACAACCAGGCGCAGCGTCGTAGCTTATGAAAATACAGGGACAACACTTAGTGCTCCTAAAAAAACGACCTTTTTCCTTTTTCGTTTTGGTTTCTGTCGCATTTTTTGAAGCAAAAACGTTGATGCCGTAACGACAAATGCGTCCTTTTTAAAGAACATACGTGAGTGTGCATGTTAGAGAGTACAGTCACGGTTTATTAAACATCTCAAAATATAAATAAACAGAGAAACAACGCAAAGAATGGTTAAAAGAAATCCATTTGTGTTCGGAAAGAGGAATTGTCCGAATAAGCAGCAGGTGCTGCGAGAATCTGAAAGTAGGTGAGAGCATTCGTGTGAAGACAGGAAACAGATGAAGGCAGAGCAGCAGGTCACAAACCGATCTAAACGCTTGCAAAAAACCAACAGAAACATTCAAACAAAACATAAAGCAACAGATTACAGGGCAAAATAACCAAACCAACCAAGGAAAATGCTCAAAATTCAAACAAATCTACAACCGGATCACTAAAAAGAAATAGAAATAAATAAAAAGTGAGGACATAGTCATAAAATGATGAGAAAAAATAATTAAAAATAAGTCAAAAGTTGTAAAATTATGTGAAAAAAGTCTTTAAAAAAAGGAGAAAGAAGTCAACATTTTTATGAGTTTAGAGTAAACAAAATTATGAGAAAGAGTTGTAAAATTATGGGGGGGGGGGGAAGTCGTAACATTTTTTAAACAAGTTCTCAAATTCTGAAAAAGATATTAACATTTTACAAGGAAAAGGTGGTAGAAATATGTTTAAAAGAATTCAGCATTTTACAACAATAAAGTCATAAACTAATGTTAACAAGTTGTAAAATATTAGAAAAACATCAATATTAAATGAGAATAAAGTCCTAAAATGATGAGAAAAGGGTTGTTAACTTATGAGAGAGAAGTCAAAGTTATTCAAGTTAAAAACTGGCCAATCAGATCTCCCAATAAACGTGGGTGAAAGGTTGAAAAGATTTTGTGTAGCCCACTTTCAAGTAGTAAGGGTGTGGGCTACCAACAAGCACACAGTTGATTGGCGAGAGTGGTTGCCATAGAAACGTCGACTGCTTAATAACGACGTCTGGCTCCAAATGGGCGGAGTCCGTATCGCGAACAAATAGAATGAATCGACTTCATTCGGTTGAAGCCGAAAGTGAGCCATTTTCTATGGGTGACATCATACTTACACGACTATTTTTACCCGAAAATGAAAGTTAAAAAATGCAAAACAGCTGGAGATGCTAAAAAAAGTCAATACAGTACACGGTAATAATTTAGCCCCAGCTGAAGAACAAGTGTTTTTCTGGATTTATTTGATTAATTAAATACTTCAAGCTGCCATAAGATTGTTTAGCACATTTAAGGTTACCATTTACCGCTGTTTTCGCCAACTTTTGCTTGATATCGCGATAAAGATAAATTTGCGATTTATTGTGTTGGCCTACCCTCTATCCATCCCTCTGTCCGTCAATCCAACCATCCACCCATCCAACCGTCTATGTATCCATCTATCCATCCATCCATCCATCTGTCCATGTATCCATCCATCCATCTATCTGTCCATGTATCCATCCATCCATCCATGTATCCATCCATCTGTCCATGTATCCATCCATCCATCTGTCCATGTATCCATCCATCCATCCATCCATGTATCCATCCAACCGTCTATGTATCCATCCTTCTATCCATCCGTCCATGTATCCATCCATCCATCCAACCGTCTATGTATCCATCCTTCTATCCATCCGTCAATGTATCCATCCATCCATCCAACCGTCTATGTATCCATCCATCCATCCAACCGTCTATGTATCCATCCATCC
>CM074488.1:5902912-6268129 GCA_037389245.1 Oryzias sinensis
TCTATCTATCTATCTATCTATCTATCTATCTATCTATCTATCTATCTATCTATCTATCTATCTATCTATCTATCTATCTATCTATCTATCTATCTATCCATCCATCTATCTATCCATCTATCTATCTATACTCTACCATCTATTCATGAATCTATCCGTCCATCTCTCCATCTATATGTTGAAGTATCTTTTAATTAATTACTGTCAACCTTAAAACAAAACCACTTTTTTGGAAAGATGTTAAAAATAGAACCATCTTTTTCCCACTGCATTTTATGGTCAGATACTGACTCACGATTTGAAAAAAGAAATAGTCAGAAATGTAAATTTAAAGTTCATTTTCTCTAAATGTGTCCTGGATCATCAGTAAAATGCCAAAGGATCACACCACCGCTACATGCAAATTTTCATCAGAGTGGTTCTTTAAATATCATAATAAAATATCCTTATAAAAATACTTTTTTTAGAACAAATCTGAATGTATTTTTAACTAAGAAACTGCTCTGACAGTCACAGAGTCACCTTTAAGTCCATCCATCCATCCATCCATCCATCCATCCATCCATCCATCCATCCATCCATCCATCCATCCCTCTTCCTCCTCTTACCCGGGACCGGGTCGCGGGGGCAGCAGTCTAATCAGAGATACCCAGACTTCCCTTGTCCCAGCCACTTCCTCCAGTTCCTCTGGGGGAACCCCGGGGCGTTCCCAGGCCAGCCGAGAGACGTAGTCTCTCCAGCGTGTCCTGGGTCTTCCCCGGGGCCTTCGCCCAGTGGGACATGCCCGGAACACCTCTCCAGGGAGGCGTCCAGGAGGCATCCGGACTAGATGCCCGAGCCACCTCAACTGGCTCCTGTTGATGTGGAGGTGAAGCGGTTCTACTCCAAGCTCTCCGCGGGTGAGCGAACTTCTCACCCTAGCTCTAAGGGAGCGCCCCGCCACCCTACGAAGGAAGCTCATTTCAGCCGCTTGTATTCGGGACCTCGTTCTTTTGGGACCCATAGCTCATGAGCATAGGTGAGTATTGGAACGGCGGTCGAACGCCTTCTCAGAATCCACATAAAAACATATGGAATGGATAAGCGAACTCCCACAATCCCTCCAGCACCCTAAAGAGGGTGTAGAGCTGGTCCACTGTTCCACGACCAGGACGGAAACAGCACAGTTGTTCCTGAATCTGAACACCTTTAAGTCCCCATAACAAAAACCAGTTCAACTGAGCAACAAATACCATGTTCCCTTATTTGGTTAATGTACCTGGAATCAGATAAATCAATTCTATTTTTTTTCTAAACTTGACTGCTTGCCTAATTTTACTTTCCCATAAAGTCATACACTCAAAGCAGTCTGGAATGGTGACTATTCTGGTGGCAGGGAGAGTTCAAGGTTGCAGTAAAGCCTTCCCTGTATCAAAGCAAGTTTCTGCATGCACGCCGCTTTTCTGTGCGCTGATCTTTCAGGCCTTGTAAAACAATGCTTTAAGTCTTTTCACATGTTGGAGCTGGTAAAAGAGCAAGATAGGCGGCGTGCTCTCAGGTAATTTGTTGGAGTGGAAAAACACAACTTTCCCATGATGTGATCAGACGTTCATGCACAGTTAACGCTGCAAAGCAGCTGTGGGGATAAAACAGAGTTTTCATGCGACTCCAAAACACTTCCAAAGGTTTCTGTAATGTTTAGCGTAGCATGGTTTAAAATAGCCGTTATCCTCCTGGAAGGCTGGGATTCATTTGAACCCACCCCACCCCGCAGGGGAGTATCTTACTGGGATGCAACAGCTGTTAACATTGATAGATTTTTTAAACGTTCCAGCACATTGGCAGGATCTCTCGACTTAAATTCAACAAGTTCAAAACTAGAAGAAATGTGGAAACCTCTGACTTGACACACAAAGTTAGAAAACTTAAGAGAAAAGCAAATATTGTGTTTTAATGCTGGTGAATTTCTGCATATTGGAGGTTTGTACAGCCACAGATTCAATGTCAATGCTTGCAAATTCTTATTTTTTAGCCCCTTTTAATATAAGATAATCAAATATAAATCTTTGTTGATCCCACTATGATGAAACTCTATTGTTTTTACAGAAACATTTATTATAGTAAGGTACAGAGAAATAAAAATGTGCCTATATGTCGTATTTTCAACTAGTTTCCAGCTGTTTATTGCAAAAATTCTTGAAATTTGAAAAATGTTCTTTAACAATCTGCCAGTGGGGTAGAAAACGGTCTTTTGATTTTGAGAAAGAAATTCTAGTCCCTAAGACATGTTTTCTCAAACTACGGTCATATTGCAAATTAAAAACCTTTTTAATAAAACTATTTTGCTTCCAAGATGGAAAACTATTTTTCCTTGAAACAAGATACTTTTTATTGTTTTTAGATTCAGTTTTTGCAGTTTTGGAGCTCAGTCAGATTGAACCCTTGGTGCCTGGACACACGTGACATGAAGCAAAATCTGGAATACGTTTGTTCTTTGAAAAATTTGTGCAAATTTGGAATCCATCTTGGTTGAAAATGACTCATCAAAGCAAAAGTGATTTTTCAAAGAATTGAATGCTGTCAAAGCCTTTTCATGAACAAAAACCTTCAAGAATCCATCCATATGTGGTTCATGTCATTGCTTTATTTTTTTAAATAAATATGTTGAACAAAATTTCAGAATTAATGTGTGATTTTCATTGGTGGATTTTCAGTTGTTTTGTATTTAAAATAAAAGTGAACAATTTTACTTTAGTGTAGTGACAATTGTGGCTTTTCCATTCATCAGCAAAATAATCTGATTACACTTGTATTTTTCTTGAAAGAAAGTATAAATATTGAATTTCAAAAAGTAGTCATCATTGTTTTAAATCATTGGTATATTGAAATATAAAAAAAACTAAATAATATTTTACTTTCCCAAGAAGACCGACCCATAAACAAATGAATATCAGCAAGTCTGATAAATCTACAAATAATATCAGCTACTTTCTTGGGTTATTTCTTCAACCCAATTCTTCAGTTCTTCATGGTGGAATAAATGTTTTGAAGGAATACTAATTTGGGGGGTTATATTGGTTTTATTTTAACCGGTTTTATGTTTTTTTAACATAGTTAAAAAATCCAGCAAAAAGTTAGTCCTTTTTTTAATAAACAGCCCAACTAGGGATTTCTTTTCAAATTATTTTTAACTAGTAAGTTTTTAGAGTGCATAATGTTAAGTTGAAAGAAAAGTTGAGCCCGAATGATGGAAAGACACCATTCTTCATCATGAGCCTTTAAGCACCAGTTGGGGTAATAACACTGTCATATTATTCACTGCAATTTGACATACTTGTAAAATAATTTATGCAAAAAAATAAATAAATAAAACTATGGAAGACGCTGCTCTGTTGGTTTAAATTAAAATTCACAGATCCTGTGGGAGTATAGACGTTTACCCTTTTTCTCTTTATATACTTTTCACATTTCACCAGTTTCCGATCAATTTAATCAGGTCTGATGACAGTATATTTGTTTATAACCATCCCTTAAAACTGCTGCCATGACCAACCGGGCTATTTATGGGGCTGATTTAGTGGCCGAGCGGTGGGCAGTCGGCTTCAGAACGGGGAAGATCGTGGGTTTAAATCCGTAGTCGAGACATATTAAAAACTCTAAAAATGGGACCTGATGATACTCGGCATTGAAGTTTGGATTTGGGGCTTAAAAGCATCAAGATGGTTCTCAAGCAGGACTGAAATGCAGCTCCCCACTCCCTAAGGGGCAGGGTCAAATGTCAAGAACAAACTTTGCACACTCTGACCCACAGACAGTTATACACCGGAGAGGAAAATCGATGCCGTCACACGCTGGAATCTGCATGCTCTGGGCTGGAACAGAGTCCTAGAATTCAACATTGCTCTGAAAATAGAAAGTGGGGGCGGGACAAAGAAAAGTTTGATGCTCCTTTTGGTCTACCCATCTGCCAATCAAGAGGAAACTTCAAAAAACGCACACATGTGAGCACTAATAAATCATGTTCAGTCATTTTCAATGTCAAATGTAACTTTTTAACATGAGTTTTATCATAATTAAATATGAAATTGTTGTGTTCAGCAGCCTGCCTCTAGTGGTCTTTGGGCTGCAAAATGTGTGCTTCCTGGTTTATGTCACATTCAGGAAAGGAAGGTGGAGGCCTCGGTGTAACCACAAAATAGGGAAGGACAATGTAGATGATCCTAGTCTAAAAGAAAGTAAACTGTCACCTACAAATCAAACCTAATTATTTCAGTTAAATTCACCACGTTGCTGCAGATCCCTGCATTAAAAACCAAAATGTCCGTTTTAAAGCCATAGCAGAGCAACCCCTTTAAGATTTTATATGAAAGCATAAACAGTAAATCATGGTAATATTGTTGTGTAAACAAACAGGAATGTTAACCCTGAATGAAAAATATCGGGGTCAGAGGAAAGGAGGTCATGCTCCCACAGCAGTTTGTACTGCGAGCTGATGATACAACTGTTGTGAGAGGCTGATTTATGAGGGGGGAGTTGAACAGAAATGTCTTTATTACAAACATTTACAGTAAAAAAATAATAATCTGAAACTGTTTATTTTTAAAGAATTCCTTCCAGGAATTCAAAAGAACAGAAAGAAAAAAACTCTAGTGAGTGAGACTAATAAGAGCAGAAACGCTTTAGACTACACTAAAAGCGCAAGGGGACAATGAAAATGTGATGAAATCCTCCATGTCACACCAGCTTTTATGCGGCAGTCGCATCAAACGACACCTCGTAAGGTCAAGGCTGCACACATGAAGCCAGCGTTTTCCATCACAGGATACAATATTTGGTCTGGGTGGAGGAGATTATCCTGCTTACGTGTGTGGATTTCACAGCTCAATTGGAAAAGCCTGGTCTTTAGTGACAAGACAGCTGTTTTTCCCCCCTGGCTTCCACTACTTCAGGCTAAACAGATGAGCTTGGGGATCCAAACTCCCACAATGCAGCTGAATAACAGGCAGAATTCCCTCTTAAAGGGAAAATTACCTGGGCTGCACGATATGAGGAAAACTTGATCGATATTAGTGATCAATATTGCAATGACGATATAACTTGCGATGAATGAACAAAAAGCAAAAACAACAAAAACATTTCCATTTCACTGCAAAAATTTTATTTAAATAAGAGTTAAAATACCTGAAATTATTCTCCAACGGACCCTCGTCTAATTAGAAGGGGAACATCTAACATAAAAGCTCTGATTGGTCAACAACGTGAAGGGCTCCGTCTGATTGGTCAAATGCAGAAATGGATTTATTCAATTCATTAAATATTTCAAGCTGCCATAAGATTATTTTAGCGCATTTAAGGTTTACCATTTATTGCGATTTTTGCTGACTTTTGCAATGTGGATATTGCACAGCTTGAAATGGCGATAACAATAAATTTGCGATTAATTGTGCAGGTCTAGTATATAAGGCGCACTACTATAAGGTGCATCAGGCGAGACAAAAGCCTCAGTCAGTCAGAATTCCTTCACTGCGTTCACAGAAATTCCAAAACGTTATTGTTCGACATGTTAGCCATATTTGAAACAATGACTGTATTTCCAATAACATTTTGACAAAGCGCCATGCACCTCTCAAAATTGCCTCGACTTCAGTGAGCACAACCAGGAAGGGGTTTTAGGTGTGCCTTTTAGTGCGGGAAATACCTTGAAATGTCTTTCAAAAACTGCTCGTTTACTTTTATGCCTTCTTCAGAGGAGCACTAGGTATTAAGGAACTTTTTGTCGCACTTTACTGCATTTTTTGTGATACGCCTTTAGCACAAGCTGATATCGCAATGACTTTAGTTTTTATATTTATAGTGCAGGCCTAAAAACTCTCAGTTACAGTTCAAATGAGCGTTCTTCAATTCATAAGATACATTATAAGGAAAGATTTGAATATGCAAAAAGCGTTTTCACAGCAAGTCAAACCATTTCATTGGTGTCAAACACAGGAAGTTGTCATCCTTTGATGGAAGCTCTCCAGACTTTAACCATAAAGAAAACAGTTCCACATCCAGCAACGTTGTTTAAAATAAAGTGAGGTTCATGCTATAAAAGCAGCAGCAGGTTTCTGGTTTTCAGTCTAAAGTCCTGTTTCACCAGACTGATATGAGCCGCAACATCCTCTACAAACGCAACATTTTCGCACAAAGTGACCCAAAACCATAATAAACCAAACCATAAACATGAGAAAAAAAACGATGTTTGAGGACAAACATACCAATTCACAGGTAAGATAGAGGCAAAGAGCTCCTACAAATCTCTCCAAAACAAACCAGGGGAAACAAAGATTTAACAAAAATGACAGAAAAGCTAAGGAGTTGCAACAGTGAAAAAAAAGATCATAGAAACTATTATCCCGCAATCAGCAGACAGGTTCTGGATGTCTTTTATCCTCTGCTAACCTATTTTTGAATCGGTAGATAGAGATTTAGTCCGTTTCTATTTCCGCTCTGGTTTTTTTGGAGGTAAAGGAAAGAACTTTCTGTCTTCATACCAACAAAATCATTTTCAAAGGGTGCAGCAGGAAGGATCTCCAGTCTGGCTTGTCAAAATAAAATCCTCTAAATTTCACTTTGAACTCTGCCATGAATATAATTTCCTTCGATCAGAAATTGATTTGAGTTTGTAGGCAAAAATTTTGTCATGTAGTGAAAGGGATAAGAGACATTTTTTTCGTAAAACTAATCAATAAATTATGTATAATCTACAGTTTCATATTTTCCAAAGTATATTTTTTAGCAAACATTTTAGTAAAACTACTTCTAAGTAATAATCTCTCAGTCAATGACAGGTTATGACGTCTATTCTTGGTGAAAAGCTCGTAACAGGTGACTTAATGGTAAATGTTTTACTAAAAAAACTACGATTATACTGAAATTAATTCACCTTCCTGCAGCAAAGAAGCTGCCCAGTAGTAGATGTTTGTCGGGGGAAAAGCTTCTGTTAATAGTTTTGAACATCAACATGAAACAATTACGGCTCTTTGGAAGCAAATGCACGACCCGATGATTAGGCAGAGCCAAGGAGGGCACATTAGGAGAGGCTAGTTCATTTATCACAGCGGACCGTGGCCCGTTTACAGCTGAACCACAGAACACCATGCTGCTAAAGATTGTGGCATGAAAAGCTTGGCTTTGTTGCCGGATGTGGGAAAAACATCCAATAGATTCTAAAAAAAGCACAGGAAGGAAACTGGGGGTGGGGTGGCAGTAAGTAGCGGGGGGGTTAAAGGAAGAAAGGAATGTTCTGCTCACTCTCTCTTTCTTGTTATTGTGCAAACAGGCATAATAACCCCACGGTCATGCTGATAACTACGGAGACAGAAAGTTGTTTAGTAATCATTTAACACCTTATTTTACCGGATCAAATATTTATTTGTGGTATTTTCTAGTGTTTTATGTTGTTGGAGAGTAATGTGCTCCTAAAGTCTGCAGTGATTCTGTGAGAAACTGTTGGACAAATTTAAAGAATGCATGCCATCATACAGTATGTTTGGATTCATGCCTGTGGAGGTCGTTACTGCTGGTTCTACACAAATAGACCTGCCTACTTTACAGTCCTTCTTCTAATCTATTTTAAAAGTGGTTGCTTTTGATTATGCCGTTTTTAGACACATTTTTTTTTTCAAACAGTGTCTTTTTCTAGGACATAGTAGGCATTGAAATTCGCCTTTAAGTTGTAGGCTTGCGCAGAGCAACCCTCCATCAACCACGTAAACAAGAAATCTGTTTATGCACTCTGCTGCTAGCTTACAGCCTCTAAAATTTCCCACACACACACACACACACACACACACACTGTACGACCATTTTCAAGCTCTACGCACAAAAAGCACGTCCATCTAAGGCGTATAGAAAGTAGGGGCTGGGCGATTAATCGGTTTAAACAATTCATTCAAAGTTGTTGTTTAAGACAATTTATTTTTGTGAAAATCGAGATTTTATTTTCTTCACATTCTGCTCCCTTGGGATTCCCTTCTTTGGAGTAAAGTCATTCCGCAGCTTTTGTATGAAACTTCATTAGAAGAGCCTTTGCAACATTTCAAAAAGACAAAGTCAAAAAATGACACTAGGGTTGTGATTTCAAACTTGAAGCACCCATGGGCGGCTGGGTGTCTCGGTTGGTAAGGTGAGCGTCTAACACGCAGGAATCCAGGGTTCGATTCCCAGAGGGGAATAAACAATGGAACTGAGTCAATTACCATATCAATTGAGCAATCACCCAGTAAGAGTCCTAAGGCAAGGCCCTTAGCGCTACTGCCTCCCGAGCGCAGTTAGGCTGCAGCTCACCGCTCCACCAGGGGATGGGTCACATGCGGAGAAGAATTTGCCCATTGCGGTATCAATAAAGTACCAATTATTATTCACACTGCAAAATCTCAAGGCTGTTGCTACCAAAATTGCTCTGCCGAGTGCGTTCTATTCCAGTGTGAACACCATACCAAGTTCTCTTAAATGTGCATTACATGCCTGGTGTGCAGAGCAATAGTGGAGCTACGCAGCCTTACAGTTTTCAGCCAGATGCCAGCTCGGATGAGAAAAACCAAGATGTACATGGATTTAGTCGCCTACAAGAGGATGCATCAGAATGGAGCGGAGCAGGGAGCTTGTGGCCAGCTGGCTTCAGGTTTTTTCAAACTGCATTTTTTTGTCTGTTCTTGATTGACAAAGATTTAAACTTAGAAATACTCAAGAGATGCAATGTTAGGCCTAATCAGAATCAAAATCAAAATTTTCATTGGAGTGGGTTTATAAAGGGTTAAATGTGTTACAGTGTTATCTTATGAGACCAATTTTGATTCATCTTGCCTTCTTTAATAACAATTACAATCAGTAAAAGGTTGTACTTCACATTTTTAAACAAAAGAAAGAGTCATTCTCATTTCCTTCTGTTATGCTGACATCCACACTTTTGGTCTACTAATAGAATTCAAATATCTTTGGCAAAATAGAAATGTAGAAACTAATAGTAGATTAAAGTAATAACTACAATGTGTACGTGTGGTAGAATGATACTTTCAACGAAATGGAAATTTGCCCAGTGAGTGACAAATAAGTGTTATCTCCTCCTAAAATATTATTTTTATAAACCATAAGTCAATGTCGACATTACTTTGCTGTTCCAATTGACTGCATATGAGAACTGGAGTGAGAGAAAATGACGTCACCCATAGAAAATTGTTCAAAGCCAAATTAAGTCATTCAGGTGCCTTTTTTTGGTCCGAGTCATCATTTCTATGGCGGCCACTCTTCCGAAAGGGGCCTGTTAGAAATCCACACCCGGACCACTTGAAAGTGGTCTCAGGAGAATCTGTGAAACGTTTGGAACGTTGGAGCCAGTAGGTGCCACATCCTTTATTTAGGCATCTGAATGGCTGTTTTGTAACTTCAAAAGTTTGCACTACAGAAAGAATATCATGAAAAAATATTCAGATTAGCAAGAACATCTTAAAAAAAGATAGAAGAGCAAAAATAGTTATTCTGACAGATATAATGACTAGGATCTCTAAATAAGACTCCACCCAACACCTATTTTGACCTCTTCTTCAGCTTTGGAAATTTCTAAATACACTAAAGATGATCCAGAGCAGAGATGATTTTTCCTGGCTTCACCTTCTGCATTTGCTAGAAGTACAATAGCACATTTGTTTGTCTCCAGTGTAGATGGAGAAAGAGCAGGCACCAAAGCACAACTCAACAATGCGACACCTTAGCACAGCAAAGCACCAACAGCTGCCACAGCTCAGCATTACTGGAACAACTGGGGTAAGAATCGAGAACATTTGTGATACACCTTGTAACCTGCTCTCTACAGACTGTACACACACACTAGTTTATACAACTGAAGTGTTAGAGCATTTACTCTAACCCCAACAAAGTTCAAGCTCTCAGGTTGATCCATTGATGTACAAGTTGGATTGATCTAGTATTTACAGTACCCTTGTGATAGTTCTGTGAGTAAGCTTTTTCAAAAAGCAGTATTTATGTAAAGACCTTTAGCCTGTGCCTTTACTTCATGGAAAAGGAATAACCTAAAAACATACACTGATACACTCTCATTCACATACACACTGCACATGGAGGGTGGTGCCCATTGATCCTCTGTCTCCTACCCGATCCCTGTTGAACGGAAGCAGCAGCTGTTGTGAGGATGCTCGTCGTGTTCCAGATGTGTGGCCCTCTCTTCTCATGGCGAGAGGGATCACCTGGGTGCCTGGCTGTACCACAAACCAAAGAGGCCACAGGGATGTTTGTGTCCTCCTGGATTTGCTTTTGGGTTTTCTCTTGACTGTACTGGGCCACTATTAATGTCCACTGTTGTCTTGGCGACTGGAGCCACCCCTCAAGGGCACTGTCCCCTTGATGGTAATGGCGTGTGTGTGGTGGTGCTGGTGTGTGTGTGTGTGTGTGTGTGTGTGGGGGGTCTTTATCCTTCGCTGTTCCCACTTGGATGGCTGCTGCTCTGACGGGGGCACCATATGGACACCTTTAGGGTAGCCCTAACCTGCCTCTTGGGGCAGAAGTGGATGACTCTCGAGCAGTGCTAAGGTTGGTGAGACTTTCAGATGGGTGTGACCAGGGATTGAACCAAGAGTACACCAGGAGCTTGATAAGTACCCGGGGTCTATGCTTTCATGCCCTCCAACAGCAGGTACTCCTGTGGTGGTTCCCTCCTAACAGGTTGATCGGAGATAATTCCTTGAGCTCCTTCTGTGTGAGTGAGGCGGGTAGTTGATGGCTAGCCTTGGCTGGCAAAATGGCAACGCAAAGTCACTACACCTCCCACCTTTTCTTCTACATTCGGCATACATGAAGGTTCGTGTTTGTCCTGGTAGACTTGTCTGGGAGCCATTCATGTCTACTTTCTTTAACAGAATTGAAATATTTAATTTCCCATTCCTTCTACAGTCTAGATTATAATAGCTAAGGACATGCATACTGTCCACAAACAAACATTTGTATGGATTAGGCTCTCTGCTTCTGCTTGCTCAGCTGGTGCAGACTCAAGTTAAAATAACAATTTAATAAGTGGGTAGTTTGCTATTTCTGAAATCATACATTGAAATAAAAATAAGGTTTAAGCCGTTATAAAACATTGGCTTTTGAGTATTTTTTTTCCACAGAAAGTAAATTATTTCAGAACAAATCCTTTTATATACCAAACCAATCCATTAAATTATTGCAAAAGCTAATACATTAAAGTAAGCTTAGGTAATAAAACCCACAGGCTGTATGGTTCAATTCAGTTTCCCATCATGCATATGTACAGAGTAGCGGGTTACGTGGGAGATAAGAAATGTCTTTCTCAAACGCGGAAGGACCAAAACCAGACTTAGAAAGAGTGGAAAAGATTCAGAGGAGACTAACAAGGACAAGCCAGTTTAGAGTCAAATGAAAACAGTTCACCTCGTGAATACAAACTAGGGCTGATGTAAGAAGGTAGGTCGAACTAGGGGGGTCCTTTTTTTCTTATCTTATTTTGCTTTTGGAAATGTTTACAGCCAAAAGAAATCTAGTCCGGAACACAGAATTTTCTGTTCAAATAATGTTTGGAGTTGGAGATGGATGGTACTAAATGTAACAGCCAAGTTTGGTGCAAAAACCTCCCCTCCCAAGGGGATTTGACACCTTTAATGCCACATGGCACACAAATAGTCGAGACATACAGAGCCATCACCAGACAAAGAGACCAAAAATGTATCTATAATGTATATATAATGTAGCCAAACTGTATCACAACAGAAAATAAGCCATTCTACCAACTTGTGAACCACCCACTGGAAAAGAAATCTGTAAATTTGGGGTTAAAACCTCTGCTTAATGCTATACAAGGAAATAAGTAATGGTGGGGAGGCATCAAGGCCAAGAGATAAACCAACTGAAGTCAATCAGCATTTACCTCTTTTTTTTCCATTTTAACATCTGGATACTAAAGTAAAAATGTACTGAATTGTTTGTATTCTTTTTAATCTTGTATCTACCAGTGCTAGAAATAACATATCATTAGGTTAGTGTCTTACACATTCCACGGCTGTAATATTTCCCAGAGTATGAGTGTAGCAAAAAACAAATACTGTCATGATGCAAATACAGCTGAACTATGACTTAGACCCCAGAGCATAGTGGAGTGACAGGGAGAGGAAGGAGAAGAAGGGAAAGCTTGTGCCTCTTTTTCAAGGCTCTGCAGCTCCGGAGCCTGGGAACTTCAGCAGCTTTGGCCAGGCTCTGAGAAATACCCTGAGCTGTAATGTAAACAAGGCAGAACTCTGATCTACCAGAGCCCCTACCCCCTCCCAGTTTAACCCAGTATTGTGTGCTTGGAGTTCGCTGGTGACACCATGAGCCCACTTTCTCATTTCCTGAGGAGGATAATGACCCAAAGAAGGATAAAGTTTGCTGTCCTTCTCCAAACTGCACACTCCTTAACCAATGACTTTCTTAGGGTAACAGGTTGCATAGCAAACCCATAGACTCTTGATCCTAAAGAACTGCAGTGAGGTGAATAGAGATATGATGTTGACATAGTGACACAAATGGACATGCACACTGGCTCAGCAGTGGCAGCTGAGATAATCTGATCTGTCGACAACGACTACAACGAGTCCAGGAAACTCTGACATATCAGGTGGCAGATCGTCAGATAACTGTGAGAACAGTTCAAGATAAGTTCCTGTTCACTCAACCAGAACTCAAAACACAGCAACTAAAGGTTTATGAGTCAAATTGGTGCAAAAAAAAAACAAAGCAATATGTTCTCACTTCTTTGCAGTTGAGCAAAAAAAAAACACCACCTTTGTTTCTTTTTGCGGTTTGTCCACACGTTGCTACTGAACACCTGAATAGGATTTTTCTCACAGGGCTCCTGTTTCACCACCGGGTAGCAAACACTTGTGGAAAGATACTCCAAGGTTTTTACCCCTCCTTCTCCAAACCCCATCTTCTTCCCCACACACAGTCCTGTCCTTTATTCAATTAATTCAATCTGGTAAAACTAGATAAACCCTTACAGGGCTCTTTCAGTCAAAAGAGAGACTGCTTCAGGCACCGGTAGATATCTGTACGAGGTCCCTAGAAAAATAGAAAAGAAAAAAACTTTTTTTTCTGCCACAAGCTTCAAACATGCAATAAAAAACCATGAAACATTGATTTCCTCTGTCAGGTAGATTCATTAGCATCAAAGGAGCAAAAATGTATTAGTCCTTCAGAAATTTCCCGTTGAAGTACGTGTCATTGAGTTTAGTTTTTTGAGGGGAAGGGGTCGAATTTAACCCTCAGCGTCAAGTTTTACGAGCTGAGGGCAACACTTGCTATCCTACTTAAAGCATAGTCTGACAAAAATTGAAAACCACTGGGTCCCTGTTTCAACCCCCCCCCCCATGGGAATTTTAATGAAACGTTTACTTGTCAACAACTGTCTGCCCTGGTTATTTACTTAAAGTGTAACGCATATTCTCAATAGCTTAAATAGAAGATGAAATATCCCCAAATGAGTTCTGTCAACACAATTATTCTCCAGCTAAAGGCACCGGAGCATTTCAAAAACCACTTTAAAAAACGTTGTCACTTTTTCTAACACAAAAGTAATGTCACTGAATCGTTTTAAATTTAATCGCTCCATTATCCATTTGGGATTTCCTCCACTTTAGAAGGCCTTAAAGGTGTAGTCACGAGCATTTTTTGATCGTCCGTGGAGGATCGTAGAGAGGAGTGGCCACGTCTTAAGGGAGCACAGGTGGGTCTGAAGTCTTGTTGAAAATGGAACTTACAATTGTTTTGCATGCCGTATGTGTATCAACAAGTATACATAGGCTAATGTAAGTTGCACATACTTATGACGTAAGAGCTATGCTGTTTTATGGTGTCCTTACACCACACTCTAGTCATTGGCAAGGCATTAGTCACAACTGTGGGGCCTGCAAGAGACCTGCACCTATCACGTGGACAGCACTCACAAGCCTCTTGCACAGTTTATAAGATTAGGGGTGGTAAAAAAAACAAGAAATTTAATATGTTAAGCCTGCGTCTCATCTACTTCACCCTCACTAGGACTAGGTATTACCAATAATTTTCAGAATCAATTCGGTTCCCCAGAGCTTGGACCGATTCGATTCACTATTGCTTTGATTCTTTTGATTCACCCAATTCAATTCCAATTTTGAATTTACACGGTTGACATATTTAGACATATTTGTACAGAAATACATTAATAAACTATATATCTTTTGAAGATATTCATATTGAGTCAGCAATGTACGTTTAGGTCGACCGAGTTTTAGCATTAGCCGTTCTATAGGAGATTCCATAATATGTCATCATATACAAGCTAGTGAATTTTAGCTTTACTGCCGTTATGTGATGGGTTACCGGAAAAGAAAAGGAAAAAAGATAGATCTCTACTTTTATAGATCAATTATTGATCTATTTGATTTTATCAACACTGCCCTAACCTGTACTTTACCCTTGCATTTTATATAAATGCAAGTGTGTGCTACCACCTGTTGCATGAACATTTTCATCTTATGGGCTCACTGGGCGGTATACGACCTTGGTACTTTGTGCAGTCCAACAGCGTGCCCTGTACAGGTTTGTCCATTTTTCGGCCACAGACAGCCCATATCCACCCGTAAGGGCAGTCGTGACAAAGGCATAGCATTGTGTATCAAAAACTATCAAGCTAGTTTTTCCTAAATGTCCAATCAATTTAGGAACGGTAGCCATTCAGCCATGTAAAATCCAACCAAGGAGCAAAAAACAGGCTTAAAAAAATCATCTTTATGCAAACTAAAGTATTACACCACTTACCAAGTGTCTATATTACATTATTAAATCATTGGGTGTCCTGACTGGGAGCCAGGGCATGAGTGTTTGCCCCTAAAGATCTGGGTCAGGATACAGATGCTTCTTCTTTACACAACAATATAGGAGTTTGTATATTTTGGTTTAGTTGTTTTCATATAAGACAATAATGGAAAGAAAATGGCCCTGAGCTTAAGTTACATGTTTTAAAATATATTAGTTTTAAAAAGTATAATGTAGTTTCTGTATATTGTGGCCTACATTTAGTCATGATCAAACAGCAAGACGACTGAATAGTTGATGTCATAGCTTAGGAGAAATAGTCTCTAGCACACTACAACTGTACCCTGACAGGGTCCCACACACAGTTACTGGGCTCAATTTGAAACAATTAAGCTGGAGTCTGGAGTTAAGCATGCATAATGTTTGTACATCAACACTGCAGACATAAAAACGTATTACTTTGCTTATCTTTGACCTAAATTTTCCAGAAATACTATTTCTAGTATTTCTGGCTGTTAGTAATTGGATGAACATTCAAGATGCATATTTAATGTTTTTACCATCCCGCATAATGCTTCCCTGCTCAAATGCTTCAAGTGCAGCAAGTTCCTGCAACCGTTGTTGAGAGGAAGTATTGGATTACACCCATGCTTGCTAAAAACAGACAAGTAGGGTCACACCTATCTTTGACATGAGAATTTACAACAAAGACAAAGATGTTCTTTGTTATTTGCTGCTTCTGTAAGTTTAAAATTGGCCAATTTTCAAAAAAAATAAAAAATGTTTCCCACTAGGGAGAGCCTCATTACTCGTTTTCTTCTTGAAGGTGAATCTGTTGCCTTGAAAGCTGTTGTGAATCGGGGGAACACAGTCCAAGGACGCATGCATGAATCTCAGAGGAAGAAACATCAGTGGTTCCACTAAAACTAAAGGCTGAATTCTCCCTGAAGGTATGGCTATTATACACAGGATTCCTCATAAATCAGCAGACCCGACCCGATCCATCTGGACTGTCAGAAGACCGTGTTCGTCTGGGCGTATACCGCTTACACTGTTCTGTCCCTTGAAGACTGAAGACGAGCTGGGTTTACTACATGATTTCTGCAGCATTCTTCAAAGACAGATACAGCCTTCCCATAGGCTGCTGAATAAAACATGAGGGGTGTGCAGCAGCGTGGGTTTTGTGTGTCTGTGTGTGTGCCTGACAATAGGAGGGTTGCTGAGTGGAAGTGTGAAACACTGAGGGAATAGGAAGAGGAAGGGAGGGTGTGGGGATTTCTTACGACACCGGTGCTGGGGATACCGAACAAGACATGATCCACAAATGCCTTTGATTTGACACACATCCTCACTGCCCCACTGGCTGTCTGGAAACTTCTGTCTCTTGTTTTGTTTTTGTGTGTGCGAGTTCAGTAGCTGGAAGTCAACATTTTGGCCAAAAAAGAACTGAGGTGTGCTTATTTCAGGAGGAGACAGGAATGCAGATCTTGGCAGGTACAGAGATGTCCCAGATTCTCAGAGCACCTCATCCAACTTCACACTGCTGGATAGAACAAATATTCTTAGATCTGTGTTTATCTTTTCTTTTTTATTTACATGGAAAATCTGTAATTTATCGTATTTATTAACAGGGTTGACATTAATTATTTTAAGGACTATGATGAAAACTGTGTTTTTAACATGTTCTTGTGATGGAGAACGTGTATTAAGACAATTAAGCTTAAAATTGCATTTTTGAGTATTTATTGATACAAATCGCTGTGAATCAGGAGCAGATGAAAAAATACAGTTTGAAAAAGATCGTAGCTGTGACGTCAAATCTACAACCGCCAGGCCACAAGCTCCCTGCTCTGCTCCATTCTGATGCATCCACTTGTAGGCAACTAGATCCATGTTTGTCTTTGTTTTCTCCTCCTCAGAGCTGGTATCCAGCTCAGAACTCTACAGCTGGATCGCTCCAAGATTACTATTTATAAACCCTTTTTGCTGCACTGCTAATGCTAGCTTAGGGTTGTAAGCTATGTACTCGGAGGCAAATTTCAAATCAACTACTGCTGTTCTGCAGAAACTATGTCCTACAAAAGCAACAGTTTTTTTTTTTTGGCTAAAATAGCCAAATTATAATTAAAAGGCCACTGGAAACACTTTTACAAAAAAATGATCGGAGTGGGTCTTTAAAGACATCTTGTCCAGGATAGGTAACAAAAAACTCCAACATTCCACCATTTGTGACAACAGACCAATAATAGAATTAATACATACATCAGATATAAAATAAATAAAAGGATATTCCTTATGAATTTATTGCTAATTTCTTTTGCAGAGGGCCGTCTAGAAACATGTCCTGCTCAAAAGCACTACAATGGATTTAAGGTTTACCATTCTACTTTTTTTCCCCGTCACCAAATCATTACTGTACGCTAAAATGTTTTCATTTCACATTAAAAAATGAAAAAAACAAAAAACAAAGAAACCTTTGTGTTCTTTGTTTTAAAGCTTTTCTGTTTGGCTCCTTTTGGGAGACAAACCCAAAAAAAAGGCTATAGAAAACACAAACATGTTTTATCTCCTGGAGGCGGTAAATGAACAATGCTCCATTGACTGGCTAATGCCCCAGACATATCACCAATAAAAATTGTAACAATTTGTGAAAAACTGCTTGAATTTTATTTCACAAACCCCAACATTGCAGTTCTAGACCTAATAAGTTGGGTGTTATGAATATCATTAAAAACATCAGAAGACAGGAAAAAAAAAGTGTTTTTACAGTCATAAAGACAAATAACTTGATAAATAAAACTCCAGTTATGAACATCAGCAACCCGCCTGCCAATTTCTATCTGAAGTTTCTGCCAGCTGCCAAAAGAAGCTCGACAAGCCTCCCCTGAGAACACAGCCGTCATGACTGCACACAATTTGTGTAGCTAGGTTGTTTAGAGCAAACTGATGTTATCAGAGATCCATGTTTACCGCTAAACACAGACACCCATTTCAAGCACGATTTAGCCATGAAACGACACGGTGAGTGTCCAAACAGATGAGGTCATTTCCAGGAATTGTAGCGTAAAAGTCACGAGTGTGAGATTATCGCAGTCTACATCCATGATTGTCAGAAAACAAACTGGGCTAAGGCATCCAACTTGTATATATACGGATTAGAAAACTGAATTTGCTTGTGCAATGTGAATCTAATGTAGCTGTTTTTGATAACAGCCCACAGCTTAAAATTGTCGTATTTTCCGTACTGTAAGTCGCTGGCAATCATAAAACCATTTATGCATTTGACAGATCAGATGGATGCCTTCACGTTATAGACCAATTGGATGGAGGCCTTTTATGTTAGATGTTTGCCTCCTATGTAGACAAGGGTCATTTGGAGTGTAATTTGAGCTGGATTGACTCTTATTTAAATTAAACTGTTGCAGGGAAATAGAAATAAGGTTTTTGTCGTTTTGCTATTTGTTCATGTACCGCAAGTTACTCGTCATCGCTGTATTGATCATTTGTATCGCAAATCGTGAGTTTTCCTCATATCATGCAGTCCCACTTCACATTAGTCAAGTGTTTGTGTAAACCAGCTGATTTTATTGAGTTATGTAATACTTTACGTTAGTAATGTGTAGCATATCGGTCGCTTTTCTACGCATCCGAATAAGCTGATTCCCAATCGCGTAAACGGTCAAAGAGGTACGGCGTCTCAAAGAGCGTGTGTTATTCAAGTGTCGCAGGCAGCATCTCCAATGTTAAGAAACACTTCGCCTGCAGCTGGTCTTAATAACTAATCATAACATAATGCACCATGAGATGCTCAAATCATCTCGGCCTTCAAAATGAGTCAAGCTTAATCACATCAGGATTACAGTGTGGTTGGGTTGTCAGGGAAATTACACTGATGGCATTCCACACAAACACACCTTTAAAGCAAATAGCAGTTATCTACATTACATACGAACACAGAGGGGATCGGTGGGATGAATATAGACAATGTCTGCTCATTTAGGGGCTGAGGGGAGCAGTGTGGTGTGGGGAGGACCCTATGGACCCAGGCTAATTGTTTCACAACACAGTTGAGACGGGCGGAGTTCCGACCGCCGGCAGCTCTGATTTGGGCTGTTTAACAGCCAAACGCAGTTTGGCAGAAAACACTCCAGCTCACAGCCCAGAACCATGTGCAGGCAAACACAGTTCCTGCAACAAATACGACCAGAAGAAGCTGAGAGGGTTTTCCCTATAACCTATTGTTTTTAAAGCCGTCAGTCTGGCAGAAATGATATTTTCTTCAGTACCAATACATTGAAAAAAAATCCCACAATAATATTAGTGCCATAGTCATCTTTAACCCTTTAACACTTCACTACCAAAACTCTTCAACTCAATTAACATAATGCCAACTGATTCCCACGTGGAGGAAAGCAGCCTTGTACCGACATCCAACACGTATGGGGATGATGGCGAGGAAGTGTGCATTATCAGAAATGAACGCACGCTGTCTGAACGGAAAAACAACACCAGGAGTTCAAAGAGCATAAAAACACAAAAGATACCAGCAAAAGGGAAACCAACTGTAATAAATCATCGAGGAAAAATAGAGATTACTTAAAATAATCAAACTAAAATTATTGCTAAAAAGAAGAAAGTAAAGCTTCAATAGTTTGAAGGAACTATTTGGGTTTTGTGAATGACTTTACATCACTATTAACAGTCACTGTATATGATGATCCCAATCCACATTGACTTGACACCAAGTATTCTGCCTTTCCATCACACTAAAACGTAACAAAAATGTAAAATATATATACTGTATCTATAGGAGCATATAACATCTAAACAAATCTAAAATCCACTGTATTTAAGGAAATGTGTTTTATAAAAATATCCAGTTCAGCTGTTAAATAAAATAGTTTTATGTTATTTGAATAAACATCATGGAGGAGTGACATGTGTGTTGCCAAACCACAGCCTTCCTAATGGTTTTCTGGAAATGGGTCAATGGAATAAATCCATATAAATGCAAAAATATGAAAGTTTTACCCGCTGCTTTTTGTAAACCGTTCCAGCTCGGATTTGCATTTATGCTTTTGAGGCTTTCAGTTCGGGTTGTTTTCTAATACAGCAGCAAATGGACAGAGTGACAGCCATTGCATTTGAAATTTAAAGGGGAAAATTTGGGGAAAAGGGTCAAACGCAGAATCTGCTAGGAGAGCATTCAACGTGAATTTGGGCAAAAATGACAACAAACACAAAGCCATATTGGTAGTTCTATTGTGTTCACTTAATTGCTTTATAAAATGTCAGGTTTTGAAATGCATAAACAGATGCACACACAGCAATAACAGACAGTACAACTGTCAACAATGCATCACTGGTCTGTGGATTATTTATCTTATAATGTGTAACAGCAATCTCACCGTCATGGTTCACTTCCTGACATTTCAAGAGTAAAATCTAATGATGAAAATCATGATTATGAGGAATGTCTAATAATTATCATCCAAATAAAAACCAAAACTGTCTGGTTTGGGTTTTTTTGTTGGTTCTTTAGTTTTTTCCTCTTAGTTTTAGCTTATAAAGAGAAAACTAAAGCTGAGTTTTAAAACAATAGTTTATCAACTGACTTGTGAAATTTGTGCCTCTTTTAAAGTAAAGACCCACTCCAAAGAAAATCGTATTTCTGGCGTTTTTAACGTGTTTTTGGGGCATTTTTCTGATGATGCAGGACATGTATTAAAACATTCAGTCAAAAATTGCATTTCGGACCGTTTCTTTATTCAAATCATTATAAAACAAGAGATTACAAAAAAAGGGTAATTGTGACAACAACAAAAAAGTATGCTGGTCGGGCCACAAGCTCCCTGGTCTGAATTTCTAATGAAATCCTGCAGAAACAGGTTTCATGATTTTGGCTAAAAAATATCAAAATAATAATTAAAAGACCACTGCTCCTGCTTGGTCCTGATTCACTATTTAAAAAAGAAATATTCAGAAATGCCATTTTAAGCTAAATGTTCTTTGTGTGTCTTCCATCATAAAAGTGGGTCTTAAAGAACTTGTTGGCAAAACACAAGACGAAAATTGTCACTCGGGCCCAAGCAGTGAGGTTGTGTGGTTTTTGCACCAGCAGATCACCTCCCGCCCCATAAAAACAATAAAAACTCACAGCTTTTAAGCACTTTGAGGGCATCCTTTTCCTTGACCAAACTTCCCAGATTTGTAATAACAAAACCCTCCCCGCTGCACACAGGACTGTTAATCAGCAGGCATTCTACTGCTTTTTCAAGGTCAGTTTGACTTTAAGTAAACATGTGCAAGAAAATGGCTTCAGTGGCTCCAAATAAACATTTATACGGGCCTTTTTGTGGTTCAGTAGTCAACAGGTCTTTCAAGAAGGTGTTTAGAGAGCCGTTTGTTAAATCCACGATAATGGGCTGGGACAGTGCACGGCAGGATGGCATGCAGCAGGCCGCCATCGTTAGATTTCGAGTTTCCGTCCACGCCATCCAAGCTGCTGACAGAGGATGTGAGACAATGCTGGGTCCAGATCCGCTGAAAGCAAATGTCCGTACTTTGTAATACAGGGTCTAATGTTTTGAAAGCTTATCTGTGTGACCCATTTCCGACACGAATGCATTTTAGTGATGTAGGTATGAAGGCAAAGACTGATAAACCGGGGGCACAAATATGACAAAATACTATCAAAATGATGACTGAATGAAAGCTTTTGGTGAATTCAATGTTCAACATACTTTTTTTGAGTAAAGAAATAAGCTTTCATCTGTTTTTCTACCTACATTTTCCATTTTCATCTAAAAGAATATCCTTTAACAGCACAACTGCCGACTCCTTTCCACAACAAACCAACATGATGCCAATAGATAACTTATTGAGCATTTTTTATCTCAATGAAATGCTAAACTACAACCTTCCTCAGCATTGTAATTGGATTAAAATGATCAGAATAGTACTGACGGTCTTGATGCTATTTTGGATGAAACGTTACTGTGGTCTGAGCCTATAATTAGTATTAATAAATAACATGGTGAGATCTTTGTATATTGTATCTGCAACTGCTTTTTATGACGTATGTGGTTTTAATGATGTTTGTTCATATTAGGGCTGCACGATATGAGGAAAACTCGCGATGTGCGATATTAGAGATTAAAATTGCGATAACGATATAATTTGCAATATATAAACAAATAACAAAATAACCAAATAACCATTCCCATTTTATTGCAACAGTTTAAAAATTATACTCCAAATGACCCTCGTCGACATAGGTGACAAACATCTAACATCAATCTGATTGGTTAACGTGAATGCATCCTTCCGATTGGTCAAATGCATAAAGGGATTTATTTGATTCGGTAAATAGTTCAAGCTGCCATTGGATTGTTTTAACACATTTAAGGTTTATTATTTATTGCGATATTCACTGTCCTTTGCGATATGCATATTGCAAAAACTGGATCTTGCGATAACGATAAATTTGCGGTATATTGTGCAGGCCTAGTTCATATGTATTTTTTGTGCTGCCTCTTGGCCAGGACTCCCTTGGAAAAGAGGTTTTTAATCTCAATGGGACTTCCTGGTTGAATAAAGGTTTGATAAAAAATTAAAACATATATTGTAAGATTTGTGAGAACTTTTTTCGCAAGAAGCAAGCAAAAACTGTATACTGTATTTTCCAAACTTAAGGGCAAAAAAAGCAGGCACACAATCAATGAAAGGTCTATTTTCAAATTTATGTCATATAAAAGGTGCATTAAGCGAGACAAAAGAGTCAGAGATAACTCAGACTTTAACTATGTTTACAATAACTCTAGAATTTGTTTGTAACACGCTACACGTTAGCCGTGTTAGAGGCGTAACAATACCTGTAACTCCCACATTAGTTTAAAACACTAACAACACAAACAGTCTGATACCATTTAAACAAGCGGTACTGTGACTACGCTAGCTCTCAACGTTTTTAGTAACACGTAATAAAGCACAGTCTGATAGCGCTACACGTTAGCTGTGCGTTAGCATATTCACAAAAACACCAAACCTTGTTTTTAACTCAGGGAAGAAAAAAAACAGACTTCCATTTTGACAGAGCGCTGTGTACCTCTCAAAATCACTTCAACTTCAGTAAACACATCCAGAATTTATCCATCCAAGATGAATAAATGATGTCGTCTTTGACAAAGAATAAGGTTTTTAAGTGTGCCGTACAGTGTGGTAAATAAATTGCCTAAACAGTTGATGAATTCTGGTAATCAAAAGAATGTGAACACTGGAGCTCAAGCTCTGATGTTAAAGGGTAAAAGAAAAGAAAAAGGTTCTAAGCAGTTCAGAATGAAGCTGTTAGGTGAATAAAGTTTGATTAAAATCCGCTTTAACATTAAATGTACTAAATCTGGGCATAAATAAGTTCTATAAAATCACCATAAAAGCAAAGATTCTCCTTTGATATGGGAATCAGTGGCAATGAAAAAATATTTTCATTTTATTATTTACTATTGATGGTTGATCTACTATTTTAAATCAATATTTAAAGAACTGACTCAACATCTTGAGAAACTTGCAAGAAAATGTCTACCAATAATGTTAAAAGTGTGTTAAAATAGTGCACATTTACAATTTTCAAGAATACTGAGATGCTGATTGAACAACGAGCTGTTTCTAATGTTTTTGAAAATGTTGAAATTAGGTCAAAAGTTACAGAAACAAAGCCGAATACATACATTTTTTTCAAAGCTATTTTATTTTAAGGTCCTTAAACTCGTGGTGTAGTAGCTCCTTTTTATATTTTCTCTTTCAATTGTATGAATAATCTGTTTGTGTCTTTTTATAGCTTGATTTTGTGTGATTTTCTTTACCCTCATTTTGAATAATTTTACGGAATAATTCGTAGCAGCGAGTATGCAGCAGTTGCTGTGTTTCACACAATCATCTCGAGCTGTGAAAAAAACAAAAACATTAACCTCAAGGTTGATATACTCGCGTTCGCCCGGACTTCATTTCCTCCTCGCGTCTTGCCGAACTCATCATTTTTATTTAGAACACGCTTCTCCAGAGTCAACATCAGTGCAAATGAAACAGTACAAGATAATGATGTTCCCTGACCTCTGGTAGACAGTCAATGTAATCTGTAACGTTGTGTCCTGCCCATGTTCCCCTGCTGTACTGTGCTAACCAGGATGAAAAGTGCATATGTGGAAGATAAACCGCTATTTGTTTCAATCTACTGACAATCGACTTTTATTGTATGCAAACGTGTTAAACAACTCGTGTAGTGGAAAATCTCCAGTGATGAAAATAAATACCATTACAGAATATTCATTGCTGCCCTTTGCTGCCACAACTGAAAAAAAAAAAGAAGTTTGTTTTTCCATCCAGCGTTTCATTCAGAGCGCCAACATCTGTGAGCTTTCACCCTTTTGACACGATATTAAAATGCTGCTTGGGAAATAATTCATAGCCTGTGCGCTGAACTCCCTCATGCCCAAAGAAAAAAACAAAAACAACCAAATAAATCTCACATCTTGCTGACTTCTCCCTTGACATATGCTTTACAGGAACCCAGTTCTGCTAGGTACACAAGAAAGGGCACTTATTTGTTATGTTCTGTAGGTAAGGTTGTGTATGTTAAATATAATTCGCCTTGGCAATGCATCAACCAGGAAAATTAGCCTTTGAATGGCCCATTTCTTGAGCCTTAAAAGATAAGGTCTTAACTGAATGTGTTTGAGTCACGCAACACAAAGGATATGATTTATTTGGAAAGGCGAAATAAGATAATGGATGTTATCAAAGCGGTTAAGCTGGGGCAGAAAAATGCATCTGCATCTCCCCGTATGGATCAGCTGCAGAGTGAACATGCTGACACGATGTGGAGGAAATGCGAAGCCTCCCTGTGGCCCAATGACCCAAAAACCATTTCCTCACACTGGATTGCTTTGCAAATGATCCTGTCAAAGATGTCTTAGCTTCCTCCTTTAATTAATAAAAAAAATAAAGGAGGAATTATTTTATTTAACTAATAAATTAAAAAAAAAACTATCAAAAAGAAAGACAGTTTTAGTACTAAAATATTTTTGTCAGGTGGATCCCTAGCGTCTAAACCCTTTAACACCTGAGATGTCAACGGTGACGCCAAAATAACACACGATCTTTGGCATACTGTAACTCCTCAACTGTTAACGCAATCATCCTAAATCAGCTGATTCTGACACACAAAAAAGCTGATTTTCATTTCGCTCTGCTCGGTTATGCAACACAATATTAACAACAAGTAATACAAAAGCGGCACAAAGTCGCTTTTTACAGACAGAATCAACTAATTTACATGGAATGCGTAAAGTGTTGCATATCAGGGCAAGGTGGCTTTTCCCCGGCTTCTGAATCCGCAAGGAATTACGTTAAATGCATAAATGATTGAAGAGTTACTATAGTTTAAAAGGTCAATGCTGGAGCTAAAGATCCAGTGTTAAAGGGTTAGACCAAAATTGGCCTTAAGAATATTTCATTTTGTTTACGGTCATTATCGCTTTCAAAATGGTAGTTTAGAATAACTTGTACATTATAGTCTATAATGTACAAACCCTTAGCAAATAGTGGTAAACAAAATAGCAACTTTTGCATGATTGGAATGGATTTGAAAAAGGAAATATGCAAAAGCCTAGACAGAAGCCACCCAAAAAATAGTGCAGGAACAGTTAACAGCAGACAAATCTCTAAAGAAACATTCAAATCTCTAAAGATACGTACAAATCTCACGGTTAACGACATTGCACAACTAATCCATTTGGTCGCTACATCTACCTATTTTCAATTCCGCAACACCATCTACAGACAAAAGGAAGGCTTTCCCATGGGGGACCCACTATCAGCCACAATGTGCGGCTCCTTCATGGAAGATCTGTTGAAGAAATCAATAACATCTGCACCAGAGCACTGCCGTCCAACCCTATGGAAACGCTACGTAGAAAACATTCTGGGAAAAGTCAAGGTGTCACGGGTGGAGCAAAGGAAATAGAAGGAGACAGAGAAGAAGGAGGCAAAGAAGACAGAAAACAAAGGAATGGTGGCATTGCTATACATTAGAGGAGTAACAGAACGCATCCAAAGGGTCATGATGTCATCACATCAGCGCCCCAGTCAAACCGTATAAAAAACTCAGGCAACTACTGGTACATCCAAAAGACAAGACTGAACAAAATAAGAAATGCAACGTCATTTATGAGATACCATGTCACACGCCTGTGTCGGAGAAACAGGACCCACCTTCATCACAAGAAAAACAGAACACCAAAAAGAATGCAAAAAAGAACAGAGAAGAGACTAACAGGAGCAAGACAACAACAGGCATCTCAAGAAAATATGAAATCAGCCATAACGCACCACTGCAAGCAAGAAACCCATATCATGGACTAAGAAAGGGCCAAAGTCTTCCGTACTGAAGACAACAGACACCGCAGATGTAATATGGAGGTGGTGGAGATCCGAAAGCGAGCCCACACTTCCATTAACCGGGATGCGGGGGCCTTCCTGCTCTCTCATACTTGGAGTGACATCCTCCAGCAGAAAACGGACATCAAGGGGCAGAATCAGGTGACTCCGCCACAGTCACAACCAACTGTTTTTATATACGTCACACAGTACCGTCTGATGACAAGCTAAGACATTTGGATATATCCTTCTGTGTTTTAAGGCTGTGTGTGTCTCTTGTATGTTTTGTACCCACGCCAATGCGCACTCAAGCAACCTCTTCCAAAGAAAGGTCTTTGTAAATGAGCGTAATTGTGCAATTCGGGCTTCTGCGTTCAAAACTCTCACATTCACGAGTTGTTAGGAAAGTTTCTACGACCGTTATCAGGCTCTATATGCAAAACATGCATCCATTAAACACGTTTTAAAAAGGTAAACTAGGTTGAACTTTGAACAATCAGGGATTTGGATTTGGTAGTGATCTATTGAAGTGTCAACTGATCATGGAGAAGAAATTGATAATTGTGTTTTGTGCCTGGACAGAATTATTTCACTCCAAGTCTTTCATATCGCGGAACAGAGCTGTGGGGGGAAAAAAAGCCTGGATCACAATTTGTGAGATTTGCACCACCTCTTTTGATTGTAGGTGGCCGATATGCGCTAGAAAACAACAAAAAAGAAAAAGAAGAAGAAGCCCCTCCCTTCTTGTCAAGTGTGAACACCATATGGTAGATCGAGTGTCACATGCCTGGTGTGAAGGACTTCCTTATTCATTGACCAAAGATCAATTTGTTTTGGATACAATATTTTTTTAAGTGATATGACCCCAAATCAGTCATCCTTTCTCTCTGTACTGTGGTGGCCTTTGATAGGTTTGTGGTTTTGTTCATGGGGTGGTATTTGTAGGGTAGGGGCTTCATGCCACCCCCCTCAAAGAGACGCCCCTGGATCCTGTTCTCAAACATCCAACTCACCGCTATGCGTGTGGAGATCCTCTGCTCCCCCTCGACGCTCTTCTGATCCCCAATGGCCCTGCTGTACTCCGGGGGTTGCTGGTTCGATGCCCGGCTGCCCTTGGTCTTGCGGGTCCCGGGCCCCTGGTGAACGATGTTGAGCAGGTGGAGTGTGCTCTCGTGCTCGCGGTCGGAGCTCTCCGCCTGGCCCCTCTGATAGCGGTTCTCGCAGTTGGAGTGGTGTCTCCTGCACAGCTCGATGCGGGCTCGCAGGCGCTCCACGATGGCGTTGTGCAGCGGGGGTGGCCCCACGGGTCCCCTGGAGGGGGCCACCACCGGCCCGTTGGTGACCCCAGTGGGCATCGCCCCCAAACCTAACATGGGTACGAAGGTCCCTGTGGTAGACTGAGCAGGGGTGGCCTCCCCCATGCCCACAAGACCCTCACAAGTTTGTTCAACCTGAGGTCCACTGAGCTTCTGATGGACCACAGATCGGGCATGGACCAGGACTTTGGTCACGCGGACAAAGTTAAAGTACTAAAATCTGCACAACAAAACAATATATATATGTTTTCCTCAACAACTGAGAATTTTGGTTATAAAACAAATAAACTAGAAGTCCTCTAAAAAGTGGTCAAAATGATTTAAAAATACGCGTAATAAGGATCGAGTCATGAAAATCTGCATCTATCTTAATCCTACCACAAGAAAGCTAATCTGGTAATAGTCATTGTGAAAGCCTCCGATGATTCAAAACCATGGCACGCACAACTCCAGTTTCTTCGATGGAACGCCCGCATTCCCGGTTACGTTCAATTCCTGCCTAATCTCTACAGCCAAAGTCCATCAACTACCAACGAGAAAGGAGCCAATCTTCTCCAAAACCAAAGAATCCGTAAATCCCACTTCAAAAGCCTCTAAAACTTCAGCACTCGCGGCGTTCTGGGTGGAAATGTAGTCCTTCTTCGTTTTCTACATTCACGTCTGGAATCCAGTCGCGAACAAGTTTCCCCCCCGAAAAAAGAAAGATTCCGGCAGGGAGGGAAAGCCGCTGCGAGAAGCGACTGAGGTCCGTCTCAAATAGTCCATTGACAATCATTTGTGCGAGCGGAACGCGGGGGCTCCGGCAGAGCTGCTGCACACAGAGCCTCATTGTGTGAGCATTCCTCCTCTGACCGGAGGCGCTGCTGGGACTGATATGTGCGCAACACTACACTCTAGCGGCGGGACGGGGAACTACATCATCAGAAAACTAATTTGGCGGTCAGTTCATGAAGGAATTAAGTTTTTTGTTTGTTTGTATTGTTTTACAAAATATGACTACTGATGTAGACTTTTAGTGGTTTATAAAGTTTATTTACAACTCTTATTTTCGCCCTCCTGTCGCCAATCTTATTTGTTGCAGGAGAATAAAGTAAATTATACACAGAACACTATGTGTACTTATTGTACTTTTCCAGTCAAAAAAAAAAAAAAAACTCTTGATCAAACCGCATTAATTTTTGGAGTAGCTCAAACTGAATATCTTAGATTGTATTCAGACTGGAAAAGTCCATTGGTCTAGACCGAGTCAGCTTAACCCTTGTGCTATCCTATGACCCCATCCTTACATTGACTTGTTCTCCCTACCATGACAAAGGTAGATAAAGGTGAAGAGGATTTCATATAATGCATGGAGACCAGTGAAGATCACATATGAATGAAGAAAACAGGTTGAGCGCACTGTCTGGTGGGGTCTAGATGACCCAACTCCCAATGTTAAAGTGCACTAGGGTTAATTGGGACCAAAGTTCTGGACCTTATGCTTGGTCTGTACTCAGACTGCCTTTCAAGTTTGCTAATAAAAGCAAATGACTTAAAATCTCTTCAGTCATTATCCAGGAATTACAAGGTCAGGCAAAGCAATGCCCATCTAAGGTGACTGCCTTTGTCTAGTTGTTCCGCTCAGAGCACAGAGCCTCTTCAGACTGAGAAAACTAAGAGTGAACCGGAGCTCAGTCCGATTGGAATCGAAACCGAGACCACCTTGAAAGATGGGTCTGACAGCAGATCCTGGGTCCGCTTGAGTCTGGATCATTGGGGGAAACTAACTCTGATTCACTTTAAGAAAATCAAATGTGTCCAGTCTGAATACATTCTTAAAGTAAGAGAAATGGGCTGTGTCTATTAAATACCATTAATCTTCTTCCATTTATCTATCCTGGCCACTTGTGGGCGAAGGCAGGGGGCATCCTGGACAGGTCACCCGTCTGTCGCAGGGTAGAGTGTCCACAATCACACACTCTTACATTCACACCTATGGACAATTTAGATTAACCAATCAACCTATGAAGCATGTTTTTGGAGGGTGAGAGAAAGCTGGAGACCCCGGAGAAAACCCACGCATGCACGGGGAGAACATGCAAACTCCACACAGAAAGGTCCCCCAGTGATGTTCTGGTTCACTAGAACCGGGGGCCTTCTTGCTATGAGGCGAGAGCGCTAACCACTGCGCCACTATCCAAGGCACTTTAACATTGGGAGTGGGATCATCTGGACCCCGTAAGACAGCACAGGGGTTAATTTGACCAAGATTTTAAATCTGAACATTCACACAGTGGAATTTAGGAAAATACGAGGTCTTTCAAATTAAAAATAATTCTTTCTTAACCCCTGAAACAGATTTTAAAAAAGGGTTTGAAAAAGAGCATATTTGTGATGCAGAAAATTCACTTGCAGGCCACAAGCTAGCGAAAAAAAAAACGTGCAAACAGATGGGTGATGGGAAGTGGGGGCGAGATTGCTCCCAACGAACAGTCCCACCCACAACTCAGATTTCTCATAAACTCATAAACTCTCCCACTCTGCAGAAACCATGTCCTAGAAAACAACACAGGTTTTTGATTTTTCATAAAAAAACAGCATATTCATAAATAAAAGACCACTGGGAATGCTTTTACAATAGATCAAAGATAATGGGAGCGGGACTTTAAAGTCAGGGACGTGGGCTGTCTCTATTGAATACCACAACAACACTGCACACTCTCACATAAACACTTCTACTTAAATGTATAAAAGCTTCATAATCACTTAAATAAGCTTCCCCTTCCTTGATGTCAGTTAGATGATGTCTAAATAAAGTAAACTACAGTTAACATCAATCTGTCATTGGCTGCTGATATAAGGGACGATCAGGCCATTAGTCACTTTTACTCCCCTAAAGAAAAACTTCCTTCCACAGAAGAGATGAGCCACATTCTCAGAGAAGAAATTCAGAAGTTTTTGCTTGTAAGAATACTAATTTACATTAAGCAACTCCCAGGTTGGTGTTGATTGTGGCTTTTAAAGCGTTTTTGCAGCCATATTTTCAGTAGTAATAATAGATCTTATCCAATAAGGGGACTGCTGCAAAAAAAAACCCAAAACATTGCTGTTTACCAATTTTGTCTCAGGGAAATCCATTTAAGCAAAAAAGTTCAGTTTTTCTTGTGCCCTGGATTTCAAAAGAAATCCAGACACCATGAACATTTTACAAAGACTATGAATTTCAGAAGACAATAACTTGGATGGTCTGTAGAAAACAAATGAAAATTGCCATGATAAAGCATTCAAACAATACACTGTAGTCTACATTCGCCCAAACTAGTGAGCATTGATGGTCACTGGTTTTTCGCAGAGACTTCTGGGAAATTTCAAGGGCGCTAGTATTTGGAATTTCAGGCCATGTCCGAAAGCCTTCACTACTCACTATGAGTGGCGGCTACTGGTCTGTCAGAGAGGGGAAGCTCATTTTCGGCCTACATCATAAAATTGTCTATGTATTTAAAGGTAAATTCTGCCCTGTGTTCCTTTTCAAGAAAATGGTTTGTGACCCTGTCGTACCAACTCGGAGTCTTTTCAAGTGATTTGACCAGTGTCCTCTCAATGGCCAGCAGAGCTAGGCTGCTTAACCCTTGTGTTCTCTTAGATGACTCCACCCTTGCATTGACGTGTTCTCCCTACCATGACAAAGGTGGATAAAGGTGGAAAGACTTCATGTAATCCATGGACACCAGTGAAGTTCTGACCTAAGACTTCCTGAATCAAAGTGAAGAATAAACGATCTAAAAAAAAAAGATTAAACTCTGTAAAACTGCAACAAGGAATGTGGTGTATAATTCTGTGAAATGATGAAAATCAAGCAATTTCGCCAAGCAAATATCAAAGAAATAGGTTGCAGCAGTTTTTATTTCGACTGAACTTGAGAAATCCGCGCTGGGACTGAGCGCGAATAGCTTCAGTGATTCCTTATAGTACAGAATCGCTGTCAGTCAAAAGGAGACGCAGTCTTTCGACAGACCCTCCATTCATCACGCAGAAGCTCGGAGTCCGGGCCAGCCCACTCCCCATTCACCCCAGAGAGGCTGAGCGTCCGTGGGCGGGACATAATCGCAGCGTTTATCCAATGACCGTCTAGTTTCAACATGCTGGAAAAAAACTTTCAAAGCAGCCCCATTGAAGTCAATGGATGCTGGGCTTCAATAGGGAAATGCACTGTGACGCTGCGAGAATGTATGAGAAGGAAATCGAGTCAGCCGACCTGCTATATGTAACTGATTCTGAACGAACTCGTCTTTGAGATGAACGTTTTCTAACGCATTTTTAGTCAATAAAATGTTAATACAAAACAATACAGAAGTACATATTTAAATTTGTGGCTGCGAAGGTGCTTTGGGCGCTATATCAACAGAAGTAGACGCCTCAGAATTAAGCTTGATTCCGTTTCTCAGACTGAATGTGAACAGTTCAGGCGTTGTAGGTGTGGACCAGAAAGATTGATCCACCAAGATGGGAAGGAAAGTCAGTTATCTTTTGAACCTGCAACTCCGAGTCAGCTGATGAACGTAAACATGCAGACAGAAAAAAAGTTAAGATAAATTTAATGAAGGATACAGTTTTTAATGTAATAAACATCATAAACCTCTGACCCATAGAGACAATTACAGTAAATTTCCATCCGGATTTTGAAATATATTTTTATACTAATCTAAAGGTGACCTTGTGAAAAATGTGTATTTTCAGAAAAGAAAAAGACATAAATATGCCCTTTTTTCCTCCATTTATTTATTGTCCACAGTTTAATTTTATCATAATACAGGAATAACAACGTCTTGCTTCTCTTGTGTATTCCAAATTGACTGTACCACACGAACACACTAGCATTGCTCCCCATATTGCTTTCACAATGAAGACATTTTGCATAACAGTGTTAGTAGACGGAAGGATTTCTTTTTTTTTCTTCTTCTTCTCAATATTTTACAGTCATCAACTCCAAAATACACAATAAATTAATAAATAAACACACAAGCAATCTGCAGATGCTTTACAGTAGTAGCAATAACAGTGGTTAAAAATAAAAAAAATAATAAAAATAAAATAAAATGGTCTCTACAAATACAGTACATCAACCCAGTGGCAGTCTGACGGTAAATCGGGGTCTGGCCGAGTCAGGCTGTCGTTTTAACACAAGACAACTACAACACAAACACAGCTCTCCCGCTCACACCACGTCTCTCTAGATAATAAATTACATGGCCGCTTCACTTCACAAGATGACAAGTAGACAAGCTCTGTCCTCTCTTCTTTCTCAGTTCACTTTGGAATCGTTTCACCTTCGCAACTGAGACTGCCGACCGTCCCATTTGGATGAGAAGATCGGGACGTTTCTTTTAAGGTATTTAAAGCCAAAATAAATCTGAAACCCTCTGCAGGCTTCAACTGTTCCTGATTTTGTCAGTACGGACATTCTTCATGCATCAGTAAAAAAAATAAAAAATACAATAAAAAGCTGCAAAGGTTGTAAAAAATAATGATGACTTAAGTTGTCCAGCTCTGCATGAGCATGAAGACATTCCTATTAAAGGTCAAATTCACCCATGTGTGGGTTCCAGCCCACAATGAAATACTGGGGCGTCATCTTCTCAGCCATTGTCAAAGCGTTCCCAGTGGACTTACGCCGTTCAGAGCCCAAATCTAAAACACTGTTGTTTTCTCAGACATACGCTTCGTCCAGATTCCCTCCCTAACTCCTAAAAATTCCAGTGCCCTGCAATCCGGACATCATGCTCACTAGTTTGGTTTTTCTTTAAAGGGCAAATTTTATGAAGACTATTTATGACTTCTCTGAAGATAAAAACTTGGTTTTCATCATCAGTTTTTCAAATACATATTAAAATGCATTTTTTTCACAGGAAACATTGTTCAAAGGCAATGCATTGTGGTCTTTATTAGCCAATCTAGTGCACATCGATGCACACTGATATTTCGCAGAGACTTCTGGGAAATATCTAGGGCACTGGATTTTGGAATTTTAAATTCTATTTTAAAATTGCGAAGGAATTTGGACAAGACCATATTTTCTGCAAAGCGGCAGAAGTTCACCGGAAATTCGCCTGAGTGGTGGGTGTGACCGTTAGCAAGGAGCCCCCTTCCCTTTCCTGCTGCTGAGAGCTCTCTGTTGATACGCTCTCCTGCTAGCCCCTCCCACCCCCACGTTAACCTAGTGTATTTTCTAAAATGCATTTTTTCGTCTGCTCCTGATTCACAATGATTTGAACAAAGACATACGCAGAAGCACAATTTTAAGATCCATTTTCCTTATCTATGTCCTCAATCATCAGAAAAATGCCACAAAAACACGCTAAGAAAACACAATTCTCATCGGAGTGGGTCTAGAAATACGGTGTGGTCCTTCTTCAGATACAGGAAAATCCTCTGAACATATTTCCCCGGGAACGAGGCAAATTAAAGACATTTCTCTTCACATTCATTCCTCCGCTATTTTAGGTAAATATGATGAGTGGAAAATCCTCATGGTGGCGGGCTGCCATGTGACGCGACTGCAAGGCACTTCCTGCCTCAGACAAGCGGCACAGCAGTCGGCAAGATGCACTTCAGTGAACAAAATTCAACCAGGAAATTCGGACTAAAGATATGGCTAATTTTGGATGTACCTGTAGTGTTTGGCATAGCAAGCCTGAAGACAGTAATGCGGATCATTAATGTTACATAAGAGGGTCAAAAACATCTGGAAAGCACACCGATCCAGTAACTGCACTTAAGAAGGTAAAAGAAAAACTGGCCAGCCTGACTGCTCTTTAATATGGTTTGGCCCCATATTAGCCAAAAACAGAGGCAACAGTGTGATCGTGTGGTTATCAGGACATCTGACAGGCTTTGCATATTTTTGTTTTTTTATTTTATTTTATGGCTATATTGTTTCCCTCTCCTCCTAGCAGTCATGCAGAGCTAAGCTCAAAAGATCGGCTGCAGAGAAAATAATCTCTCCACTGCTTCTTTTTTTTTGTTTTTTCCAAACTCAGCACAAACGACAGACTGAGGAGAAAAGAGAAAGTCGGCCTGAGTTCCAGAAGCCAATCTTGGCATTCCCAAGGCCAGAATGTGTTCTCTCCCGCTCCAGTACGGACTCATCGATCGTTCTCAGGTGATCTGCCTTCCAATCTGTCGAAGCTGCAAGACAAGTGGTTGGATGCAGAGAGGATCTTTGATTTCAGAACAGTAGGTCAACACTGATTTTTTTTAACACGTTCAAACAGTCTGTGTGTTTTTAGCTTTGGCTGGGTGCTTAAACTGTTTGACCTGCTTGCTATCGGTGCACAGCAGAAGTGATGGTTTAAAAAGACGGACAGGCGTTGGGTGAGTTATGGCTTTTTGTGCCCATAGTTTTCCGTCTTAGTCCAAACAGTATTTACGGGACTGATAGCAACTGGAGATGCTTGGCTTGAGTCTACTTTGTTTCCAGGGTCACAGTTTTTCTCTTTGAGTTAGTGTCAGGACTTGACCCCTTTTGCAGAGTCAGCAGAGTGCCGCACATCAGTCCACTCCTGCATTGTGCTTTGCAGCGCTTGAGTCTTCTCCTTGTCCACTTGCACGTAGTCCACCTTGTCATCGGATGTCACGGAGGATGTGGAGGGCTGTTGGAGGGCAAAGATTTAGATTCTGCTCGGCGCTTTGGTGGAAAACAATGTGGTTGGAGGGTAGAAAATACCTTTCTGTGGGGGCTGGGCGTTCCGGGTTGGAAGTCCAGTGCTAGGTAGTCGACGTTACCGCACTTCCTGGGGGCCGGGCTGTTTGTGCCGCTCACAGCCGGGGAGGTAGACACAGGGTTGTGCTGTTGGGACGAGAGGAGGGGGGGGGGGGGACTACTTTACTCACACACGGAGCAGAAACTAATGGAATGATGCGAGCAGGATGATTGAAGAACATCCCGTAGCACTCGGATCTCTTCCCCTTCTGGCTGCTGACTTACCATGGCCACGTAGTTCTCCTCACTGTCTGCGGAGTCGGTGCTGGTGATGCTCTGGGTGGAAATGGGTCGACATTGCTGGGAGGACACGGAGTTCATAGCGGCCCTGAAACCAAACAGGACTGTGAAATACTGTAGCCACACAAAAACTACTAATAAACAAAGCAAACAAACCCTTTGACATTAACAGATGAATGAAAGTGGATCTTTTATTTGAGGCAAAGGGGTGAATGCTTTAGTAGGGTGGCAATACTGTCAATGTTATTATGAAAATGTGCTAAAAAACAACTGGAACGATGAAGTTCGCCGATCATTTTAAATCAAATTTGTAAAAAGAACCAACAGTGTTGTTCAAACGTTTTACACCGGAGCTTTAGCTTTTACTGAAGCTAATTCAAAGAAGAAGCTTCAGTTTGCTTTGAAAAATCACATTCATGTGGATTGAAGACTCCAGATTTGCTGTTTCTGCCGTCCAACACGCCAAGTGCCTATAGAGTGTGTGGGCGGGGCTATGACCATGGGAGGCTGCCGTTGGTCAGAGCTGAGGTCGGGGTTCAAAGAAGGAGATCAGCTGACAACCTCTGTAAAGACCAAATGACAAGCTGATTCCTTCAACCAGCCCAACCATTAACCGTTTATGAGAACTGGACCCCCGGCGTTCCAAACAGGAAGTACCTGCTGGTTCCAGGAAGGAAAATCCCATAGACTTCTCTAGAGAAATAAACAGCGGCTCCTCAGTCATTCTATTAGTCAGAATAACTATTCTTGCTCTGATACCCTTTTTAACATTTTCCTGCCAATTCTTTTTCTTCATTGCAAGTTATAAACTGGCCAATCAGATGCCTGGATTAACATAAGTGGTGCCTGCTGGATCTCACGTTCAACGTTAAGGAACGTTTGACAGTTTTCTTGTGGCCCGATTTCAAGTGGTGGGGGGTGTGGCCTTCCAACAATCTCCCTTCTGACTGGCGAGAGTGGTTGCCATAGAAACGTTGCCTCAGACCGACTCACTGCTTACTGATGACGTCTGGCTCCAACATGACAACATCCGTATCGGGGGGAAAACGGTGACCAACGTCACTCCCGCTCAGTCCGGTTCTCATATACAGTCAATGCGCCCAACAAATGTCGTCGGCGTGGCGTCTGCGAACATCAAAGCAGGGACTCACATGGGTCGTGTCCAGGACATGGTAACCGGGCTCTTAAATGGCAGCTCGTCGATGATCCCATTGCTTTTTAGGTCCAAAGGAGTCGGCTTTGCTGTGGAAAACACCAGCACAGATGGTCAATTAAAAAAATCTACTTACGCCATTTAAAGCAAAGGCATCATGTGGGTGTTGTTGTGTATCATTTGAGTTTGTTCCTAAGCGCTTTACAAGTTAAAAGAATGCTGTGCAGATCGTCCTAACCTAACCCAAGGTCAAAAAGGAAAAACAGAAATCAAAACACACAAATGAAACACGCAGGGGGAAAAAACCTCACATTTCCTGTTGGGCTTCAGGTTGCGGTTAATAGGCGGAGGCGTGACATCACTGTAACGAGTGGGCCGGTGGCACAGGGAGGCGCTGCTGCCCTTGCGGGCAGGTAACGTGGCAGAGAATCCTGGGAAATCAAAGTGTGGTCCAGGGGTCATAGGAATGTAGATGTCGCTGGGATTGTCGGCCTGGGAGGCGCTCAGCGGAGAGGAGCCGGGATTCATGGGAACGTAGTTGTCATCCGAGTTGCCGCTGTCGGAGCGAGTCAGAGGCGCTTGGGCTCGCAGCTGCTGAAAGACACAGAGGTCATGTGACTGCCGCCGCCTCCTCACCCTCAGTAAAGATTTTGTAAAGAAATTGTAGATTTTGTTCTTTTGTAGTTTGTAATCTGTAAATTGTGCCCTTCATTTTGAGAAATTATTTTATTTTATTATTATATTATTCTGCGAGTTTTTTTTTTTTTTTTTTTTTCTCTCTTGTATGTTTGCACTGAATAGTGAGCGGCTTTAATTTCACTGCATGTGTGTGTGATGTGAATTGTACATGTGTACAGTGACAATAAAGGCATTCTATTCTATTCTAAAGACAAGGATGCGACATAAAAGGCTTTCCTTCTCTGTGGTTGATGACTTTGCGTTGGTATAAACTCACCAAGTAGGAACTGAATCCATCGTTGACAGACTCTACCGACTGGTTGTTGAAATGAAGACGATGATGGTTGTTGGTTTCAAAGGAGGAGCCTTTCATGACAAATGAGAAAATCAATCGTTTCTATTACCTATTAAAGTACAAATGGAACAATTCCAAAGTCACATGTCGCAGTAATCCTAAAAAAAAAGGTTAGTTGGACAAAAAAAAGAAGACATTTTGAAAAGCTTCATGTAATAAACAAGTGACATCTAATTATGTTAGTCATCGTGGCGCAGGTTTGTGAACAGCCAGAGGCCCCACTAAATGAGGGTCACAAACCAGTCCTTTTCTCTGAAGCCGGAGCCTGGACCTGGCAAAGGAACAAACACGGCAAATTAAGAATTCAAGCGCTGTGTCCAGCGGAACTGTTCTAAAAGCGGCTCATCGGTCTGGAACCAGCCATTTCGGATCGGCCTGTATGACTTGAATTTCATTAGCGTCTAAACGGAGCAATGATTCCTACACTGAGGCCTTTGTTTCTGTCCAGTGGCAGGAAAAAAAAGGAGGGGGGGGGGTCAAGGGGAGGCAGAGGAGCCATAAGGAAAGAGGCGTGGTCGATCCAGACATGATTTAGAGACCCACTCCGATCAACTTTTGAGCTATTTCAGTAAGTAGCCTTTTAATTACGACAATGCCGTTTTAAGGCAAAAACAATGACAAAAAAGTCTGCCGTTTTCAAGGGCATAGTTTCTGCAGAGCAGGTTTAGAAAATTCGCTTAAAAGTTGTGGGCGGGACCGCTGGCGTGGATAACCCCGCCCCCCTTTCCTTTCCCATTGCTGAGAGCTTTCTGTTTTCATGATAGCCCCCACAACCTCACATAACCAGTTCAACAAAAACACTGGAGCCGTCCAGTCGAACAGCTTGGAGCCAGATTCTAGCTCGATCAAGGTTAACCAAGACGTATATGGATCTAGTCGTCTACAAGTAGATGCATCAAATAGGGGCGGAGCCAAGAGCATATGGCCCGCCCAGCTTATTTTATACATATATTCTTTTTCAAACTGCAGTTTTGGGTCTGCTCCTAATTCATGATTTGAATAAAGAAATACTCGGAAATGCTATTCTAAGCTCAATGGTCATCAGAAAAATGCCCCAACAACACGTTAAAAACACAATTTCTATTTAGAAGAAGAAAATGTACCTCTGTGCAGCCGTATGTTCTCCACAGCAGGGAGAGTGTTCCTGCGTGGGATGACCGATGACTTGACTTCCCCATTCTGACTTCCAGCTGAGCGGGGACTCCCCCTCTGCCCCTCTGACCCCAGGCTTGGTTTAGGGGGCCTAGGAGGCGGAGCGCAGGAGGATTCCGAGCTGGGGGGTGTGAGCGCATTGTGGTTCTTGTCAAACGTCCGCGGGATCTGGTAGAAGGAGCCGGGCGTTGTGGGGAAGTCGTAGTTGTCAGGCGAGCGCTCGTTGCTGTGCATGGTGGCGAGGGCGTTGCAAGGGGTTTTGAAGGTGTAGACCTCGTCATTCTCCAGATCGGGGTCGCTGAAGTTGCTGTGGACCGGAGCCTCAGAGCTGTAGCCCCGCGGCAGGACGTAGCAGGCCTCCTGGGGGGAGCCGTCGTGCACACTGAGCTGTTGCTGCCCTGTCTTGGGGAGGCTGTAGAAGCCGTGCAGCTGAGATCCTGTGCCATTCAGACAGTGTGAGAAGCCGTAGGAAAGTTTCTGGACTGGAGAGTCACTCCCCGTCAGCGCGTTGCTGCGAGTGGTTTGAGAGAAGCTGGCACTTCTGCAACAGAAGCATAAGTAGAGCAGTTTTTACCATGGGCACTCCACACAAAGCCTCCAAGTTCCACTCCTATTCATATTTTGGTATTTTTATCAGAACTATGGCATTTCTATGAAAAATCGAAAAACCTGTATCGTTTTCTAAGACAAAGCCGCACAGTTTGGAGCCAGGTGCCATCTTGAGTGAGGAAAATGAAGACGTACACGGATCTAGTCGTCACAAGCAGGGAGCTTGTGGCCCGTCCAGTGTATTTTCTCCATCCCAATCTTTTCCAAGCTGCATTTCTTTGTCTGCTCCTATTTGAGTTACATTACTATACATAATATAATGTGAATGTTTTGAACAAAACTGTAAATTGAAATACCCACATCATGAGGTGTGGGATCCTACACGATTTCTCTTCAATCCACTCGTTTTCCAAGCACAGTTTTGTTTTATGTCTATTTTAATCTCTTGTTTTATTTTTATTTATTTGAAACAAAGAAATATATTCATATTTTCTTGATATACTGTATGTTGTATTTGACCAAAATCATGTTGAAGACACTATTTTTTAATCGGAGTGGGTCTTTAAGACCCTTGTGAGCAAACAACTGTCACACATCTGTTTCTAGAAACAATGTCATTATGTCCTGTCACCTAAAATAAATGTAATAACATCTACAGTCACTAGATGGCAGTGTTACACTAATAAGGAGAATCTGAAGTCTCTATCTACTGCCTGAGCAGCTTATGCATCCAAAATAGTAGAATCTCAAATATTTCTAAAGTTTTTTTAAACTTGATTTTTTAAGCAGCCCTCAGCGTGCTAACAGATTACAGGTTTAAGTGTAAAGGATGACAGGAGCTCAGACTTTCTCAGCCTAACTCAGGCCCCCTGTGGGAATGACCTTGACGGCCAACAAGAGCAGCTTAAACAGCTGAAAACAGTAAATAAAATAAATAAAAATATCCCCCTTTTGGTCATTTCTGAAGATAGAAAGCACAAATTGAACTCCCGATTCTCACCACTAAAAAATAAAATAAAATCCCCTTCTCTTAATAAACATCTTGTCTGTCATCAATGATGACACAATGCACAATACATCATTTCCTACTATGGTTGATGCACAAGTGGATTGGGGGGGGGGCATTTATATAGATGAAATTAAACCACTAACCATCAACCTGAGGATTTCCAGTGAAACATTAATCATACATGTGCGTCTAATTAGCGAAGCAGAGGTGTGATGGAAATATGGGCATAAGGCTGATGAGATCGACAGAGAGGTTTGACTCTTCAGCTCCACTACGGCTCCTTTCTGTGCAGCTGCTTCTGCTGAAGGGGCAGATTTGCTCTGGAGGAGCGTAAACCTGCAGGAGTGATGAATGGCTGCTTCGGCTGTGTTTCTCTTAAAGGGCACCAATGGAGGCTTTGGGTTGTTAGGAAACAGAAAGTATGAATGTTGACTCGAACTGAGCAGCGTCTCGGTCTGAGAGGTTTATGGCTTTAATATTGCAATTTAATTTTCTATTTTTACTCCATCATATCAAACTTGACTATTGTTTACCTAGGCAGTCTCTGAATTCACGGTGACACAGACCCCCCCCCCCCATTAGAATTGATTTTATTCAATATTTACGTAAAGGTTTAAAAGGTCTTTAGCTTTGACATTTAGTTTAAAAGATATATACCTAGAATTATGAAACATAATTATGATAACCTTAAAATAGTTTAGTGGAGCTTTAGCTGTTTTTTTTAGACATTTTTTATCATTTTGACTTTGTTTTTGGATTTAAACTTTCTTATTTTGTCTCTATGCATTTGATCTTTGTTAAGTAAACAGTTGATTTTTGCAGGAAAAAAAAGCAACAGTATTTTTGTACTATAAGGCCCACCTAAAAACTTTTTCTTTTAAATGTTTTTTCAAAAAACAACAGCACCCTACACCTCGGAGGGCCTTATACATGCTAACGCGGCTAACATGTAGCATGTTGGCCTGTTACTAACAGGGTTTGGAGTTAGCGTAGTCACAGTTACGTTTGTTTTAGAGGCATCTGTCCATTTTTTTACGTGTTGAAAACAAGTTTTAGCGTTATTATGTGTAGGCTAATGTGGCTAACGGGTGGCGTGTTACAAACATGTTCCAGAGTTCCTGAGAATGTGGTTCATAAAGACTCTGCAGTTCTCAGACTCTTTTGCCTTATAGTTCAGTGCACCTCATCTATAGACTATATAAGTATGTACCATCAGTATATATCAGAATTTATTTTATTATACAGTTTCAGTTTTTTTTGTGTTATTGTGTAATATAATAAAAAAAATAGATATTCATATAAAAAACTGAGTTTGTGCAAAGAAAATGGATGTCAAGTCTCGTCACAAAAAACTGTTTTAAAGATAAATTATTAGAGGATATTGTAAAGTAAAAGAAAAAAGGCCCTGGACTACTAAGGGTTAATGTACTTCTTTCCTGAATGTTTTCCATATCATCACCACTTTGAATAAAAGAGAATAAAAGCTTCTTGTTTTTGCATTATTCTAGGCTGTTCCACAGACAGACAGCTCTTCGCCTGTTATTCCTCTGCAACGGTAGTTTGAACCCTTAGAGGCTTCTGGACTGAGGAAGCGCCGTAAACCTGTATGTTGACCTGCATTAACAGAAAACAGGAAACCAATGCAGGATGTCTGAGGGTCATGACCTTTACCGTGCACTCTCCGTCTTCCTGCTCATGCACTGGTGGAGGAGGAGGTAGTCCTGAGGCGCGCTGTTGGACAGGGAGCCGTGGTGCGAGTGGCGCACAGGCACGTCAAAGGTGAAGAGGACCGGCTGGCTGGAGTGGATGGGCGCTGAGGACTTGCGCTCGCCGCTCAGAGGAGCCATTGAGCCGGTGGCGTCTGGACCAACCGACCGCGGCATATTGAGTAACCTGCCATCTGTGAAAAGAAGAAATGCGAGGAGTGAATCAGCTAAAGCCCAAAAAGATATTTTTGATCCCAACGAACCTAAATTTGAATTTTTTCTGGAATTTTAATGCAAAATAATCTCACTTCTGAATTCCTAGTTTATCTATCACGATATTCCAGTCTGCAGTTCATCTGAAAGTCTGTAGCGTTCCGTTAGCCCTCTAATCAATACCAAAGAGCGATCCATCTCTAGGGAGGGGGCAACCTCTGCGTACTTGGGCTGAACAGCACACAATCCAACATGCAGCCTTTAAACCCGCTTTCTTTGATATTATTGATCTGACCATTGTCTTGTGCAGACAGACGGCGTGAGAAACATGCTCCTCGCCTGTCGGTCTGTGCGTGACATCCCTTGTTTTCCATGAACTACAAAGAAAAGACAAATCCGAGATGGGAATGTTGGAAATGGACTGGGCAGGAGGCCAACGTGAAGAGCTGCACTGAGCTGGAGGAGCACAGAGTGGGCGGCCCACCAATCCATCGACCCATGGTGTTGTGTGCAACAGTAGCTGAGAGGGGGGGGGGTTGTTATTGCTGCTGAAGCCAACTTTTTTTTTTTCATTGTCCCATTTTATTCCTCTGGTTGTAGGAAAAACAATGTTTTAACTTTAATCTACACATAAATGCTATTCAAATAGTACGTCAGATGTAGTTAGTTTATAACCTAAAAGTATTTTGTCACTAAGAAAGCTGGCCAATAGCAAACGTGACACCCCTCTTTGGCATCTAAAATCAGACTCAGGGTTAGTTTTTTGGTAATTGTTCCATTTTTTTTCAGTTCAGAGACTTTAAAGACCTACTCTGATTATCTTTTGAGCTATTTTCAGAATGTCTTTTAATCCTGATTTTGCTGTTTTTAGCCAAACATCAAAAAATATGTTGTTTTCTAGGACATAGCTTATGCAGCGCGGCTGGAGTTTATTAGACAATTGCCTCAGAGTTGTGAAAGGGACAATTCCTTTCTCTCCTCGTTGCTGAGAGCTCTCTGTTAGCGCACTCTCCCGCTAGTTTACAGTCCCCTCACAACTCCAACCTATCAACCCCGGTGCACCAACGAGGAACACAAAAACGTACATGGACCTGGTCATCAGAGAGGGGCGGAGCAGGGAGCTATTGGCCCCGCTAGCGTGGTGCTGGGCGGGGCCAAGAAACAGTCATCAGAAGAAGAAAAAGAGAACAAAAACACATTTTTATCAGAGTGGCTCTTTAAGTCTTTATCGTTTGTCATTTTCTAATAGGTCAATATTTGAGCTGATGGACGTCGTGTGAGCCCGGCGTGCCGTTCAAGGCAGCATTTCCCACTCCAGTTTTCCTAAACCAGGTCATTCTCCAGCCTGAAGTGGGGGAGCGAGCACAGCTGAAGACTCCAGGCCAGTGGACACCAGCGAGAAAGCCTACAGCAACACAGGCGAGGACCCCCCCCCCCCCACCTCCTCAATTACACCATTGTTCTAAGTGATTCCATTCTCTCTATGCTGGTTAGGCATCATCTCCACTCTCCACAAAAAGCTTTGTAAAAGCTTCCATCCATCGCGGTGACGACCCTGCCTCCTAACATGGCTAGATATATTGATTTGTTGTGAAAAGATAGAACCCATCCACCCCCTCATAGCTGTCTGCATCTTTTAAAAGCTAAACGGAGCAACTAAAAAAAAAAAAAACAGCAGAAAATTTCAAAAATCGACCAATTCTGTGAACCTCTACTGTATTTGTCGTGTCTTCCCGGCTCTCAGATATTAGCCGCGGAAATTAGCCGGTCACAAAGCGAACAAAAAGAAAGATGACAGAATAGTCTACAGTATGTGGCTCATCACTGACACTAATGGGTCTGATGATGTATGTCACCGCCGGGAAGCAATTCCATCGACTTTCTGGGTCCACAACACAGGAATAGAAAAAGGAGAAAATTATTCCAAGAAAAACAGCAGCAGTAATGTTCCTTTAAATGACTTCCTAAATATATATATATATGTTTTTAATCTGCACATTGCTTAGCTGGAAGCGATCGAATCATCGAGGCATTAGGAACATTTTTTGTCAGTAAACGACTGGACCGTTCTGGGTCAAAAAGCCCTGAAGTTCAGGAGCAATTTTCCAATTATTCTCTGTAATACATCACCTACTGTCTCATTGGCTCTGTGTCATAATCTAATTGAAACTGGCTGCTGGTCCCAGGGGGCCAAAATTAGAACCATGCCGCATCATGCTGGACAAGAGCTTCTTTGTAGGGTTCTCATTTCCTCCTGGACCGGCCAGAATTAAATAAAAACGAGCCATAATTTGATCTCAAATTTTTTGTAAAAAGAAAAAGAAAAATAGCAGTGACCTCGGGAATGGAATGACAGAGTAATTTTTTTTCTATTTGGTACTCCTTTTGGACCATTATATGGCATCTAAAAGATATGGGTGGCCTCATGGTGGGGGGGATTCTATTCCAGTATTAAAAAAAAAAATGTGTACCACCCTAATGACTGCAGAGCTAAAATGTTCTCAGTAGTGATCCCAAGCGTATGTATACATTACCAGTTATCCTAAATGGATCTGCTGGTCCCAGCTTCAAAACAACAGTTTATCCCAGAGGGCCACATAGCGAGTCCATTTGCATGTGTGGTGAGTGGGGGGCTGGGAGCTTTCCATGAGACTGACATAACCAGATAAAGAAGATGTTTGCCTGTTGCCAAGATGAGTCAGCTAGTAAAGAGCTACTTCTGTTGGGGCTTCCTAGGAAGAGGGAAAAACTGAGACCCCGGGTTCACTTCGTTTGTCTAAAGGGAAAAAAAGAGCAACACGGACGCCTGATTTTCCAGCTAAAACAATGGGGCAAACACACGGGAGCATTCCCTGATCACATTACTCAGAATGTCTGCTGCACAGGATCATGTGAGCCCCACCACTTGACCGCGCTGCAACATCAGTTTGCCTGCATATGCATATCAATCAATAAAAAGGCAGAAGCTCGTCAAGCCAAATAAGGAGTTACAGAGACAACATTTTTCGAATGGGATCTAGTTTTTAAAGCTGAACCAAATTCCCTAAAAGAGGGTCATACGCTCAGAAATGGAGAGGTTTCATTCTTTGGAATTAAAATCTTCAGTTTTTATATGCGTCAACGGCGTGTGGCTTTAACGATGGTTGTTTGGCAAAGGTTGGTTTACCTGAGACAAACGGAATAACGAAGCTAATGCTAATATTAAACCCTCTCCGATAAAAACAAAATGTGTTTGGGTGTTTTTTAAATGTTTTTCTGCCATTTTTCTAATTATGGAGGACTTATATTAAGACCTCGGGTTCATATTAAAACTACGTATTTCTTTCTTCAAATCATTGTGAATCAGGAGCTGATGAAAAAATGCAGCTGGAAAAAGCTCCTAGTTGTTCCATACACATTTTAATTGGTGGGCTACAAGCTCCCTGCTCTACTCCATTCCTATGCATCCACTTGTAGACACTTTTTGAAGAAGAGCTTATTTGTTTTGTAGAAAATATGCTGGGGGGGTGGGGGCGGGGTCGCTTTGTGCCAACTTTCCCGCTCACAAGTCAGAGCCACATTACTGATGAAATACTCCCGCTCTGCAGAAACTATGTTCTGGAAAAGGAGACAGGATTTTTGATTTTGCCTAATTGCGTATGATAATGTAAATTTCTCTGTGGTATTTTGATCCATTCACGCGTTTCGAAGTATTCCTCTAAAAACCTGCGCTTTGAGCACCAGTCCCTCCCAACCCACGAAAGTGAGCGGGTTCTCACGAGCTGACGTAGACCGGTCTGTGCCTCCAGCCCCGCCTCCAGCCTAACCCCCACTTTCTATGCGGAGCTAGCGGTGATCGACAAAGGGGCTTTCATTTTAAATGCACAATGTTGACATCGTGAAATGAAGCGAAAGGCGGAGCCTCGGAGATCGAGTCGTCTTACTTCCGGGTAGGAAAATAGTTCACAAAAAGAACTATTATTTCATAAATAATTTGTTTTTTGTGTGCCAAAGATAATGTATGATTATATATTTGGATATAGTTTACTCTGAAAGGCTGAAGAAAAGCATGACATAGACCTCTTAAAAACAGACATTGGTTTCACAGCAAAAAAACAACAACAAAAAACTACACAGATATGTAATTTCTAAATACATTGCCAGAGAGGATCTTTTTTTGTTTTTATCATTAGTCAAATTTTACCTGACATTTGTTGGACAGCCACGTTGCAAAAGTCTAAATTTAAGATCTAACCACTATTTTAGGCAGGTTCCTCTTTTCATTTTTACCAGCTGGCCCATTTTTGGGGCAAAATTCCTCATTCGTGAAAATGCCAAGTCTGCAAATTTGCAACAGTAACATTTAACAAAAAGTATGCTTCTCCAGCTGATTTATGTTGTCATGAAATATTGTTCAACCGTTCTTCTTTCTGGGATTGCCACAGGCAATTCATTCACAGTTCGCACATTTGATTTAGCGGCAATAATAATCAGTAAGCAACTTTTTTTTCCTTTTCTATCATAAAAGTAATCGCTAAAAGGAAAAAACTGTTTTGTTTTCAAGGAACAGATCAAAATAAGGAGGAAAAACAAAACAAAACACACAGAGAAGCCAAGCAATTAAAAAAAAAGACAATAATCTGCTGACAAGTGAAATCTTCAGCCTTCAGTTGATATAGTCCTCGTCTCAGAGTTCAAATGGGAAGCAGAAAGCAGAACAAAGTCCCCGATTGACACGTCATTGCTTCATTCATTCAATCAATTATTCTCGGGGGTTTGTTCCTGCTGGGTGCAGACACACAACCAGCCACCATCCTCTGACGGCAGCAGCAACCGACACAACATCAGATCTTTCGTATTTGTACGTCAACGGGTGCGTGTTCTTAAAGTTGAACGTCCAGCGATTACGCAGCAACAGCAAACTCAATCGGCTTCATGGCTGCAGAAACCTGACCTTGCACAGCCATGGAGTCATTGTTTCAACAAAATCAATGCAGATAGAGGGCACCTTGGTATAGGAGACACAACACTTTCACAGGCAGAGAAGCCCCATGAAGGGCTGTGTCACATATGTTTTAAGGTTATTTAAATATACGTCTGTGTGCCGGTTTTTGTTCATCTGGAACAGCAAGACATAAACAGTGTCACAGGCTGAAATAACCGGTGTGGTCTGGATTTGCTTGATTTGAGTTGCTTGTCACTATTGGATGTGAGAAAACCAAAGACTTCCAAACCTTCCAGTTCATCCTTTACTGACACACAACTTTCATTTAAAGCCCAATATGCTTTACAATGGAGTGGAATACGATACACAATCTATTAAAACAGGTTTAGTGACACTGTTGCACTGGTTTCATGTATGTCTTTAGAAATGCTCGTGTTGTGGTGGTGTTGTAGTGTGATTGATCTCTGATCAGAGGATCACAAGCTTGGTTCCCACTTTACCCACCCTTGTGTCAAAGTGACCTTGGACAAGACACTGAACCACACATTGGTCCTGGTGGTTATAGGTTGGCGTCAGTTTTCGGCAGCGCCATAAGTGAGTGAGCGTGTGTGTGTGCATGGGTGAATGGGACTGTGAAGCGCTTCAGGCCTTAAAGGAAGGTAGAAAAGTGCTATATAAGGCTACGTTCACACTGCAGGCTGAAACGACCCAATTCCGATTTTTTGCCCCTATGCGACCTGTATTTGATCTTTTTATGACAGTCTGAACGACACAGATCCGATCTTTTCAAATGCGCCCTCCGTCTGAACGGCCAGGCCACATGTATCCGACCCGTACGTCATTGAGACGCTACAAACATCATTCTGCGTTGAAGTAGGCGGGAACGAGAACATAAACAACAATCATGGCAGACGATGCTGCTGAGACCAGTCAGTGGAAGGGAAGCGAGGTCACCGATTTGATTAATATTTGGGGTGGCAGCTCTATTCAGGCCAAACTTAAGGGCTCTCATGGCAACCGTGCAGTTTTTGAAAACATTTCCAGCGAAACGGCCAAGCGTGGTGTTGAACCTTTTACTGCGATGACTTTTTTTCCCCCTTCCGACAGTGGTCAGAAGGGCAGGGGACCGAAGGCGGATCCTCCTTCGGGGTTCACATCCCCGTTCTGACCCTCAGATTCTCCAGAGCGGGTTAATATAGAGTGAATAGCAGTTCTGCGGGGGTACCCTTCTTTTATTATTGTTCTCCTTCCTCCCTAAAACACAACATGAATGCACGCCCCACTGCCCCTCAGAGAGGAGCGCTGCACGCGCTCTCTCCTCTTATCTTACACAGGCGCACGGCCCCAGCACATTCACATCCCCATTCCACAATAGTGGGTACAGATGATCCTGGCTCCAATGCCTTCTTAAAATGAGAAGATTGTAATTGTGCTGGCTCCTTTGTGAAACTAAATTTAATAATGCAAAAAGAGCTCCGCTTTGATAACACTGTTGTTGACATCCATTGTTAACGTTAGCCACTTCCCCAAACGAGTGATGTCGTTCACCGTTGAGTACTCTTCTGCACATGCGAGTCACACAGGAGATCACAAAAGTTCGCATTTATTTGGAAATGTGAACGGCCTTGCAAAAAAAAAAAAAAAAAAAAGGATTTTTTCAAAAAAAATCTGAATTGAGCATTAAGCCCTGCAGTGTGATCGTAGCCTAAGTGAACGCCATTTATCATTTACCATAAATAAAAAAAGCCTTGAGGTTTAGCTGTTCACCTACTGGTGGTACGGCACTACGGCATAATGCATCGATTGTGATCAGCCGGTCGATGGCAAAGGAAGTGTGGGTAGATCGCGGGCAACGAAAAACAAATAAAAAAAATAAAAAACAGCCGTCAGCCAATCATCATCCTCACCAAGAATTATGTCAGTTGAGTGACATCCAGAACAGCCGATCAAACATTTTCTGATACGACACATGCCTATTCCCACTAAACTCAGCGCCACACACCATCAGAAGATTTGGAGTTTTTCTTCCTTCTAAACTTCAGAAAGTTAAAGCGTTCAGCGTCAGACTCCTAACCATGGATGTAGCTGCTAATGTGCCCTTTTTTTTTCTTGACTGGCCTGAGGTCAGTCACTTAAAAATAACCTTAAAAAGAACCCATATGTAATGTTTTTATTGTCAGCACAGCATGCGCTGCACCTCTGTTGACATGGCAACTACAAACACACAGGTCCAATTCAAAGAGTTGTAGAAGGAAAATGACTGAAACTCTTTATCATGTTGCAATCTTATTTAAATTTACCAAATTAAATTAAAATATTTGTGTGATTCACTTAAAAATCTGCAAAAAAGTATTTGCTATAGACCACTTTATGCTGATGACAGACTTCACTTTTTTAGTCCAACACAATATCCAAAAAGTTTTTTTTCAGGTTTTATGGGTTGGAGTTCTTCAGATTGTGTTGTTTTTGTACTTTTGCACATCCCCATCACTCACTTTGGTCAACTTGATAGTTTGTTGGCACAGTTTTCACACCAGGGGAGGAACTGTAGCGATGCACACAACAGAGTACAACTGTGGCTGGATGCACTGGAAAAAATAAATAAATAAATAAAAAACAAACGCTTCAAATGGCTACAAATGTCAACTATTTGGACAAAAATAACGTTTAAATAAAAGACCGTAAAACTCAAATGTGTCATTTGTGGCAAAAACAGCAGCATGTGAGGGAGAGAAAAACAAATGGAGGCGCTGTGAAGGTCGCAGTGACAGAGAGTCAATTGTGCAACAATTAACAGTCACGTAATGCCCTTGGCTATTCTTCCTCGTAGACGTGAGATGCAGTCCAGCCGTGGCAGATTAGGGCCAACAGAGCGGCGGAAGGAGGGCTCCCGTCAAGGTGCTGATTGAGGCCAAGCTGGCCAAATTCCCATGAAAATCCTCTGGGAAACACAAACACCTCCACACTCCTGAAGGAGGTCGTCCCATTTACAACAAACTTCCTATCTAAAGGCAAACACAGCCCATCCTCTAAACGTGTCATCACGCCAATATATAACCCAGGAATGATGCGCAGCTGTCTAGTTAACACCTTCCAACTACTTTCTCTGTCAAACAACAAACCTGCGATCTACATAACCACACGCATTGTTTTCTTGATCAGCTTCTGTCATTTCCATAAGAGGAACTAACTTCTCAGGTTTTGAAGTCTACTGTTTTTCCCCCTTTTCTGGACGGGAATTCCCAGTCTGTTATGACTCACATCAGCAGCTGGCTGCAGGAGGAAAAACTGCAAAACATATTTGCCACAATGAGATGTTTACCATGTTGTTTGACTAGCATATCTTACTGCACACAAAAACGTTCAGTCATGAGTGACCAGCTAAAAGCAGAACCATCAAACTCAGTTTAAGAGTCTTGAAAGCCAAAAAAAGGATCCTAAATTTGGAATCTGTTGCAGCAAATAAAAAAGCGTATTGTGTAAAAAGAAAAATCCAATAAGTGGAGAAAGCAATGGTTATATATTTTGGACTACAAGTCGCTCTGGAGTATAAGCCCCAGCAGCCAAAAAATGAAAAGAGAAAAGTCATATAAAGGTCACACTTTTAAGAGAAATGTATTTAACAAAATACAGGAACAACAACAAAGATTGAATCTTCAAAGGCAAATCATAAAAACAGAATAGATAGCAATAATGAACTTAATGTACCAGATTTTCGGCACTATAAAAGGCTTAATTAAAAAAAAAAAACGACCTATAATCCGGAGCGCATTAAGGGTCAATGTCCGACGAACTGTGCATTATCAGAATTTAACGCATGCCGTGGAACCCTGAACTAGTACAGGCGTTAATTCTTAATTCTGATAATGCATATTTTGAAGGCCATTAACCCACTTATACCATGGTCACTTACAAAAGAAAGGAATATCCAATCAGTTTTTAGTACTTTTTTTTGTTATTTTTTCGGTTTGGATCACTTTTTTCACAAAAAGCGGACTATTTGTTATGTGGGGCGGCAAAGGAAAGCGATTTATATGCTGATGGTCACAATGTGTTAAATAGAGCCTCCGTTCAGAGAGAAAGTTCACCTCTTATCGCTTGTTTTTGTCCAGATGATGAAGCAACAGTTTGTTTTAAATAAGCCAGTGCAGTGATACATACATTTAAGCCTTGTGACCGGAACTTCTTTTTTAGGCGTGGTATGTCATGCCTTAAAAAACACAGTAATGACTTCTTGTGTTTGACAATTGACCAGAAAGTTCTAACATTAAGTATTTTTTGCTCAAATCCAAAAGGCGTGGGGTGATTGTAAGGCAGAGAAAACCTTCCACTATACAGATCATTGCAGGGTCTGTTTGCATTAACACAGACAGTTAAGTTTCAGTCATTTGGTTGGTTTTGCTTTCCTGTAATGTACAAAAATCACAATAAAGCAGCGGGAACGTAAACATGAAAGAGGATGAGCGTCACTTTCCATCACCATTGAAAACACCAACACCAAAGACGAGTGCAGGCAGATGAAAAGCAGACATCATCTGCATAAAAAGTCCATTCATTCCTCGGTGACAACTGAACTTAAAAGGTTTTTGGAGCAAAGCAGGACTCACAAGGCAGACCTTGCATGTTACTTGGGTTGCACTTAAGAAGTGTATCCAGTTTGTGGGGCTATTTACAACCAGAAAATGGAACGGAAACCAGAAAGACGAAACACATTTTTTTTCTTCTCTCTGATCGAACCAACAAACAGCTAACAGTTGTATTTCTTAGAAAACAACAGGTTTATTTTAAACCATCTTCTCCCAAAGACGTGCATTTCTAACATTTTTCTGATCATCCTGAGTACACTTTGAGAAATCATTTGCTTTGGTTTGCAGATTTAAAAATAAAAAAAGAGCCTTCAGATGGTGTTACTGCTTGGAAACCCAGACTTGTAGTGCTTTGTGGTTTGTTTGTTTTTTGCTCACACACACACACACACACACACACACACACACACACACACACACACACACAAGGATGCTAGGAAAAAAAAACTCGAGTTCTCAAGAAAATGCATTTTTGATGGACACACAGCAAAGCTTCTCTGAGAAAAGAGCAAAACATTTGTCTGCAAAAGGACGACACGAGTTCCGTCTGCAGCTCTCCTCCTGCAGCCACACCCTGCCAGCTTGAGTTAATGCAGTTTGAAATCGACAGGAGCACCTCGCTAATTACTCAATATGGGCCGGGGGGATCTTATCACGATGAAAGATCATTGCGCTCTCCGTGTCTGTTTTTCAAGTCCACACCTGGACATATTGCATGTTACAGATGATCAACCATGTGCGCCAAGATTAACGTCCACCAGCTGCCAGATGGCGGGAAGACTGCAGCGTGCAAGCAATCTGGATGAGAAGAACACACTCTGGAGTTTACACAACCACCGGCTTTATGCTCAGGATCTTGCAGGTGGATAAACTGCTGGCGTTAGGTAAAAGGGCGGATGCACTGAACTATTTTTGCTTACTGTCAACATGGATCCATAATCACACGCTTATGGAAAGTGTTAGCACACACGACGCCTCCCAATGACAAAGAGCTCAGGTCTGTAGTAGTGAGTCATCGGCCCAGGTTATGTTTACATACAGCAAGAGATACCAGTTAACCAAGGAGGTGAAGTCCATTGTTACGCGTTACAGCGGTCCCTCGTTTATTGCAGTGGTTCCATTCTAAAAATACCCACAATAGGTGAAATCCCCAAAGTAGATTTACGGCTGATTTAGGGCTGTAAGACTCCTCACTACACACTTTATGCAAATCTAATTTCTGTAGGTTTAGCAAACTTAACATCCTGTACAGGGGATGCGGCACGTAGGAAAGTGTTTAAAAATGTCTACAGCCAATCAGGATCATGTAGATAAAAAAAGGGGCATGGAAAATAGCTATGACAAATATCCACAAAACCCCAAAAGGTAAACCACAACATAGTGGGGGGGGGGGGGGGGCATGGTAGCATAAATCTGCTATAGCTACCATATGAGGAACTCCCTGGTTGGAGCGCTCCCTGGTATACAGTGTTTGCCACTTTGTCTGGGTGTCCCAGGACCACAATGCATTGCATTTGAACAATTTGTCATTTGCAATGGCAAGTCAAATTGATGACGTCATATTTGGCATTCAAAAAGAAAAAATTAGCAGTGAGCGTGTGTCTGAATTGCATTCAAATCCTGGGGACTCAAAAGTCCCGCACTATATAAACTTTTGGGGATTAGGGAGCTGCAACTGACTGGCAACTTGTTCGGGATGTACCCCGTCTTTGCCCTACATTAGCTTGGTTGGTTGGTTCCAGCAGCCCTGTGACCCCGACAGAGATAGAGCAAATGCAGAAGATGAATGGATGGAAGGAAGGAGTTCCGGAGTTAGTGAGTGAATTTTTAAAAAATCTTTATGTTTTCAGTCTGGAAGCTATCGCACCAATACTGGAAAACATTTCTCATTTTTCTCTGGAAAAATACTTAATTAAGAATTCAAGTATATTCTCTAGCAAGCGTGACGTACTTTCTATTCTATTTAAGCAAAATAAATGAAGAGAAAAATCCAAAATAGCCCCAAAAACTCTCTTAATATTTCCCAGGGATGTTTAAACATCTTAAAAAGATGAGTCAGCATTTGTACACTTGCTTAAAAGTGTGTGACAATAAAGATGCTAACTGTTCCAAGAATATTTTTTTTAAGAAAAAGGGAAGAAAGAGTGTCAAAATGAAGAACCTCAACTTATTTTGCAATAAAAAATAACAAATAAAGAAAAAATGGCATATTTGTTCTGTCAAATTTTGCACGGAACTGTCGCTTTGAATTTTCAACACCTGAAGACCAGACTGTCGAGGTGTTAAAACCACATTACAAGTACTAAACGCATCAATAATATCTTTATAAGTACTTAGGAAAAGTTGGGGAAGAGTAGCGTGTTAGGCTACCTCTCAAAATGATAAAGAACTTTTGGTGCATCTATGTTAAACCTTTCAATACTGGAGCTATAGCTCTGATCTCGATGATATTTGAGTTACTGTAACTCTTCAACCGTTCAGGCAATATACATAATTCCAATGGAAACTGAGCTTCCGTTGATATACGACAGTGGAAAAGCTGCTTGCAAATCCGTTGGAATTACATTAATTGCGTGAATGGTCAAAGAGTTGTGGTAATTCAAAGAGCGTATGAGGTTACCAAAAACAGGTCAAACAGAGGACAGATGAAAGGTATGGCACAGGTGTGGCTACCGTGAGTGTCGTCCGCCTGGTTAAAACCACACAGCTGGCAGATGGAGCGGACCCACTTGTTCATCTCCTCCTCAGTCTCAGCAACAAGATAAAAGGTCCGATCGGAAGTCTTAATGTCGAAAACAAAGCTGTCCTGGAACTCCTTCCTCTTAAAGGTCAGGCCGGCGTCCACCTGCTCGCAGCAGTGCAGGTCGATGACCCGTATGGGCTTCTTGGAGTGGTCGTTCTTGTAGTACTCCAGGACGTCTGGGTCGCCACTCATGCGGCCGCTGCGGAGAATGAACCAACGCTTCTTCCATGCCTGGAGATGAAATGGAGAAGAAAAGACGGGACTCAGCACTAGTTGGGTAATAACGTCGATTAATCGAGCACCAATAAACAATTCTAGAGCAGAAGAGGGATATGATAACAGACAGAACAGCTGGACTCCAAACTGTAGCTCAAGCAGACATTTAGTCTGTTTACTTGAGTTCCTATGTGGTTGAGGGTAGTTTGCATATATGTTACGGCAGGGGCAGAGGGCAGCAGGTGTTTACCCCCTCGCAACGCATTTCCTGTGCAGATATCCCTCCTTGAGTGACGCTAAGCAACACTCCACCACAGTTGCTTTATTAAAAGACAGTAGGCTCCTCCCACTTCAAGAAGGGCTTGATGACGTGGGTTTGGTCCAGTCAAACCTAGCTTACATCTGCACTGGATCACTCAACTTTTGCCCACGAGTGTAAACAATTCTCCTCTGGCCTAACCACATGAGGTAGCAGAGGTTTCCTCCAGTAGTGAAAACAGAAAAGAAGCGGGTGTCAAACAAATCTAAATATCTAGAAAGGCATGGGGGAGGGCCACCAGCTTGGGATATGGTTTTCCATCCGTTATCTAAAGGAACTGTATGTTCTGTGAGACAAAAGAGGAAGATAGAGCAGGAAGGGAAAGGAGGGTTGAAAGGGAAGAGGAGGAGGTGGGGGGGTCCAGCTTTGGACATTTGCCAGTGATGCACTTCCACCAGGCAATGTCTAACATACAGGCTGCTGACACACAGGATCCTGCGGGCCCCCTCTTCCACCATCAAGTGTGGGTACTGCTGCGAGCCCAACACTTCCCCACCACCCCACACGCATACAGCATAGATAAAACTAATGTCCTCTGGAAATATGAAGGATCCATTTTCTATTTTGAGAGGCCATTAACTTCAAGACGCAGAGGTGGAATTAATGATAGCTGAAGTCACTACCGTGGCTTTGTGCACACCGGTTATCTGTCACAGTGTACTGGGCTTACGGGGACACCAACAAGCATGAGACAGTTACTGATGAACCTTTGATTTTCCTTCTGTGAATCCTACATGACGCCAAAACAAGGGTACCCTATGACGGAAAATAACAATTAGACTGTAAAAGAAAAGCTAAAAAGTGTGCATGAGGTAAGGATATTAAAAATTTTGACCATGAAGAGATAATACAAAAAAAGAAGAAGCCACAGTAAAGGCACCATTTCAAACCCAAAACATAAAAAAAATAAGTATTTGTCAGATTGAAAATAGCAATCAAGTCTACTCAGTTAAGTCTATGAAATTATGCTAAAAATATCAGCGTTGACAAATTTGGAGTATATTGTTTATATCCTATTTACTCTAAACATTTAGAATCCCACTCCAATAATCTTTTGACCTACTGTGAAAGTGTTTTTTCCAGTGATCTTTTAATTATGACTCTGCTTTTTTAGTCAACATCTAAAAACCAGTGTTGTCTATGTCTATGTTTTTCTATGACAAAGTATCTGCAGAGTTGCGGATGGGACCGTTATGTTGCAAAATGGCGTAAAGCCGTTTGTCTCCAAAATAGAATCAGCTGGAATTATGTTAATCATAAACACGGTTCAAGACCTATGGTAGTTGAAAGAATGTTATCACTGGAACTAAAGCTTCTGTGTTTAAGGGTTAAGGAAAAACGTTTCTTTAGCTGGGATCCGCAAACCTACCTAAATCAACCAGCTACATTTTCTAGGTGAGCATCTTTTAACTATGATGGATTTAGGTTATCACACTAACAGTCCTGGTAAAGGTATGTTGAGAATAACGAGGCAGGTGTTGCCTTTAACCCTAAACTATCCACCACTATGGTTAAGCACAATGTCAATTTGAGCTTCTTCCTCCTTTAGCTTGGATGCTCTCAGTTGGCGTAAAACCCTTTGACCTCTGACTGACATCAGTGCTATGCAAATCTTTATATTAGTATTATGGGTCAGGGCAGGGGTCGGCAACCCATGGCTCCGGAGCCACATGTGGCTCTTTCATCCTTCTGTTGTGGCTCCCTGTGACTTTGGAAAATAATGAGTATTTTATAATAATTCAATTTTATTTCAGTTTGTTCATATTTCATGCCATTTCAAAAGCGCTGCTGGCTCTGCACGAAGCGAGTGCCACGTAAAAAACAGCTTCGTAATGAGCTTGTATTTATCGGGCGAGAACTGCAGAGCTGATAGCAGGAGGAGACACGCGGGACGGCTTCAATAAACACTCCGATCTTCTGCCGGGAACTTGACGTGCTGCGGGGCATCAACTCGCTGATGACAGAGAGTTCGCGCCAGTGTTGCCAGATAGAGTCACAGTTTTCCAGCCCAAAAGTCATCTGAAACCCGCCAGACCCAGCCAAAAACCGCCCAACATAACTTTTGTTGATGGTTTTTTTCGTACTGGACTGATTTAGCAAAATAAAATATTTTTCTAAATAAAAGAAAGTTCAGACTAATAATAAAATGTGTACACTATAGAATATTTCTTCAGCGGGCCGCCTTCTTCCATTCATTTGCTTAACCCGCTCTATCCCCGCTATAACCTGCGTCCGGCTCTTTCATCCGTGTGCTGGGCTGGAGCGCCCCGACTATCGGTGTCATCCTGCTATGACCGTATTTTGCGCTCTCTGTGTAGACTACACTGAGGAGCGCGGGGGAAACAAATCTCAGCTGCAGAGGACGTGAACGGGTAGAGAGGAAAAGCAGGTGGAGAGGCGGAGGAGGGGCTTTGGCTTCAAACTCTGTCAGAGAGATGTAAACATGGGCGTCAGATTCAGACGCAGCTTTCACTGCAGGAGTTGAAGCAGAGACTTTCCCTGGGATGATTTTATGAACTCAAACATAGACACAAGATTACCAAGTAGAACTTTTCAAAATAATAAACCTGATCTCTCCACATTCTCAGTGTCTACCATGCATTGATAAACACATCGCTCCATGCAGCGATCCGACCAGAACTAGTAGCTCCTCCCACACGCGGCCGCGGTATCATCCTTTAAAGAACACAATGTGCATTTGCAGCGACGTATGCTTCAGACGATGTCAGATTGCCCAATCTACATGTCAATCAAGTCCCGTACTTCTCAGTGAGGATTTTGATTGGCTGGTGGATTTTAAAGAAGTCCTTTTTTTTTTTATCTTTCTGGCCCGCGATCTACACTCATGTCATTGAAGATCGACCGGTCATCGCGATCGACGTAATGAGCACCTTTGAATAATATATACATGCATAATATATATAATGATGTCAAAACGGGTTGTGGCTCCGGGTGCTTTCTTTTTTATTAGGGGCGGTCCCAAATGGCTCTTTGAGTAAAAAAGGTTGGCGACCCCTGGGTTAGGGATTCCTACCAGTGCATCTGAAGAGCATCAAACCTTGCCTCCAAATACACAGGAATCAAACCTAGCTGGTATCTGTATGCATCATGAAGTGAGAGTGATCTGTTGAGGGAAACCCAGTCATTTTCACCATGACGTGTTCAGGTTTAGTTTGGCTCAACAGCAGTCATACTGAAAATGAGCCCTAATGACAGAAACTGAAACTTTTCCAAGGCAGAAACTCCATCCGCTGGGCTGGATTCTTAACCTTGGTGCTGTTCTCTGTTCACATTCCTGCAGTTGTAAACCTACTGCCCAGTTTCACTTTTAAACTGAGTGAACATGATTTGCTACAGGTTTACAGACAGTTTGGCAGCTACTGCCTAAATGAAGCATGTGGAGCTTTTCCATCTGTTGCCATTTCAAAAAATGTTAACAGATGGATTCAATCAATGCTACATAAATCCACTTTTTGCCTCAGTGCAACCACTTTGGCCACAACAAAATGATGACAACTAAACAAACTTTTCTACCTTTTAGCATATACTTAAATAGCACTACTTATTTAGGCTCAAACCGCTAGAGGTCGACCGCTCAACCTGTGCACCACAGCTGCCCAAATTTATTGACTGTCGGTAATCCAATCCAGAGTGGCATTGAGGCTAAATTCTGTGTATTTTCAGAGTACTAAAGAAAACATCTTTAACCTTTCAAGCATGTTTCTGTCTGTTGGACAGGTAGACATTTGTGTTACAAACTAACCAACACAAAATAAGATGATCCAACTCAGACAGGGCAGTCTGAACGTAATGTAAAATCAGGTTGTCAAGTAAACTAGAAGAATACGATCAATATTTACCATTTAGTCATTCTTTTGTACTTTTATTGGTGTAAAAACAGCTATCTGGTTGTGTCCATATTTCTTGCTGCACGGTGACCTTTATTTTATTTACCAACTGCTGGTGGTGTTGGCTGTCCAGATGTACCTGTCCTACCCAACAATGATTACCTGGAACAGGTGTTAAAAGCCAATGAGAAGTTGACATGAGGACACGGGGTAGTTTGAAAGGCTGTAGGGCAGCAACCCTTGAGGTCTGGAATTGCTCATCCCCTAACAAATGCAGATGGATGTTAGGCATCACTGATTGATTTGTTCTGAACTTCCCAAGAGTCTTTGATCCGTCAATAAAGGGTTTGGAAGCAGATACCAGATTTAAAGTATGTTCATTTTTTTTTTTATTGAAGTGAATGGAGACCAACCTAGTGGTCACATGGTAAACTGACCTAAATTAAGGTACTTTTGTTTACTGAAACAGGGAGTCCAAATTTCTCTTACAGGACAAAGTGCATCAATGTACATTTTGTTCATTGTTATTGTTTTTCACTTTACATCAGGACCACGTTTTTCAAACAGACCACAGTTGTAGACTCTGTATCATATACTTCTACTTTCAAATAAGATCTTTACCTGTGAAGCCTAAAGCGGGACAACAACTTTAGGCTTCCATCACTCAACTCGGCAACATTCTGAAAATGAACAATTGAGTACTGTTAGGAATTTGATGATTCCCATTATAAGTGCAACAACCTGCAAATAAAAACATCGAATAAAGTAAAAAAAAAACTAATAAAAAGACATCCTTCCTACACAGAACCACAGTTTTTCTGAAAAGCAATAAATAATTTAAAAAGCTGAATATGTTTACTTTTAGGGTGAAATCTGACGTTTTAACTTGGGAGTCAAAGAGAAATTGCTCCCTTATAAAACCAGGCTGCTGTGGTTGCAGGAGGAACTGCAACATTTGATACCTTGACATCTTTTATTCCACAAAGCGAGTTTGCCAAACATTCTGGAACAGAGAGCATCCTCTGCATTCACATTATAGTCATCCTGGCTTTTTTCAAATGCATTTAAATGTGTACAAAAGGAGTAGTGCATTTCAGTGAGAGTTTCTTAATAATTTATACATAGTTTTTCAGTATTTATTAAATATGCCTACTCAGAATTGACCTAATGCACAACTTTTTCCATGCTTATCCAGCTGCTCCGGGTGGATGAAAATATGATCTTTTTCCATTTTGTTATATCAGACTGAACCAACAAACAGTTGACTTCAGCATGTGTCGGCGCAACAGTAAATATAAAAAAAAAGCCTCCATAAAATAAGATCGCTTCATGAAGAACTTATTGTGCTTTCAGCCAAAGAGTGACGTTGGACTTTCATTAATGTTTAAATCGCTATCTTAAAAAGTCATTAAAATGTGTTTATTGCGGTTATAAATACTGATGCGTAAACATTAATTAGAACTAATGATAAAACACAAAAATGTATTTGTATTAATAAAGTCTGTTAATACAATGGGTATCTATTTATGAAATGATCTATTTAGGCACATTTTGAGATTTGTTTATCGTGTAATTTTATGAAATTTTGTAGTGATTGTTGGTCACATTTAAAGTTGTTATAAAGCGCTTCCACTTAAATCATTTAAGTGCTAGAGTACAAGCTTTTGTTTTAGAATATGAATTCAGATTCATTCGTTAGTAATGGCTGTTTACTATATATATATATTTTTGGCAATAAAATATATAATCCATTTTCTTCATGTAGAAAAAGGACTGTTTGTTATTTTGGTTTAAAAACAAGCTTTCAAATTGATGATCTGAGTTCTTGTACTTTTTATAAAAATAGTAGCAAATAGGATTATTTTGAACATTTCACAACAAAATGTTCATTTGAAAAGGAAAACTATGTGATGTGATCATATGTTTATCAACCCCTGATGAGTTTGATTATCAGGAAAAATCCACACGTCAGAACAATTCTAAGAATAAGAGATGACGTAAAAGTTCATTAGTATTTACTACCGAAGGGCGTAGTCTTTGGATTCTATGGAAGGGAAGAAAGACACGCCCACAGTTTCACTGTGAATGCCTCTGAGGCAGCAGAGTATTGTTTCACGGAAATATCCTTTCAAAATAAGACTAAACACCAGTTTTCTTAAATGGTTAAAGTATTCTGACAGATCATTATAGGGAGTAAATAAATCCCTGCAAGAAGGATTTTGAGATGTAAAACAATAAAAATATAATTTAAAAACACACTAAAATCCTACATTTCTAAGCAATGACTATTCATTTCACAGGGCGATCAAAGACAGCGATCACAGAAAAGCAAACATATTTCAAGTTTTCTTGGAAGAATAAAATGTCTCGCCTAATTGAGAACTGGAGTGCTGCCCGGTTTTATAAGGTCACCGTGACTCAGCTGGGTCATTCCAAGCATCCATCAGCTGTCACATGCATATGCAAACATGGAGACTCTAAAATGTGGGAAAAAAACAAGACGACTTATCTGGAACGGTCGGTTCAAATACAGCGTATTTGCTTTAGGAAAAGGGGATTATTATTCTGATTAATATTTTATGTTTTCTTAAGTCAGCTTTTTTCCGATAACACTCTGGCTATCCTTCTGCACGCAAGCCCTGTGCTCGCTTCTTTAAATATAGGAGAAGTTCCCTGGTGAGATAAATCTGGGGGAGGAAGACACAACAAAACCAAGTCAGCCACCCAGCGCCTGTCCTGCAGAGCATGTCTAAGCCCATCCATCAGTGTCTAAGGCCCTGGGAAGTGAGGGCTCAAGCCGTAAAACTCAATTTATATCGAGTCCTGAACTCTCCCCTCCCCTCCCCCACCACGGTTTTGGTTTGAGTCGCATTGCTGGGGAGACAAAAACACTTTGGGGGGAGGTTAGTGGCTCAACTCAGCATAAAAACACTGACTGGACAGAACTGAGGACCACCAAGGATAGAGATTAAAGAGTTTTACTGTTCTCTAAGGAACATATTGCAACCCATGGAGGGGGGCTGTGACCCCCTTCCAGAGTGCTTGCATTTTGTCATGATGTTGTTCTATTCTTTCTACTGAGATCAAAGTCAAACGCAGGTTAAATCAAAGCAGAACGCCCCATTCAAACGAAAAAACAGAGAGATTGCCAACATTTTTTTACAGTTCATAACAGTCGTCCAAGAACCTGAAGAAGTGCAGACCTTCACATCTCCTTAAATCAGCCCCTGACCTTACCTGGTTCCTTCAAGGCCTCATTTGTCCTGACAGCAGCGGCCCACAAAGAACAACCCATCCGCCTCTATTTTGGATGAATGGGAAGGAAAACATCGAATAACAAAACCATCCAACAACATTCTCCAGACCGGGTTTCTTTCTATAAATAAGATCAAAACCAGTGCATGCGGACCCCTTGACTGTATAAGAGAACAAAACTGAGTGCCCCTCCCCTTCAGGTTCCAAACAGGAAGCACCTAATGGCTCCAAAAAGCCTAAACCCCATTGACTTCTATAGAGAAACAAACAACTATTCCTTAGTCATTCTATTTGTCAGAATAACCATCCTTGCCCTGCTACAGTTTTTTTTACATACTTTTCTAATTAAATAAAAGGATGTTGTCTGAGGTTGAACATTCGGAACATTTGATTGACAGATTTTGTGTAGCCCACTTTCAAGTGATAGGGGTGTCCAACAAGTTCACTGAATGGTAAAAATGGTTGCCATAGAAACCTCGACTCAGACAAATTTGGACCAATCACTGCTTACTGACATCATCTATTTCCAGCATGGCAGTGTCCAAAAACGGCAAATCAATTGACTTAATTTATTATTATAGCCGGAAGTAATGACATTTTCTATTTGTGCTGTCACACCCACTCGGTCCAGTTTTCATATGCAGTCAATGATGCAAACTTTATTTTTTTTACTTGTTTTTTCCTGGAGTTTCGAAACGACAAAACGCAAAAAAATGAGCAACAGCAAGATCAGAACAGGGCCGTCTCATCTCCCCCATCCGACTTTATCGCTCTCCCCCTCAATAAGGCAGAATAATGAACTTAAGGAGATGGTTGTGGCCCAAGCGATTATCCAAGGTGTGCCTTTCGCAGTGGCGGAGCGGCGTGTGTACTCAGTAGTATGTTGTGTCAACAGGTGGGATGATAAGAATCAGTCAACGTGTTTTTTTTTCAATGTACAAAAAGGCTCAAACCAAACACAGACCTTATTCAAGCTACGGGACAGAAAAGTCTTGTTTACCTCTGCTCCCATTAAATCAATGGAGGAGCAGACACCAGCTTGTTGCTCACGCTGCCGCCCCGAGTTTACCTGCTGCTACACACACACATAAACACACAATGCACAGCTGCACAAACATTAAAGCCATGCCAGCTCACCTTGCATGTACTTTTATTACCTTTAAGCCGTTTCGGATCATGTAAAGTCGCATTTAGAAGTAATCAGAACCGGATTACAAAAACTATGTAAAACTATTAATGAATGAACTCAGTCGGGGTGGGATTATATAAGCTTGCTTCTTCCCACTCCTTTTCAAGCAATAGATCAAGCTCTACTTGACTTTAGTTAATGATCACTATATTTAATTAAGCAAATGTTATTTAAGTGTCTATTTTGTTTGTTTTATGTTCTGCTTTTTTGATCTATGCATTTCATCATTTCTGTAAGGAGTTTGATAAATCTGTGTACATTCTTCATTAATTTGACTATAAAGCTTGAAAATCAATCAATCAGTTTAAGGCAAATTACAGTTAAATTTAGATCTCCTCATCCCAGCTTCATTGAATAATCATTTTTATGTTGTTGGCTCATTTTGGTGCAAAATTTAAAAATATTGTTTTTACTGGACAAACTATTCGAAATGATAAATTTAAAGAAGAAAACACAAAAACTCAAAGCGTCAGTTTGAATTTTTTTTCCAAGAGTCAAAATATTTATCAAAAAAAGGGTAAACAATCCCCTTACAGCAACAGAAATAAAATAAAATTAAATGAAATACTTTCATACCAAAACTAAATAAATGATAACATTGAAATTTCTAACAAATTCCTATTGTAAAAGACCCAGATGTGTTCTTGCGGCGTTTCTATGATGCTACAAGGTTCATAGCCTTAACGCTTAAGACACATTTAAAGAAAATTCAGTTTAAACCTGCATCTCTGAGTATTACTTTGTTCAATAAATTGTTGTGAATCAGGAGCAGAAGAAAAACATGCTGTTTGAAAAAGCTTGTAGTTGTTGTGTGCACACTACAATCTGCATGGAATGGATGCATGGGAGCTTGTGACCCGTATTTTCTACATCACAAAAATGATTTTCTTTTTTTTCCAAACAGCATTTTTTTTTTCATCTGCTCCTGTTTCACAATGATTTGAATGAAGAAATAATAATTTGGATCGGAACTTTCTTTATACATGTCCTTCATCATCAAAAAATGTCACAAGAACATGCTAAAAACACAATTTTCATCAAAGTAGGTCATCAAAGACTTTGAATTAAAATGTTGAAATTATTATAAATACAAAACTCTCAAGTATCAAGGCCAAAAAATAAACAAACCTATTTTTAAAAAACACTTCAGCACTAATCACAAGTAAAAAGTTAAAACTTTTTAAACATTTTCTTTTCAACAAAGTAGCTTCCATTGATCCACGTTTTGCCTTTATTGACAAAAAGAAATCCAGCCAAAAAGCTCCTCTTTGGAACGGAACAGCACTTGAGAAATGTTACATTTATTGATTAAAGGGCGGGTCTGCTGAAACGGCCGCTGCTGAACAAGAGCGAGAGCCTAAACAATTGTGTCTCTGCTTAACGGGACATTTGGGGACAAAACCAGACGCACAGTGACAACAGAGCTCTGATTATGTAGCCCTAATCAATAAAGGGTCACCACATGCCAGGAGCAGGAGGCCCACAATGCAAATCAGGCTAGTTGACAAATATTGCCCGACTGTCTGCACAACACAAAAGCACGTTTCAGTCCTGCACTGCCAGGCGTTGCAGCATCTGCACTTTAAAGTTAGAGAACGCAACTTAAATTGGGAACCCCCAAAATAATCCACCGGTTTTCTCTTCTGCACTCACAGATGTCACCGCTTTATTTCACTGTCTGGCAACAGTTTACATGAGCTTCAACGAACCACAAACGCTTCGCGGGAAGTCGAGCAGTTCACACAGGGTTCCTTGCCTGGGCTCCATGCGAGACACTAAGCAGACAGCTGTCCCAGTTTACATTAGACGTTCTGGAGCATCTCCAAGAAAGAAACTCGGGTCACAAACAAAAGTGTGCCAACAGTTTGCATGAGCCTCTCCAGCCCGTTTACCTATCATCCTGACAGAGGAGATCCAGGGGACAGCTTTGTACCGTTCCAGTGCCCGGTGGTGTAAACATCAAGACATTCTGAAAATATCAAACTGAGGCTGTTTGGAGTCAAAAGGCGCAGGAGAACGCCACTAAAACATAACATCGCATCTCTCCACCTCTCCAGTAAAGTCAAACCATGAAGCGATGGATGGCAGCTGCAGTGTAGAAGATCAAAACAGGCTCATAAAATCCTGTGTGTTCATAAAGAAAGTGGGAGGTCAGCCATGGAGCGCAAACAGACCAGCTACTCTCCTGGAGGAAAGGTAGAAACACGGAATCCTAAATGTCCCTATCGCCTCGAGCGGTTCTGGAGGTTCCCGGATTGCTGCCAACAGTGCCAAGGCCCGCTCTCATGGGTCAGAGCCCATGTGAGCGCACATTCAATGACAATCAAAGCTCCATCCAAGAGGTGTGATGGCATTAGCAGCTACTTCAGGCAGCTTCAATGATCTGTAAAAATCTGCGGCACATCCTCACCTCTAACCAACCTCTGAAAGGCTCGGAGCAGATGTAAGCAGCCTCAATTTGCAGATGAACAGTTCCTTTATTAAGAAGATGAGTAATCTCTCATCATGTCTCCATTTCAGTAGATGGCTGGGCTTATTTAGCTCACTCTGACAGTTTGACTAACGGGAAGAATTATCTTCAATCAGAGCCCTTTGTGTCGCTTCCCTCGCCATCTGCATCGGATCCGAGCATCTCCTGGTTTTCCTCAACCACTAGGGAGCGCTTTGACGTACTGAACTGGGCAAACGTTTTAGGCAGGTGTGAAAAAAAGCCTGCAAATAAAGAAACATTAATAATAATTGTTTATTTTCAACCAATTTACAAACATCAAATGAGTACTTGGTGTTAATATTTTCTGCCTTCAACCCAGAATCTACTCTTTTCACTATACATGCAGAAAGTCAGGGGTGTTGTAGGAGTATGGTCATATGTAGAATCAACTGGTTATACCAAACAGGTGTTAATGATCATCAGTGTCACATGCAGGTTGAAACCCAGTCATGAAGTGAAACAGAAACAGGAGGAGGCTTCAAACCGGGTGAGGAACAGCCCAACTCTGCGACAAAGGTGAGACTGTGGAAGACCGATTCATGTCATGGCGAGATTGAGCACAGGAACGAGACACAAGGTAGTTCAACAAGGTCAAGGGAGTGCATCAACAACAAGATCTACCCCAGACACAGATTTTCAAAACAGACTGTGGTTTCAAGATGTGCTGTTCAAGCTCTTTTGAAGAAGAACAAAGAAACGGGCAAAGCTGAAGACTGTAGACGCCGTGGTCGGACCAGGAAGCTTAGAGCAGGAGATGAAGGACAAGCTTATTACCAGGCCCTCACAAAAAATATTGCAAATTTATCGTTATCGCGACATCAAGCTGTAGAATGTGCCTATCACAAAAGACGGCGAAAATTGCAATACATTTTACCTTAAATGTGCTAAAACAATCTCATGGCAGCCTGAAGTATTTAACGAATCAAATAAATCCCTTTATGCATTTGACCAATCGGATGGACGCCTTCACGATGTTGACCAATCGGATGGAGCTATTTTATGTTAGATATTAGCCTCCTGTGTAGTCTATGGTTAACTCTTATTTCAATAAACTGTTGCAGTGAAATTGTTGTTTTGCTATTTGTTCGTGTATCGCAAGTTATATCATCATCGCAATATTGATCACTAATATCGCAAAATGCAGGTTTTCCTCATATTGTGCAGCCATACTTATTACCCTATGAAACTGGAAGATGACCAGCAGAGCCATCACCTCAGAACTGGCAGAAACCAAATATGCTCATTTACAGACAGAAGAACTCTAATCAGAGGGGGTCTTTAAGGAAAAGTTGTAGCCAAAAAGTCTCACCTCCAACGAGAAAACAAGGTCAATCGACTCAAGTATGCATGAACACAAAAGAACTGAGGTGTAGAAAAAAACATAGCAGTTGTTTTGGACTGATGAGTCCAAATCTTGTCTATTTGGACGTAGCAGAAGAATGTTTGCCGAAGGACTGGAAAGTGGTACAAACATGAGTGCAGGCAACGGTGTTTTGGGGCTACATTTCTCTAAATAGAGAATTCATACAATACAAACAGATACTAACCCATCATACAATAACAGGAGGAGGCGTAAGATTTGCACCAAATTTGCACCAAAAGTCCTAAAAGTTCGACTTTAATCATCTTTTGATCTATTTTCAAGTGTTCCCAGTGGTCTTTTAGTTATGATTATCCTGTTTTTAGACAATATTACAAAAAATAAAACCTGTGTCATTTTCTAGGACATAGTTTCTGCAGATCGGATGCAGTTCTTTAGAAATTTGCCTATTAGTTGTGGGCAGGACTGTTGGTGCAGAGCAATAACTGAGCTATCTGTTTACACGTTCTCCCACTAGCTTACAGCCCCTCACACCCCAACTTAACATTACCGGTGCAACAAAAAAGGCCGAGCAATATTGGAAATATCCAGCCGTACAGCTTTAAGCCAGATGCCAGCTCAGACGAGGGAAACGAAGACTCCCTCAGTTATTAGAAAATATCACTAACATGTTAAAAAAACAAAAGCACTGTTTTTATCAGAGTGGCGCTTAAGAGAGCTATCTTCAGTGTGAAGAAGAATAAGAAGTTCTAGAGGTGATGGCATGGTCACCACAGAGCCCTGGGTTGCCACATCATCAACATCCACAGAAGATCTATGGGAAGTTCTCTGTGGTGTTTGGATCAACCTACCAGCCAAGTTCCTTCTAAAACTGGATTCAAATTTACCTAGAAAAATCTGTGCCTTTTTGAAGGCAAGATACTGATTTGTAAGGAGGCATAGACTCATCCAATCTAAAACTAAAAAAGCAGAAACTTTTACATTTTTAGGAGAAGTCTGATCCTTGGACTTCATCACTGCAGGCTAAGCATGATTATTATTTTTTATTTTTTTTGGCTGAGGGGCGTTTGCAAACAAACCCAGGGCAACTGTCAGCTAAACATGCAAACTTTTGGAACAGTCAAATCCAAACCGGCCGTCCCACATGTTAAGTGAAATTCTACAACGAAAGACCACAGTAATGTTAAAAAATAAATCAATCCTGCGCACGGTTAGTACATCATTCAATGTCTGGTGTTTGGGGTTCATTGACCAAAAATGTAGGCCATTATTTTTTGAGTTGGTCATGATGATGGACAGAATGTGTCATTGGTAACTTCAGTACTAGATCCTGAACGTCAAGCTCTCATCATGTCAACTGAAAGAAAAAAAAGGATTTCCTGCAACTTAGAGAGCAAAATGTATCCGACAATTTAAAAAGCGACAAAAGAACTGAACTTTAAAATTAAAATGTTAAGGTAGTTATTGAATTAACCAGTTTAAAACTATACTGTTTATATAAAAGGAACAAGAAATGTTTTTTGTTTAAATCACAAACCCAGACTTTAACACGCAAGTTTCATTTTATCCAAAACTAAGAATTAAAAAAAAATACTTCCCTAAGAGAAAAACAAGAATAACCCATCTGTTTTCAAATCCTCAGAAAAACAAAACATCTGCAGACATTGTGAACCTCAAGCAGAAAAGTTTTCATGTTAAGAACTTAAAAGACTAAGCAAAGAAAATATTTGTGTGGATTTTACAGCTGCACAAATGTGTAACTACAGAAAGGCTGGTTTCTGTTTTTATCAGCGTTTGGGATCTTTTTTTTTTTTTTTCTATCTGTGATGCAGAAAAAACCCACATATGCTCATAGCAGTTTTCATTTTGAACGCTGCCACCACGTGCACAACCACAGGCAAGAAGTTCTTACGTTCCACATTTCCAACTCCTACAACAGTTATGCACTTCTCAGGAAAACAAGAAACATGTTTTTCAGCCTTTTTTTTTTTGAATATTTGAAGCTATTTCTGTCACACTATCAAGACAAATACCAGAGTTTCAGATGCTATCGGATGCATTTGTTAACCACAAGTGTTACTTAAGTGTGATCACGTAGAATGGGAAAGTCCAAATCTCTTTAAGAAAATGAACATTCTGGTGATGCAGCTTATGGCACTGCCTTGCTTTTTTTAGACTTCCTTGAAACGAATGAAACAAAACATCATATTTTCAAAGATCCACTGCAATGAAAATTGTGTTTTTAACATGTTCTTCTGGCATAAATGGACATAAAGAAAGAAAATTAAGCTTAAAATTGTATTTCTAAGTATTTCTTTGTCCAAATTGTTGTGAATCAGGAGCAGAATTTTTTTTTTTTTTAAATAAACTTGTTGCATAGACACTACGCTGGGTGAGCCAGAAGCAGAGTGACAGGAAGGGGGGGGTTTGATCATTATATCAGTATATCACATTTACAACACATGGAAAGCACAGATGATGTTGAGAGATCAGGTTGATTTATTTTTTTAAGAGCTCTACAAAAGCATCAGTAATCACGTCTCCGTGTCTGGATTCCTGACATCGTTCAGAGACTCTCCCGTAAAGATGAGCTTCACCCCGCATCTGAATGACGGCCGCTTTCTTCGGATTTCAACTCTGGGACCCATTTCGACGACTTGCTGGACCCCAATACCTCGAAGAGGGAAAAAATAAAAGTAAAAATAAAATTGGAAGACCATTTATTGTTCTACATTGAAAATAAGAACAACATCATAAAGTTAAGGAGGAGAACAATCAAATTCTGTTAGGTTAGGTTGGACTCCACCCACCGATTGTGCCAGTCAACACGTCACATGCCCAAAAGTGAGTCCCTGATTGGATGACGTGTTGCGTCATCCTCGCCAAAGTTCTGATTTTTAACTGCGCTACGTTGCTCAAACTACTCCTTCTGGACCGACGCGCAGTCAGTGCCCGACGCTTAAATGATCAATTAAAACTGAACGGCTCTGCCGTGTAAAACGCGTTCGGTGCGACCGCGGCTAAATAAACTACAGAAACTGTCCAAGAAAACGCCAGATTTTTGTTATTTTGTCTAAAAACAGCAAAATCTCAATTAAAAGATGACTTTTAATTGTATTATATTATGTACAATAGATCAAATGGTGATCAGAGCAGGTCTTTAAGTCTGAATGTAAAAAGAACATGCTAAGGGACTAAAGACTAAAGGGACTATAGGGACTAAAGATGGAAATTGCCATAAAGCTATAATCTTGCATATTTAACTGTTACATTAATATATGCTGTCTCCGTCTTAAACAAACTAACAACAATACAGACAAACAAGTGTGATTTTTTTTTCTTAAATGTTTGCATTCATTTCAATTGGAAATTTAAAAACTTTACAATCTGGGACATGCTCATTCTTTTAACCGCCAATGTAAAAACTTTAGATACTTGGGTTTCCAAGTCCATTTTTTTAGGTTACGTATGAAAAAGTGGTTCTTACTCTTATTTATGACCCTTTCCCGATTGAAAACAATGGCGTCAGTGTGTGATGACACCTTTTGGTTTGTATTAGCCTGATTTAACGCTTTAACATCAGAGATGTCACCGATTTCTCCTAAATTTTCTAGACAAATTTGCACCGTCATGCAACCCTTTACGTTGGTAACGCGTTACGTATTCGATTGCGGAAGCATTTCACTGCTGTACAGTGTGTTGCATATCAGCACAAGGCTGCTTTTCTGCACTTCAGAATCACCTGGAATTACATGAATTGCATCAACGTTTGAAGATTTAGCGCAGTGAAAAGAAAGAAAACACTGGAGCTAAAACTTTAGTGTTAAAAGTTTAAAACCAACAGAGTCACTAAATGTAACCCTTTTTCAAAGAAGTGGAAAAAAGGCGGGACAGTGGATTCAACCTGTCAATCAAAATTCCACTTTGTGGTATCACCTTGACCTTGACTATTTTCATCTAACCACACAGGTAAAAGATTTTTTTAAAACCTGTCTGCAAGCATTTTAGAGATAAGCTGCTATACATAGAACTGAATGTGAACTGACTTGTTTGGTTAACAAACTGCCTGGAAGTAACCCGGTGAACTGACCTAACTCCAGCTACTTTCGTTTTTAAACAGGCTTCAAACAGGAAGTTAATGCAAAATTAAATGAAAACTAATTATCCTACCGGAAGACCACTTTCCTTGCTTTTTATCTTTTTATTTTTTTTAAAGAAAAAAAATCCAAATCAACCTTACGCATGCTGTTGTTACTTGTCTTTTTTTTTTATTCGATCAATTAAACTAAGTCATGACCCCAGAGTTAGTTTAGAAAATAAGCAAAAAGATTGGCACCACTCATCCAAATCACGAGTGAAAAGAAAAAAAAAATTCTATCAGATCTAATTTCCTGAGGAACCATACTATTTTTAGCTCAGCTGATAAAGTCTTGATAGATGGAAACACATTTATATAGTCACAGCCCAATTTGATTTCTTTCCTTGTTATGGGACCTCTGTCCAAAACACTTCCTGAAGGTACCATCCAGAGGAAGTTTGGCATCTGCGAGTGCTGAAATAATTACGCTTTGGAGCAAAAGCCCACATGCCAAACTCAGGAGTTCATGGCAAAGGGCGGGAAATTGTGACAAAGGTTCTCTGTGTGGAGAAAAAGAAATGGAGAATTTTGGCACTGCCGAAACGATCAACCGCTAACAAACGTTGAAAGACGACGTTCAAAGAAAATTGGAACTGACAGCGACTGGTTATGGGCTGCAGCCCCACAAGGGTCCGTTTAAGTGAAGGGAGCATACCCCCCCCCCCTTCCATCTTTTTTGTAGCTATTGGGGACAGGCCCCACAGATGAAATGGAACAAGGAAAAAGCCTGTGTGAGCGCTGGGTGTCTGTCAAAGCAGGAACTGGGAGGCGCTCAGAGTTGACCTCTGAGGGCAAGGACTTCCCAAAGCCCCTCTGCAAAACAACAGCCCAGCCGGCAGCTGAGAGTGGGACTCTGGCTGCAAAAAAATAAATAGATAAATAAGTGACCAACCCAGTCCCCTCCACCGGGGACCAACCATGAGAAACGGTAAGCGAGGAGCAGCAGCAGACATCACCTCTGTGATATGATCTGTCTGGAATGTGTCATGTCTTGCTGCATTTGAACAGGCATGTTTGTGCTGTGCGAGACACAACAGGAGGCATTCAGCGCCCTGGACTTGTTTACCGCACGGCGGCGTTAATAGGAACGCCAGAAAGATGGGCGCTAATGATTGCTAGCAGGGGGGGAGGGGCTGCAGATAAGGTGGAATCCCGTCAATCGACCCTGAGTGAACTGCGGTGGAGTCAACCGCCGCTTGTTTTCATGTTCCTTTGCCTTTCTCTGGACATTGTTCAAAAAAAGCAACACCCCCCTCCCACCCCTCCCACCCCTGGAACCTGAGCCCTCCTCCACAAGGAGATAAACTCCAACTGTTTTTCTTATTTTGTGCAAATGTATGTGAAAATTGACTTAAGCTGTCTGCAGTGCCGTTGTCACATGCTTGAGGAATGGAGAGGATGGGGGGGGGGGTGCAGCATGTTGTTCTCATCATGTGTTTGTGCAGCAAAAAAAGGAGCTGTTGTAGAGTCAGTGAGTCACCGCCGAGACTTAATCGCATTTGTAAACAATTAGTAAACACACAACACGGTCTGGGCACGCCGGTTACAGTGAATGTAGTCTCCCGTCCTCGCCATCGTCTGCATCCGGGCTTTTTTTTCCCCCCGTCCTGGTTTGCATACAATTTGCATGAATATCATGCAGGAAATGCAAGTTTTTTTTGTGTGTGTGTGGAGTTTAGCATCAACCGCAAGGGGCTTAACTTTGCTTTGCTAGTATTTCACAACTTAAAGATTGACGAGAACCGGCCTCTTCCGGACAGAGGAAAGCGGTTGTTTATTGACAGGGAGAGCTGTCATTAAACTTCTAAATAATAATCTACGAGTGGATTTAAAGCATCCTTTACCTGTAGAATGATTAGTTCAACATGTCACGTTGGATAAGAGAGTATTCCTGTTTTGATCTATTGTAGAAGCCTTCCCCAGGGTCTTTTTTTAATAAATTTATGCTGTTTTTAGCCAAAACACCCAAAAACCTGTGTCGTTGTCTTGGACACATTCAACTCAATTGTAGTTATATAGCCCAATATTTACAAGTCATATCAATGGACATAGTTTCTACAGAGCAGCAGTAGTTCATTAGAAATTTGTCTCCGAGCCACCCCCCCTTTCCTGTCACTCATAACCGAGAGCTCTCTGTTTACATTCACTCCCACTAGCTTACAGCCCCTCACACCTCCAACCTAACAATACAGGGGCAACAGAAATGGTACAGTTTTGAGCCAAATGCCAGGTCAGACGAGGAAAACAAAGACATACAGTATTTTCTGCACTATAGAGCACCCAGGAATATAAGACGCACCATCAATGATTGGTCTGTTTTCAAACTTATGTCATATATATAAGCTGCACCGAAGGTGATCACTTTGAAATGGAAACTCCAAATCTCTTTTTTTTTTTTGTAACACTTCCTTGAAACAAATACATCATGTTTTTAAAGACCCAGTATGATGAAAATCGTGTTTTTAACGTGTTCTTGCGGCATTTTTCTAATAATGATGGGCATATATAAACATAATTACGCTTAAAATTGCATGTCTGAGTTATTGTGACTATGCTAACTTCCAACCTCAGTAGTAGCGTGTAAAAATAAACAAATAAATAAATAAATGAAACAGTCTGACACCGGTGACCACATTAGCCGCGTTAGCGTATTTACAATAACACCCAACTATGTTTGGACATTATGACAGAGAGCTGTGTGCCTCTGAAAATCTCTTTAACATCACTAACAACCAGAATTTATCCATATATACGGTGCACTGCTTTTGTTTTTTAAAGAAAGGCTTTTAAGTGCACCTAATAGGGCAGAAAATGCAGAATATGGATCTAGTCGTCTACAAGCCGATGCATCAGAATGGAGTAAAGCAGGGAGCCCGGTGTATTATCTTTTTCAAAAGGCATTTTTTCCATTTTATTTCTCCTGATTCCGAAATTTCTGAATACAGAAACACTCAGAAATGTGAATTTTGAGCTTAATTTTCTTAAAACGTGTCCTCCATCCTCAGAAAAACATGTTAAAACCCCAAAAAGACCCTTTCCATCCGAGTGGGTCTTTAAGGTTGTCAGATGACAGCGATCCTGCTGAGTAAAAGGATCCAATTGTTCATACTTTGAGTTGAAGTGGAAGGAATTTGGAATGGACAGATTAGCGCATTTCACAAGTCTGCCTGAACAGGACGCCGTCTCATGACTGTTTTCTGACTCCATTGAGGTTGCTGTGCGGATGATAATGTCAGCTTTATCCGCCCTTGTCCAGCTTCTCTGCTGTTGTTCTAAAAAGTTCTTGTTGTTTCCCCCCCCCATCTCCCGCTGTGTAAACTCTAAGTGGAGGACAATGAGGAAAACAAAAAAATACAGGATGAGAGGGTTGAAGACGTCCAAAGAGGATGACATCATAGTAGAGAGTCAGCCAGCAGGAACCTGGAGAGCCCCAGTAATGCAACACCAAACATAAACAGCAGACAGCTGTATTTATAGAGAGATTGTCTCATGGTTCCTCCATCAGCCTCCATAAATCCTATTATCTGATTTGCAGCCATGCTGCAGCCCAACAAGAGCCCAGCTCTGGATGCAAACACTGCAGCCTCCAGGCCGGGCCTTTAACTCTCAGCTGCAACCATTGGTGGAGTTCTGAAAGCCAGCAGCATCACGCCTGATCAGACATGACCTCATCATACCAGGATGGGGCCAGATGACAGTTTGAGGGGCTGTTTAGTCCAAATCTGCAGCAGCTGTCAGGTATTACACAGGCTTATTAACCCCCCCCCCCCCACACACACACACACCCATGGATGACCTTCTAGTTCACAAATGTTTGTTTGCAGTTGCGCAGAAGAGATGCTGCACCTGCTGCAAGCGGACTTCAAAGCTGACGGTTGGTGCAGCCAGAAAAAAAAAAATAAAAGAAGAGAAGCCAAAGAGCGGGGTAAACTTTTTACTCACGTATCTTCGGAGTTTCTTCTCCGGGGGGGATTTTCGGAGCCAGCCCTGGAAGATTATTTCCCCGCCGCTCATGTCTGCTGCTTCTTTCGCTCAAAAAAGAAAAAGGAAAAAGAAAAAGACAACCCGTCACCAGAACATGACGGCTCCTGAGGGCCCGCCCGCTCACTCTGCTGTCGGCGCTCGGCTCTCACTGCTGCAGCCCGCTCCCCCCATTGGATGGCGGTCAGGACCCGTGCCGGCGGGCCGAAGACGCAACCCCTCCGTTCACCGGGTCGGTGCTGGGTTTCTCGGCACGCTCTGCGACTGTGCGGCAGAGGAAAGTACGGCGGAGAAACTTCACTGATGCGGCGTGAGGAAGTGCCAGAGCGCGTCTGCAGTTTGTTTTCCCAATTCACACCACGCCCACAGAGGGAGGGATGGGCTGCTGGGATGAACAGGATGGAAGAACAGCTTGCAGCAAAACGACGACGACGACTACGCTAACTCCCTCCTATGTTTAAAAAAAACGCACGCGCCACGAAAGCTTTAACGTCTCAATTTCGTTGAAATCCCTTTACAAAATTAATTCGGAAATAAAAAGAAATAAATCCATGGGTACTATAATCACTAACTATTATTAATTAATAATCTGTTTAGTTTTTGTGCTTTAAATTAAGGTAAAAATAAACCAATTTAGCAAAGCTAATTAAAAACTATTAGCTTGTCCATTTTATTGAATGAGAAACAGCACCACCTGGTGGTGGGAATAAGACGTACACAATGAACACACGGGTAATCTTTCTAATGGCTATTTTTAACATCTTACATTCATCTTTTAGTAGATTTTCCAGCACTTGTTTCTTTTCTGTCTTCTAAAATTTCATGGAAGATGGCCATTCCCACCAAGTCTGGTTCTGCTGGATGTTCTACCAAATAGACTATTCCTTACTTAAAGAATTTCACCAAATACCCTTCAAAATGAACCTTATGTAGTGCCTTAAGCTGATTTTTTTTTAATAAATGTTTCATCTTAAACATCCAGTATATATTTTTTAAATTAAATTAAGTTTCACAGAATAAAATAAATGAAAGCTTAAACCTTTTTATTTTAATATTTTTATTTTAAAGGAGACAAGAATGGGAAAATCTCGGAAAAGGAATAACATCCTTGATGTTGTCGACACCAAGAATGCACTGTAAATATCTCTCAAATCCCAATCCGAAGCCACCGTGAGGAACCGAGCCAAACCGTCTCAAGTCCAGATACCTGCAAATCCATTAAAAAAAAAAGAAATCATAAAGAAATAATTATTGGTAAAATGTCATTTATGCATAGAAATGTTCTTACCAGCTGTAGGTGTCTTCTAAACCACACCTAAAAAGATAAATACAATTATCCAAGGGCTAATAAAGTTTGGCAATTTTTTTAACATAATGGATTAAAAAAATGTACAACCTTCAAAATTTTCTTTGTGAAAAAAGAACAAGACACGACACAAATATATTGTTTCCTTGCAGCAGGATCATATAAACCAAGATACTAGTAACCCCAAGTACTTCTGTAATCAAAATTAGTTGAAAGTTTGCAAAAACACATCAAGACGTATTCAGTCAACACATCGTTATTAAAGAATGAATAAAAACTTATTTTCTTAACATTTTTCACAAAATCCCATTTGACCCCTTAACTAATGCAAGTATATGCTGTAAATTAATGTTCCCATTTCAAAAATGTACAGAACAGACTAAAGGTTGGACACGCCTTCCCATTCATTTGAATGAGAAGGAGTGTCCAACCTTTTGGTCTGTACTGTATGCAATTATGTTAATCCAGAAGCAGGCCCCTTGAAATAGGTCAAAAATTCTTACCCCATTGGCAGATTTTCTTTAAATAAGCAAAACAAATTTGCCAATGGGGTAAGAAAAATGGTCTTACCAATAACTCTTATTTAAGAAAACAATTACAATTGATTCAAATATGCATCAAACCACTTCAGCTCCAAAATTACCTTAATATAGTATGGCTAGGAATGTATAACAAAGTATTTTTTATAGCTGGAAATAAATTAATGGGTTGAGGGGTTCAACTATTGAAAAACGTTCTTTATAAGACATGACATTTTTTCATGAAAAAAGGGTCTTTTTACCTTCTGAAGATTCAGTTTTTGCAGTGTATTTGAATATATTAATGGTATTTTTACTCAAAAACATTTACCTGTAGAATCAATTTTGGAAAACTTAAGGACAACAAATCCAAAAACATGAAGATTTATATCACTCAAAGACATAAAGATGTCGTACAGGACCTGATGGACGTACAAATAAAAATGCATTTTTTTTCCCCCTGAAAGCCCGAGTGCTGCCGGTGCCAGCGGCGGTGCGGGTGCAGCAGCCTCCCCACATCCCCTGCAGTGTGCATTCTTACTCTCCCAGCCGAGACCTCAGCAGATCCAGCCTCTCCTCTCTGAGCGAGCCCCCGCAGAGCTCTCCGACTCCTGGCACGAGGAGGTCCACTGCAGCTGCCTGCACACAAACAACCTCTGTTATGCAAATCCCCTGCAATGACCCACCTGGCACCACGAGGGCGGAAACCAGCCGTTAAATCATTGATTTTGAATCGGCGGCGCCTTGACAGTGTAACCCCCGTCTTACTGTATGCTTGGGATGGTCCTGGTTGTCTCTTGCATAAAAAGGCTTCAGGTCATAGGGGTAATCAGTGACAAACACTGGAATGTTGCCGCAATGTTTCACCAGGAACTTCTCGTGTTCTGTCATCAGGTCACAACCCCACTGAGGAGAAGAAGAGCCGAGGTCAGCGTGGACATCTGTGGAGGGAAAAGGCTTGCAGCAGAAACTCATCGGATATCAGGGAACAAAAAAAAAAAAAAAACGTACATCGGTGGGGAAGGTAAAAGTTTCCGAACTGCGCTTCAGGATGTCAATGGCTTCAGTGTAGGTTATCCTAAAAGAACACAACATTCAAGACCTTGAACATTCAGCTCTCTTCGTCTGTGATTTATGTGTTCGTACAAGCAAAACTCACACAGGAAAGCTCTTCCTCAGCATGTCGTCCAAGGTGTCCTTGAGGTGCAGGGGGGACAGAAATATGTAAGCTGAGATAATGGTGAAGTCAGATGCAGCTGCTCCCTGGAAGGAGCCGGGGTTGAGCATACGAGTGTCCTTCAGGACTCACCCTGTGTCCAGGAGCCACGTATTTGTGAAACAAATCCACATCCTCCTCACAGTGAGCCAGCACAGACTCTGTGACTGATCTGAACAGCTCCTCCATGACCTAAAGGACAGGCAAAGTGTCATCAGTACACAGATTTAAAGATGCAGTCCCATGAAAAGGTCTTTGTAACACCCTCTTGTGGCATTTTTCTCATGATGGAGGACAGATATCAAGCCTAAAACTGTGCTTCTGAGGATTTCTTTATTCAAATGATTATCAGGCAAAAAAAATTGGCGTTTGAAAAAGAGCTTATTTGTGACGTACAGATCACGAGCTCCCTGCTCGTGATCGGAAGAGGAGGAGTTTCTCCGCACCGACAGTTCCGCCCACAACTCAAAGATGAATTTCTTATTTACTACTGCTGCTTTGCAGAAACTATGTCCTAGGAAAAAACACAGTTTTTTTATTTTGGCTAAAAACGGCATAATCACAATGAAAAAACCACCGGGAAAGCTTTAAAAATAGATCAAAAGAGGATCAGAGTGGAACTTCAAACAATTATTCTCTCAACGATAACTGCAATCACTTTTATTTTCAAAAAAGCCTTGTGACAGACTGGTGCCATGTGCAGGATGTTCCCTGCCGTTGAATAGCAGCAGTTAGGATAAGCTCCAGCTACCCCCGAAGGGATTAAGTGGGCTTAGAAGATAAATGAATAAAAGACTATTTTAAGGAATAACATCACATTTTACAGAAATATTGATAGCTTTTTCAAGATGTTTAGGTTTAAAGTTAAAAAATAAAAAATGTTTCCAAACCTTTTCTAAGCTCTTTTCAGACAGGATGTTCGCTTTTCTGTAAAAGAGTTTCCACCACTTTTTCATTCTTGGATTGAATCCCTCCTTTATGTGGACACCCCTGAGGTTTCTTCTTCTATTTTTCTGGAATTGTTTTCTTTCCCCCAGGAGTTTTTCCTTACCGAGAAGTAGGGTTGTGCCGATGGACGATGATATCGTCAATCATCGTCGATGGGTGACTGGCATCCCGATGGAGAGACACCATCGTGATGCCACGCCCCCGCCACGTTGCGCGTCGACACCATAAGCCGCGGTTACATGTACAAAATATCTTGAGGGGATCAATGGTCGGATTAGAATCCAACCGTGTAGATGGGCCCAGAAAAATGTTTTCAGAATATAAAAACGTTCACTAAGGTCACACTTTCCGTCGGAATAAATCATTCGCACATGCGCAGTAGGGTTTGAAAACCGGAGGGATATAAATTCCGCCGAACAGCTTTTTTTTCAAACTTTATTGAATGTAACAATTCAAAACAAAACAATGTTAAACAGCGCCGAGCGGCTATATATATTGACATGTCAGCTCGGTAAAATACGAGACGATCTTCTAAACGTGCTTTTAATAATGTTACGGTTATTATGAAACACCTGTTCGCTCATCATTTGAATTTTAATCCGTGTGGTCAGTGCTTTTTCTGAACGGAGCCAGGATTAGCAGTATGCTAACACGGGCTAACAACATTAGCTTTGGGTGACGCTGCATCCTGTGAGCCTTTATTTAGTCTGGACACGACTGGAAACACAAATCCACGGGATTGTTTGAATGTTTTCTAAGGACTGAGCGACATTTCTGCTTTGAAGCTCAAACCGCTGTGTCTGCTGACGATCTGAGCTGTGCTCAGACACACACTTTTAGACCCGGTTCTGTACCAGTTCGGTAGCTAGTACCCCTAGAGCTGCGGGACGGATCGCAGTCTTAAGTCTCCCACACATACCGCTCATGTACCCCCCCCCTTTCCATCAAACACAAAGCTGTAAATCCGCACTCCGCCGGTCCACTTCACTAGTTAAGTGCGGGAGCGGACTACTTCTTTTCTATTTTGTTTGTTACTTTTTTTGTTAAAGTCACTTCCCTCAGTTTATACTGGATCATCGCGGATTAGTCATTAGTTGGGAAATAAAATGAAAAAAGCAAAATAACGAATAGCAGTTATATAAGAACGAAAAATGTAAAAATACCCCCCCGACAATGTCATCGTCCATCCCGATGGTTGACAGCAAACATCGTCAACGGCCAATTTAAGGGACATCGCCCAACCCTACCAAGAAGGCGGGTCTCAACACGATGCCCAGTTTAGCCTAGTCTGTTTAGTTTAGCAATCAGCTATTGTATTTAATATATAGGGGTGCATGATATGAGGAAAACTTGTGATATGAGATATTAGTGATCAATATTGCGATGACGATATAACTAGCGATACATGAACAAATAGCAAAACAACCAAAAACATCAATTCCATTTCACTACAACAGTTTGATTTAAATAAGAGTCAATATAACTTTATTTATACTCCAAATGACCTTCGTCTACATAGGAGGCGGACATCTAACATGAAAAAGCTCCATCCAACTGATCAACAACGTTAAGGCCTCCATCCGATAGGTCAAATGCATAAATGGATTCATTAAATACTTCAAGCTGCCATACGATTATTTTAGCATATTTAAGGTAACAATTTATTACAATTTTCACCGTCTTTTGCGATATATATTTGCAATTTATTGTGCGATTTATTTATTTATAACAGATTTTTTTGTTTTGTACAATTAGTGAAGCCCGTTGAGCCGACTGTGCTGTAATATTGGGCGATATAAATAAAACTGAATGGAGTTGAATGGAGATCAAGTCTGTGCGAAAGCGCTTTTCCACACCTTGGTCAGATCCTCGATTGATTCCGTGAAGGAGATTTCCGCCTCCACCATGAAGAACTCTGCCAGGTGACGTCGGCTCTGGGAGTTTTCTGCCCGGAAAGTCGGCCCAAACGTGTAAACTCTGGGAAATGCTCTGCAAGGATTGAAAACATCCAGAAAGATGAATTAAACTTAAAAAAGAAAATTCACTTTGAAAACATTCATATGCATTTTAACAGAAAAAGATGATCTCACCCTGACATGACCTCTAAATGCAGCTGTCCTGATACAGTCAGGTACACCGGTACAGAAAAAAAACTCCCTTCATTTGCAAACGTCGTGCCTGGCGGCTGTGGAGAGAGTCAGGTCAACTTAAGGAGTCACTGGGACTCCCGGTGATACAAAACCAGGAGATTCCTTGTCCTACCTCCACCTGGAAGAGCTCTCCTGCTCCTTCACAGTCATTAGAGGTGATAGTTGGAGTGTGAACCAGTAAAAAACCATTGTTCTAAAGAAAATGAAAAAAAGCAATAACAATATAAAGCATAAAACAGTTGCTGTACTTTGTAAAAAAGAAAGTTCTCACCTTAAAATAAGAATGGACAGCAGCGGTGGCCTCACTTCGTATCCTCAGAAGAGAGCTGAAGGCATTTGTTCGACACCTGAGATGAAGAAACTGGCGGATGTACTCAAGGCTGTGGCGCTCTTTGATTTTAAAGGGGAAGTCCTAAAAGACAAGAGCCAATCCTCCGAGTTTTATTCATGGGAGTGAGTCCTATTACTGACGGATGTGTGGAATAGTACTGAGCTCCTCATCACTACCTACCACTGGGTTGCATTCTCCGATGACCCGGATCTGTTCGGCTTCCAGCTCGACCGGCTGCTTGGAGTGGGGACTTTTCTTCAGGATCCCTCTGACTTCAACGGCACAGCCGAAGCCGAGCAACCTTCAGCCGAGCGGAACATTTCCTCAGACTCAAACGAACCGGACACATGGAAGATGTTTGGGCAAAAACAACTGGGAGTGCTTACGGATCGTTCATCGCTGCTGGAGCGATAACTTGTAAGGACTTCAGAGAGCTTCCATCGTTCACATGCAGGAAAAGATTCTGTTTTTGGGGTCGAAAGGAGCGGACCCATCCCTAAAACACAAAAGTCAAGCATTATGTCACTAATTTAATTCAATCAGAGTGTATAAATAAAGGTAAAGCACATGCTTCAACAGTTCTAGCAACAATGAAAATGAATAACTTAGTTATGAGTGCAGTTCTTCTTTAAAAAGCAGCCATTTCTTTAACTAGTAAACACCAGATAACTTACAAATATGTTAGTAATGCATTAGGGTTACCTGAATTCGGACTTTTTCTCCCACTTGAGCATCTAAAAAAGCTTCAGAAACTCGAAGTTTAGTTGGATTCTTCATGCAGTAACGCCTGACACCCGAAGTAACACAACGGCAAACTGGTGTCATTGATGACAAAAGAAACGCCCTCGTAACCGCTTGAAACATCATTTCCACAGCTAAATGTTGTGAGCAAAAACGAGAAGCTAAAGACACATCTTACAGTAAAAACCGGGCTTCTAAACGGTTCTGTTTTAGGGATCTTGCTCTCTTTTGACTTTCAGCTCTAGCGTCCATACTTCCTGTTTGGGTCTATCCTGATACGCCAGTCTAAGTCACGTGGGTAATGGCAAAACCTATCAGGGTTCACTGACCATTGTGATGCGTTTGAGACCTCCGGGAGACAGTATTTAAATAGCAGGAATTTCGCGGGTAAGTTACAAGACAGACACGTTTGAAAACAATCTTGCAACCAAATAAATATAAATTATTATTTTAAATAGTTTAAATACAGTCAAAATATAAGTACGCAATTAAAAATTGGTAATCTCCCCAAAATGTATTCTATTCTATTCTATTCTATTCTATTCTATTCTATTCTATTCTATTCTATTCTATTCTATTCTGACAAAAACAAAACAAAATAAATTGCATGTCCCCTCAGAGAAATTACTCATATACTTTTTTTTGGTGCAAAAACCAAAGTGTACATTTGAATTACAGATAATTTTTTTTTTATTACACAGTAATTCAAACTTCTTTTTAAAGTAATTTCTACCCTTTTACCAAATATTTATATATTTGTTGGTTTGTATTTTCTGTTTGTTTGTTTGTTTGTTTAGGCAGAAAAGTCCCGCTGAGACCTGCAGATCTCTGGCCAAGAAGAAGACTACAACACAACACAAGAAATTTAAAACAAGTATACAAATAAAAAAGATTTAAAAAAACAACAACAGTTAATGATTTCATTTTTCCATCTTTCAGAATACCATCAAATCGAGACAGTAAATAAATAGCTGTTTTTTTAAAATGAAAATTAAATAAATGAATAAAATAATTTAAATTAACCTGAAAATGGAATCGAATTTTGAACTGGTTAATCCAAGTCAAACTGATGCAGTTCTTTGACAGCAACACTGAGCCCTAAGCTTAAATGAAATTAAATGATTATTTTAAAGGAAGCTGCCAAATCATTCAACATATTCAGAGAAACAAGGTGACGGTTCAGTTTTGATAGTACCTGTGACTTACCCTATAAAGTAAAACAGACTTTACTTTTTAATCATGCATGTATTCCCCATTAGTGGATTCATTTGTGCGAGAACTTTGTTATTTAAATGCTGGGTCATCCTGATGAAGTTAATAAGATGCCACAGATGATTCCTCTCAGCTGTCAGGACACCCCGGCCTGAAACACAGATGTCGGTCTCAGTTTCTCTGACTGTTTACAACACGCCATCATCAAACCCAATGATATGCATTTAGATACTTTTATGTTAAGAGTGGAGCGATAATTCACGATACTTTTTTTCTGGAAGGAAAACTACGGCAAAATCCAGGATTTAAACTTACCCGGTCAACTCCTTATTGTAATTCTCAATACCCGACTTTACCACAGGGGGGCGCTGTAGTTCCACGAGATTTTCCACTATCCCCCAAACTCTCCCCAACTGAAGATTGATCATTTTCTTACATGACATTATTCCTTTTCAAGGTTTTAAACACGCTGTGGAGCTGCTGTGAGTCCAGACTTGATCCGAAAGTGTTGACTGCTCATCACAGTGAGGAATTAGGGTCTCCGTTGGGTTCCCCATCTTTCGCTGGTCTTGACATGTGACCACATGCTGGTGGAAGTGATGCCTGATGGCATGTTGCAAGTATTTATACTACCCAAGACTCACATCCTCCAAGGGAATCCATAAGGCAGTGCATGAAACGAGGTGAAAACAGAAGGCAACGCCTTTTATGGGACCGCTGCACATAAAAAACCAGTCCAAAGTCAAATGCGATCCCACAAAAACAAGTCAACAAAACGCCAAAGAGTGCTCCTCAGTGCTGAGACACGCAAAGCCCTGTGCTCCAGGAGCTTCTTCAGGTAGAGGAGCTGTTTGGCAGCGGCCTGACAGCCTCATTTGAACTTAACAACTTGTTAAAATCAATACATGATTAGTCAGCAAAACAAAGGATTTTGCTGTAAAAGCTTGAAACTCGGGAGGATCACTAAACTCAGAGACCAGAGCATCTTCTGCTCGCCACAGGCCGGCATGTCCAACCACTGCGGCAGCTGTATTGACAGCACCGCCTGCCACGAGCCTTCATCGGCTCCTCCGAATATTCTGCATTCACAAATGGAAGGCGGCATTGATTTTATGTAACATGGCTCGTTAAGTGCTGATTAGACCATTATAGTGATGTGATTTCAGGGAATGGGTTTGGGTGACAGGCGGCCAAACACAAATCAAAAGGAACTAATAGCCTTTTCGAAAAGAGATTTGGGCTGCAACACTGCTTCACCCATGACTCTCCAGTTACTATTACAATGATGTGTTTGTGTGTCTAATGGAGAAAATATCTATTACCAGCAGTGCGCAAAGCTCACTCTCTAGAAATGATGTGCTTGCTTTCAGAAAGGACTACTCTCTTCAAAAGTTTATCATCTGGTGGTATTTTTTTAAATTATAATTTGTCAATAAATCCCAAATGAAAACAAACATGTTGTTCGGCTTGGTGTTCAACTTTTGATTGAGTTTTAGCATAACTAAGATGGTTAATGAGGAAAATATGTGTTAGAGAAGAACTGCAGCTAATATTATTTTATTGCTTTTCTGAAGAAAAAAAATCAGAGCAATTTGTCACATTTAAACAGAAATGGGGCAATTTTATTTTACCTTAAATTGTATTATTTTAATCCAAATGTAATCATGTTTATGCTTTTTTTCTCTCACTGTATATGCAAATGTGAATTTTGGCTTTTAAACAGAAAAATAAGGTAAAAAGAAATGTTGAGGCTTAAATTTCAAAAATACTATCTTTACAAAAGTCATTTTTTACAAGAGAAAAACATATAGTAAATAAAATATAATAAAACATTTAATAAAATGAACAAGTTTCACAAATGTTCCCGACTCAAATGAAGTGTTTTAATAATAAATAACTTTTGCTTGCAGAGATATTCTCAATTTTATTTCAAAAAAACATCTAAAAAAATCACTTTTCTTCCATTTCCATGTACCCAAAAACATATTCACTGCACATTACTGAGAGATTTATTCTTCATTAAAGACCCACTCTGATGTAAAGGCTGCTTTTTGTGTCCTTAAAGTTTTCTTGTTGCATTTCTCTCATGATGGAGGACATCAGAATTAAGCTAAAAACTACATTTCTGGGTATTTCTCTATTAAAATTGGGGTGAATCAGGAGCAGACGAAAAATGCAGTTTGAAAAAAAGCTTTTTGTGACATAAAAAGTATGCTTGGTGGGCCACAAGTTCCTACATCCGCTCCATTTTGAGGTGAATTTCTGACGAACTCCTGCTGCTCTGCAGAAACTATGTCCTAGAAAACGAGACGGGTTTTTGGACTTTGGCTAAAAACGGCTTCATCGTATATAACCGATCACTGGGCGCGCGCTTTTGAAATTGACCAAAAGATGATCCGAGTGGGTCTTCAAAACATTCCTTTAACCAAAAACCTCTCAGACTTCAGAGTTCAGATCCTCAAAGCCCTTGTGAGACCACATGCTGGTGCGATTGGCTGTGGATTTCAGCTTATACGAGACAACGCCATACCTCCTGTAGCTGGAGTGTGTCAGCAGTTCCTGCAAGACAGAGACATTGATGGTACAGACCCCCCCGCTCATCCGACTGAGGAGATCTAAAACATCAAGCCTCGCCGTGTCCACCAACGCCATGTTGCATTATATGATCTAGTAGTCCAAGTCTGTGAGGAGATTCGTGCAGGAAGCCATCCGCCACCTCATCAGGAGCTTTCCCCGGCATTGTGTGGAGGCCAAACACACCAGCGCTGCTGCTTTTTGGAAACATTCGATCAGCCTGTGGTGTGTTTTTCCACTTAAATTTTGGGGTATAACTCTAAAACTCAGACCTCCATGGGTTATACATTTAATTTCCTTTAATATTGTTTGTGCTATTTTGTTGCCTACTTTGGTTAAAACCAAAGTATTTGATATGAATCTTTCATTCGATCAGAATGTCTTGTTTTAGTCTTGCCTTGCTTTTGATGTGGTTGTGCTGATCCAAGAAGAAACATATGGAGTTTATATCTCTAATAAAGTCCCAGATGTTTAATGTCTGAATCTGTTTTTTTTTATTTTTCCTCTGGAGGCTTTTATGAAACAAGACTCCCCAGAGATTTATCAGAGTACCTGAAAAAGCCCTTTCACAACAATGCACCCTATTGTCTTCTCATGTACTCACAGGCCAAAGCCAAACTAAGCCGTTCTGTCATCCACACTTTGTTTTTGCAACAGCATCAAGTGTCAATGTCAGCTTTAAAAAGACACAGGCTGAGCTCTGCATGAATTTCCCACCTCCCAAGAAGATGGAGTGCCCTTGTCCTCATTTACACAATCATTTGCACAAATTAGAGTCGACGTTAAGTCCTCATCATGCCGCAGGAATTATACTTTCATAGAGCCTGAAGCAAAGACTTGTTTTCTTACCTTGTTGGGGGTTGAATGTCTGTTAAAATCCTATCACAAAGTTATATCAATTTCATTTGCTGATGTCGTGATAAAACCTTAAAACTGTGACCTGCTGAAAGGATGTTTTAGAGTTAAATCCAAGCAACGCGTCAAAACCGGGCTTGGAAATGTCCACAAACTCCATGTTTACAGGCAGGTAAAGAAGGAAAAATAAAAAGCAAGGAGTTTACATTGTCATGAATGCTTCACCGCGAATCACCAAAGGTATTTTTAGCTCAGAGGCTTGGCAAACAAATTTATTTTTAAAGTCAGTGTCTTCACTGAATCACACATCTTTCAAATCGAACCCCAAAGGTCAGTTTCAGTGTAAATAGAGGATTTTACTCATGTGTTTATCTCATGGATCTGTGCACTGACCCTTAGTTCTGAGCTTTAGCTAAAAAAAACGTTGTCACAACTGCCCTTACGGGTGGATACGGGCTGCCCGCGGGTAAATAATGGGCAAAATTGTGAAAGCAGCTGGTCGTCGACCACACAGTGAGCCCAGTGACGTGCGGTGAGGTTGATGGCTGGTGAGGCACCGACTCCTCTGGAGTCAGATTTATAATTGCAAGAACTGAATATTTCACCGCTCATCCAACAGCAGCTAACAGAATATAAGACACATACAAGAACATATTTGTCCTACAGAGAATATTTCTTCTATAGACACGGATAGAACACTCTTCTTGTGTATAAATTATTCATATGTACTGTAAACAAATTAAAGTATTCTGATGTGATCAGCACACGTTTGACCCTCAAAAACTATTTCTGGTATTTTTCACAAATTCTGGTGCTTTAATCAGTTTTGCAAAATGTGAAAATAATCATAAAAAATTAATTCTTTTTGCACTAAAATGTATTTAGTTTTCAAATACTTAAATTTTTTCCACTTACTCCCATGTTATTTTTCAAAACCAAACATTGAAAACCATGTTTGGCCTAACTTTTTGAGTCAGTGCACCGATCCTTCTTCACCAAAAACTCTATGATCTGTTGTAAAAGTCTTCCTTATTTTATTTTATTTTTAGTTTAATGAGCTTCTCCCTCTCAATGGAGAAAGACGTCTGTTTCTACGGCACCAGTGTAGCTACAAAGCAGCTGTCAGCTCACGCCTGCCCCCTGCTGGCGAGCCTTGCCCGGAGTTTCCGCTCCGTCTGTGATCGCGCAACACTCAAATTCAGCGATTTTCACCTCAGAAACTGTGGAAAACATGTCGAGTCAACTGACAATGTATCTTTATCACAGATCAGTGGAAAAAAATATTTACTTAATGTACTTTTTTCTATTTTAGCACGATTATGACAGGTGAGGCCGAGCCTCACTTGCGTCATCTGACCGCACGTCACTGAGTGAGCCATAAAGGAAACTGTTTATGCACATTTTTTACGTGTATGCGACGGGGGCATATCATGGCCAAAACTTGTCAAACAGCAATGCTAAGTGGGGGGTGGAGTAGGTGAGGCGCAGGCATGTGGTACCGATTTTTTTCAAGCCCCTTGTCTCCTAGAGCACAGTCCCCTAGAGCCTACTAGTGCTATTCATGTGACATATGTGCGCTCCTGATTGTTAGAAGTTAGGAGATTAGACAATCAGAGCCTAGTTTGTGTGGACATCCTAAGGGCATCCTAACCTGTACACCCCATGTGTGCAGCATTCGCCCGGTCAATACTCTCACCTTAACAGTGATTATAGTATGGCATAAGGGCACCGCACATTAAATACTTCACGGTACACTTGCCACACGCACAACAATGGTGGGTTCAATTTTCAAAAGCATCCCCTGAGGTAGCTGCCTCGGCCTCAAGGAAGTGCAAGACACACCTGTGCTGTGCTACCCTTGTGACATTACCAGTCCTGTCTACGACTCTTCATGGGCCCGGACAACCCAAAACCCACAGCGCCTGTATAGGTGAATGTGACCAAAGCTTTACCCTCAGGGCCCTTTAGCCAAGTTAGTTCAGCAGTGTGTAGGATGTGCCTGTTCTTCGCTCTTACTGCATCTAAAGGCAATCAATAAAATCACAAACAGGAAAAAAAGAAATCAGATGAGACCTGAAAAAGTCAGAAATCAGTTATTTTTCGATCTCTATCCCCATAATAGTAGCTTTTAGAACCTATACTTCTTTTAAAATCGGATATTCTCAGAATTCTGTTCTCCAGTTTTTCTCAGAACTCACTTAAGAAGAACTACGAGCCATAATTTGAAGATAGCATTTACAGAAGAAACTCTGAACACTTAAAGGGACAGGAACGAAGCGAAGACATGAAGGAGACTAAGCAGTCTGGAACAACAGGATTAAACATCAGCCGAGGGAAGAGATGCAGCTCAGATCATCACCAAAGGGCAGACAGCTGCGACTGCGCAACTGGATCCACATGTGAAGGGGCGGAGTCACAGCCAGGTTGCACAGAGACAAATTTCAGAACAAAAGAAAAGAAACCAAACAAGGAAATGATGACACTGAAACTGCAGGCTTTTGAACTCAAACCTCAGAATATCATCAACTGTTTTATCTTCTCTGAATTTTAGCATATAGTCAGTTCTTTTTTTAGAATTTTTACTCCAAAAAGTCGACTTTTTCTTAAAAATGTTAACTAGTCTGGTTATGCGATACCTTTTTTTTGTCATTAATTAATAATGACCTGTAATTAATTATTCTAACAACCCCCATTTCTAATCTAAAATGGATTAACTTTAAAGCAACTCACATGTAGCAACAGTAACATTATAGATTAAAGTGAGATAAATGCGCTAACAAAAACCAACCACAATAATTTGTCTGTAATTAATTAATCCCAATTAACGTGCTAATTTTGACATCAAATAAGACATTTTGTAAAACTTCCCTCTCAAAGTTAAGGCTTCACTTTTCCTTAAAGGAAAAGTCTTATTTGTATTCATCTTAAATTGAATTATTTGGAGTATTTCATTAAGTTTCAGTATTTTTTTATTTTAAACTATAATTTCTTTCCTTTTTGGAAGAAAATGACTGTTCTAAGAACTGAAAAGAGCAGGTGAACTGCTCTGATTCTTCCTGAAAGATGTAACATTTCTGTTTGGTGGGAGATCCTCTTGTTTAGGCTAAGCAGAAACTTCCACTCCAAGACCATTTACACAAAATATCCACATGTACTTTCTCTTTAAAATTTCCTAAACAGGAAAAAGGATTAACCGCCGTAACGTTTGCTCCCAGACCTCAAGTTGGAGGTTTCCTCGTTTAAGGTGATGTCATTTTTCTTGTCATTAACACAAATTAGAGCAGCAAACCAAAGCATCTGCCTTCCGCTTTCAGATGTTGTAATATTCCAGCCTGCTCACTTTTTTACCTCGTTTTTCTTGTGGATTAAGTGCAGATTTCTAAACGTTTGGCCGAATTTTAGTTCAGTAAATAATGACATCCAGTCCACATTGTTCGTCTGTATCTAACACATTTCAAGGCCTGCTGAGGATCACTAAATGCTTTATTTTTGTTTTTATCTGGTACCTAAAAGCAACACTGCTTTTATTATTTTAAAAAGGATTTTTCTTTTTGTAGATTTAAAACCCCAGGGGTTCTATTTGCTGCTGCATCTCACACTGGCAACCATTGTTCAATAATTTTATAATCCATACCACACAACGCTTTGACATTTGCAGATGAATGGGAGGCTTTTGGGCGGGCATTCTGCACTCCACGCTAAGTGTCTTTTTGTTTGACAAGCACTTTGTTTTCCAGGGCAAACACCATGTCCCGTTTCAAGAGTCCCTCTAAAATGACCAACGACTGGCTAACATCTGGCTGCAAATGGCCATGAGAGCTGCTCTTCCGCTGAATCCTTCCGCCATGAATGTCTGCTGCAGATACTTTTCATTTATCTCAAAAACCCCAACAACAAGTGCATGTTAACTGGCTACATTGTTGTGGTTTATTGCTACACATAACAAGAGGGTGTTGGTTAGCATAGACACAACGTTGGAATTTACTTCTGATTGGTCGGAATGTCAGAGGCAGGAAATCCCAAAGGTCGTGGTGTCCGAATCTACAGCTCCTAAATCCAGTGTCCTAGAAATGTCCCAGAAGTCTCTGGGAAAAAAACCAGTGTGCATCGATGCTCACTAGATTGGAAAATATAGACCACAATGCATTGGGTTTGAACAATTTTGGAGAAAAAGATTGCATTTAAATGACTTTTTTTAATGAAACATTTTCATCGTCAGAACTCAGTGGATTCATAAAAGTAATCACAAAACAAACGCTCATAACAATGTGATTTTTTTTTTTATCGTGAAATCGATGATGTCACATTCGTCACAAAGTAGTGAGCATGGTGTCTGACTTGCTTTTAAAATCCAGGGCACTTTATAGTCCCGCACTATATAGTTTTTTAGTAGTTAGGGAGTAGAGGAAGAGGAATTCGGACACAGCCTAAGGGAATTTGCCTTCTTGGAGCCAGCTGGTTCTTTCTGTTTGGAACGCCAGGGGGGAGGGGTCACTCAGTCCAGTTCTCATGTACAGTCAATGGTTGGGCTGTCCTGCTCTGGAGAGCTGGCGTTTTTTCACAGCCTTCCTCCTATAACCCGCTTTCCCAGCATATGTCCGTTCACAGATCGATGACTAATTACTTTGGTTTCTCCAGACACAGCATCTACTCTCTAATTAGCCAAACAATGAATGGCAATGTCTTGGGTTTCCATGTGTGCTTTTGACTTCCACTTGCTGCATCATGCTTTAAATGTGTGTATTCAACCAAGTCATTTCAGCTTTTCTGTTTATTCGTGAAAACAATGGCCTGTGGCCATATGTTGTTAATTACACAACAGTTAAGACCGGCCCGGAACATCCATCAAAATTAAGGGGGCCGTCATTTCCCTTCTACTGCACAACGTTACAGAGAAAATGTAGGATTTTGTTTTGGGGGGAACAGAATGACATGGTATCAAAATAAAACCCAGCTTGGGGGGGGAATTAAAAATAACATTATTTGAAAAACTTAATCCCCTAAGGCACAATATTGTCCTGCAGCTGCCTTTGATTTGTGCAGTCAGTTCCCATTCAAGCTCCTCTGTTGTCAAGGAGCTCGGCTGCAGAAATTTCATTACTGTTTTTATGACAAATCAAAACACCCAGCGTGTGAGATCTGGATGCTGGAAAATGTGTCGCCATGATGGAGAAAACTGGTGTTCAGCAAATACTGTTCTCCAATGATGAGCTGTGAGGGACTTTAGGCTGGTCTATTCATGTACTTTACATCCTACTGCTTCCTCGTTTTTTAGACACTTCAGTCGTTGGGGGGAAAACACAAAAGATACAAGCGAAAAGTACTGTTGCACTGAAAGAACTTTTCTTTGTACTTTCTTCAACCCTAAAAAGTTTCTATTTTTTAAAATCCTTTTATTGGGTTACCATTAATTGCTGCTGTAAACAGACCAAAAAAAGTAAAAAAAAACAAAAGATTCCGATTCAGACGTTTTTTGAATCTGAGAATTAAAGATTCCAAATATTAAATATTAAAGCTGAACGCTGTCACAGTGCCTTATATTGGGAAATAAATCAGTTTAATTTAATTTTTTCACAAAGCAACAGTTCAAAAATAAGATTTTTCCAAAATGGCCGCTTTCTCCAGTTCTGACGGGGAACTCTGGGTCCTCCCTGGGGTCTCTGATGGGACATGCCCGGAAAATCTCCCTATAGAGGCATCCGAATGTTTACAATTGTTCTTAGTTTAATTAGGCCAATTTTTGAAAACAGCTTTAAAAGAGCCTTAATTAAGTCACCAACATTTAATGCAGGAAAATTCACCACCTTACAACATACTGAGAATGTTATTGGACCACTGTGGGGAAGAACAACTCCCCAAACAATAAATCAAAGTAAGAAACTCTGAGCGGTACCAGACTAACCAAAGGTGACGGTCTACTAAATAGGTGTGGGGTCAGGCGGACAGGACAGAGTAGGGCAGATTAGTGGTCCAGTGGAAGAGTGTCTGCCCTAACAACGGCGATAATTGCTCAAATCCACATTTGGGTCAAACTCTTCATTGTTTGGTTGCTCGCTCAAAAGCTCATTTTTACCATCAGTGATCACCCATTACAAGGTGTTTGGCGCTTCTGTGAGCCGGAAGTCAAGTCACGGCTTGTTTTTGTCTCCAAGATGCAGTTTTGACATTGCATCTGCAAAAATCTGTAATAGAAATTCTGCTGGTTTTTGTGCATTGTATTAAGCCACTCTTTGATTTTCTTGTCGAGCCAAAGCCATGGATCAAACAGAACCTCTTGTTCTCATTTTGGAATGTATCTGTTCCAATCTGAATGGTTTCATATTCTCCATTTTGTCTTTTTTGAGGGACAAATGGCATTAGCTGGTATTAACATCATGGCATTTTCTGTCCCGTTTTGCTCTCACAGCACAACAGCAAAAACACCAAAAACTGAGAAACTCCCTCCTGACAGCACAACAACTGTTAAGGAGGGAGTTTCTCTGAGGTTTTTGGTGTTTTTTTACACGTCTCATGGCCTTTTTCTCATGGTTGAGGACATATATACAGACAACAAAGTTAAAAAATGCATTGTTTAAGGATTTCTTTCTTCAAATTCTTGTGAATTAAAATATTAATATTAAAAATATTAACATTGACATGCACATAAATGGGGTGAAACTTGAAAGAATTTATGAAAATAAATTTCTTGGGGTCATAATTGATGACAAACTTACCTGGAAAGCACATATTAGCTACATACAAGCTAAACTATCCAGAAGTATTTCTGTTTTGAATAAAGCTAAACTGGTTCTGGACCACAAATCACTCCACATGTTATACTGTACATTAGTTTTACCATATTTTTCTTATTGTGTAGAGGTTTGGGGGAACAACTATAAAACAACGTTATATTCACTTTCAATACTTCAGAAGAGAGCAATACGAATCATACACAAAGTCAGTTACCTTGAGCACACAAATAAATTATTCATAGAATCAAAATTACTCTAATTTTACGATCTAGTAGAGTACTGTACCGCTCAAATAATATTCAAGGCCAAAAACATATTATTACCCACAAATATCCAAAGGTTATCTATTACAAAAGAGGAAAAATACAATTTTAGGGAAAAAGATACATTTTTCATACATAAAGCACGTACAAATAAAAAGAGATTCTGTGTTTCAATTTGTGGAGTGAAGTTGTGGAACAGAACCAGTAAACGCTTGAAACAATGTCCAAACATAAAAGAATTTAAATATAGATACAGGAAGATGATCATGGATAAATATGTGCAAATACAAAAAAATACAGAATGTCAGCATTTATAAATCTGCATACTTTGACAATACGTTTTGTTATTCATTTGTATGTTGTTTGGAAATGAAAATTACATGTATATATGTACATATACACTTGGGTAGGGCACTGGACTCTGATGGTGGGAAAGTAAGGGCTTAGGGTAAAGGGGGGTGAGAGTTTATAAGATTTTTCTTCTTCTCACTCCCTTTTGGACTGGTGTTTATATAATTTTGTTTTGTTTTGTTTTGTATAATTTACTTGTCTTTTTCTTGTTTTTGTAAGTTTTGTCTCGTTCTTGTCTTATTCTGTTATTTTACACTTGTTTCACTAGTCCAAAATAAAAAAGACTACTACTACTGAATCCGGAGCAGTTAAAAAATATCAAAAAATTTGTTATGTAGAAAATACGCTGCTCCTTGCTCCGCTTTACTCTGATGCATCCGCTAGTAGCCAGATACCAGCTTGTCTGAACTGGTATCTGGTTCAAAAGTATATGGCTGGACAGCTCCTATATTGCTCTCCATTTTTGTTACACCGGTAATGTTAGGTTGGGGGTGGGAGGGGCTGTAAGCTAGTGGGAGTGTAAAAAGAGATTTCTTAGTAAGAGGGAGGGATAGAGGGGGCAACAACCAGAGTTAATAATGGCCGACACAATTTCTTTTACAATTCTGGTTAAAAAGGGCATCATCAAAATGAAAAGACCACCGGGAACGTCTTTAAAAGTAGATAAAACGATGATCGCAGTAGGTCCTTTTCAACATTTTCTTGATTTTACCCAGATGTCCAAGCACCAGAGGTGCCCATTTAACTTTTTCCCATAAGAAAATCTGTTGTTTGTCTAAAATAAAGAAGTGACTGCAACGATGAGTATCAAAGATAACAAAGCAAAAAGGTCTTCAGTGAGGAAGGTGAGAAAAAAAAAAAACCGCACAGATTTGCCGCCCTCCTCCCTAAACCAAACAGAGTTTGTTCCACAACACGACCAGAACAATGGTGCACAGAAGCGTGAAAGAAAATAGAAGACGCCCACACTCTCATAACAAAACAAGGAACAAAGCGAAGGACACGAACAGCCGCTAAAATAAAAAGTCCAAGAATTCTTACAAATCAGGAGGCTGAGAGTAAACACCCCAGTGGATGATGAAGACGTGCAGCAAGTCAGCGTCATCCACCCCTCCAAAGTGGATAAAAACCCGGGGCTAAAAACGTGTTTCCGTGTCAGCAACAGGCAGTGTGCTCCGGAGCCTGCAGTGTGGGCGAAGTGTGTCCACTCGCTGGGTGTGGAGGGCGGCTTTGTCAGAAAGAAAATGGGGCTGGAGTCAAAATGTGAAGGAAAAATAGATTCAAAGAAAAATAGGCAAAAATCTCCTAGAGCTGAGGTTTTGTTGCAGCAAGAAAATGAATGATGGACCAGAAGGGTCACAATTCAAATGCACCACGTAATGAGAAATTGCCCGAAGGCAATCTACATAATTGGCCAGGAGGTTCTGCAACCAACATAGTTCTGTCAAACTGACTCCGGGCTTTCTGTTTGAAACAGAAAACACGCGGCAGCACATTCAAGGAAAACAATGAGGAACAAACACTCCTCTGTGTGTGTTTGCACTTCTTTTGTTCAGCATTAACTTCTTATTAAATGTAAGCAAAAAACTTCTAATAACTCACTCCACAATCATTTTTTCATTACTAACGTCTAACATATGTTTATTGATTTTTTCTCAAGTTCAGAATTCTGCAAGTAAATGCAAAAACGCCTCTCTGATGCCCCTGGAAAAAAGAATGGGCCTGCGGCAAGGAGCACTTTGTTGCTTCCTTCCTTTTTTCTAAAGAAATTGAATCTGCCATGTTGGCGCAGTAGTAGGCGGCCTGGTTCAAATGCCAGCTGAGTTCTTTCTGTGAGGAGTCTGCATGTTCTTTCTGTGGGCACCAGAGTCCAAAAATCCGGCTTTATTGGTAAATTGGTCAATCTAAATAGTTCCAAGTTGTGCATGTGAGTGTGGCCCTGCAACAGACAACCTGGCAACCTGTTTTGGGCGCCTTGCCCAACAGTAGCTGAGTTGGCTCCACCAACCCGGAGACCCGGTAAGGGATTCTGAAGATTGATGGAGGGTATCTGGCAAATTGAAGTTAAAAAGCCCCTCCCCCACGGTACCCTCATACCACGGCACAAACCAGATATTTGCGTGCGAGCACGAATGATACATGTTGGCCAGGTGTTTACTTGTATGCGTATATTTGTGTGTAAACTAGTTTGTATCTGTACTGAGTACATGTCAGCATGCATGTTTTGAGCATGTGTTTGAGGGTTTTTGCAGCCATCAGGTATGTTTATTGGCTTCTAATAAAAACTATACTACTCAGTGAGACTGGAAGGTCATGAGCTCAAGTCATAACAAAGACTGAACAGAAATGAAAGCACAGGGAGCCGCAACACTAGATGTGTTAAAAAAAATTGTTTCGCCGCCATATAGCGATAGTTCATCTGGCGATACTTCTATTGATTCAAAATGCTGTCAGGATCTTTATTTAATTATTGATTTTAATTATTTATGAGTGTGATGTTTCTTTTGATCTTTGGTCCATTTTAAATTTTGGTCTAGGAAGAAAAAAAAACTTTTTGGGCGCTCATGTGCTCCCTACGAGATCGCCACTGCCCGCCCTTTAGCAGAACTAGAAGAACTTTCCATCCAATAACGGACTCTGATCAACGTTCACAGCTGCAGACACGCCCCCTCCGCGCGTTCACAGCCAACAGTTCACGCTGCTCCTTTCCTCCTGCCCGCTCGCACTACCAGACGGTGTTAAAGGCACCACAAAAATCTTAGATGATAGTTATTATACAAAACCATGGAGAGCTGCAGCACAAGAGCCGCAAAAGAGCCGCATGCCGCTCCGGAGCCACAGGTTGCCGACCCCTGGTCTAGAATGTGACGGGCTAAGTCTAGAACTTTTGGTAGTTAAGTCTGAAACTAAACAAGTTAGGTCTAAAAGTAAATGAGCTTGGTCTCGAACTTAAGAAGCTATGTCTAGAACTTGACAAGCTAAGTTTTGGACTTAACGTTGACCTTGCCTCTGGTTTGTCAGTGCTCCTGTACTTGGCCGTGGACCTCGCCTCTGGCTCGTCTTGTGACCCCAGCCTTCCCCAACTCCATCTGGATGAAGCTCACCTGCTGGGCTTTTCAAACTTGTACATTCTCTAACAATCCGGGTACATCGGGACAGGCTTATTGTCAGACTAGTTAGTATTCAGAGATTATTTATCTTAATGTTAAGTTGTTTAAATTAAACTTAATAACTATTTCTTTTAAAAGGCTGCTAGAAGTTGAAGCTGGGGTAACTATGGTGCACTGGGGTTCTGTCTTCTTTTCTTTTCTACTTCTACTCTTCCTCTCCTCCATTCCTGATCATTATTCATCATTTAGTTCTCCATGCCTCTGTCTGGTGCAGTGCGATTCATTTATTGTCCCTTTTCCTCTCCCCTCCTGGGGAGTGGGAGTGCTTCCAGACTCCAGTTGGCTCATCCGTGTTCCAGTTCCTGACCGTCTACCTCGCCTTTGCTCCACTCCTACACCTGGCTGTGGATCCTGCCTCTGGCTCATCTCTGGCTCGTCTCTGCTCTGTACCTGACCGAGTACCTCGTCTCTGCTCCCGCTCCTACACCTGGCTGTGGTTCCTTTCTCCGGCTCGACTCGCGCCTTTGACTGTCCCCACAACCACGACTGGATGAAGCTCGTCTGCTGGACTTTAAATATGTAGTCGTAGATTTAGATAAGTTAATTCTTCTCTAAGAGTTCTGGCACATCGCCTGTCCGTCCTGGGGGAGGATCCCTCCTTCATGTGGGCACCCCTGAGGTTTCTTCGTTTTTTCCGGAATCCGTTTTTTTTGGGGAGTTTTTCCTTACCGCGAAGGGGGGTCTAAGGTCTAAGGGCAGGGATGCCAGTATAGCTTAGTCAGTTTGTTAGTTCATTTTTGTATTTTCCTATTGAACTCTTTGTATTCATGATCCTTTTGATTTCATGTTTTACTTCGAAGCCCATCGAGACGACTGTTGTTGTGATTTTGGGCTATACAAATAAAATTGAATAAAACTGAATTGAATCCCCCCTCCATTATGGGAGAGGATCCCTCCTTCATGTGGACACCGCTAAGGTTTCTTCTTTATTCCCCTGGAATCTGTTTTTCCTTACTGAGAAGGAAGATCTAGGGGCAGGGATGTTTAATTTAGCCTAGTCTATTCAGTTTAGTTAAGCAATTACCGATACCTATTGTATTTTATGATTGATTTCATGTTCTTCTACAATTACCGGTATGAAGCCCATGAAGCAAGGTCTAGAACTTGGTGAGCTAGGTCTAGAGTTAAATGAGCTAGCCCCCTCACACACTCACCAGTCATAATTTTTGGTTTGTTTATTTTCCTTTTCCCCCTGCTCATGATGAATTCTTTTCAGTTACACTTCATTTTTGGTTTCAGCAAAGATTTAAAACCAACCGGATGAACAAAACGCGAGGCAGCTCTGATTAACCCAATGGCTCCAACAAAAGTCATTATTTATTTATTTATTTGTTGGTATAATTGACAAGGGTGGAGCACATTAATAAACATTAGGTTTCGACGTGGCAGTTAGCCATGTGTCTGCCTTTCATCTGCAGTCGACGAGCCTGTGCTGGCACCTGAGCGCAAAAAGAATACACAATTTGAACCACAAAGGGTGGTGTGATCGTTTTCCACGCACGAACAACACATTTATGACAAAGTATTGATACAAACACAATCCAGTCCAGGATAACAGCATGCTCGTGTGTATAATTTATGCCATGCAGCACAGAAATGAGTATAAGCAGAGATATTAATATTAAAAGAGACACGGACTGTAGAGGAAAACACTGCTGTAAGTCACAAATAGCAGGAGCGTGGACATGACTTATTGAAAAACGCGCACAATAAAAACAGAGGAAGACGCCTCTGGCAATGAACTTATGACACAATAAAAATAAACCGCAACACAACAGGCACGCAGGTCCATGAAAGGCGGAGTGGGGAGAGGAGGTAAGTGACAGATGACGGCGGAGAAGGGAGAGCTGCGCACAAATTTACATTCTATTTGAGCGACTTGTGAATAAACCAGTGTTTGTCCAACATTTGCTGGGATGAAGAGCAGTTTTAATGGAGAACGCGCCCTGATGGACAGTTCTTTATCACAGTGGGATAATGTAATCCTCTCTGGCGGCACTCACTGCAGCCATATTTTGCACAATAGACAAAGCTCCGTTTAATTACAACTTCAAGGAGAGAATGTAAAGGGGTGGTGGTGGTGGTGGGGGGGTTTAACCAGTCGCGGTGGTTCTGGCCTCCAAATTGCAAATGTTGGGAACGTTGTGCGATTCCATAATAAACGGACAGCCAGCATTTGTCAGCCCACGAAACATCTAGGTGTCAGCGTTTGGGATGGCGTCTCCTTTTTGGTTTATTTGCACAGAATGCCGTCTACACTCAGTGATGGGCTTCAAGCTCCTCCTCCTGTTTTTCTTGAGGGTTTCTCCTTCATATGTTTTCTTCTTTTCTCTTTTTAATCCATCTTCCCGCGGAGGAGGTGGATATCGTGTCGTATAAACTGTAGAAGTCGTAATGGTTTCCAAGTGAGTTCACTTCTGTAAGAACAAAAAGATATCCACATGCTAGCAGTTACAAAGAGAGATTTGATCAGGATTTACTTAACTAAGGTCTGAGTTGTGGCTGAAACTCATGGAACCAAAGGACGTCTTTAACTAACTGTGGAAGAACCACGCAGAGGTGTTACAGAAATTCAAAATAAACAATACCCAGTTTTTTCAATCCCGTTTAGACATATATGGACCATGTCTTTGTGTTTCAGTCTGGAGAGTCTGTACGTTTTTCGAGTTTAAGATCATTTTGCTCAAGACTATCCATGACTTGAGCTACAGTTGCAACAAAGAGGATTTGCAAAGCAGAGACATCCAGTTCCTATGTTGAAGGGTCTGTATCATGCTTTTCTTAAGCCTTTCAGAGTGAACTATATCCATGATAATGTATTACCTTTGGCACACTAAAGGACACATTTCCTTTTTTATTAAATATTATTTTCCTGAGTTCTTTTTCTACCCGGAAGTAACATGACTGGATCTCTGAGGCACCGCCTTTCGCTCCTTATGGCTGGTGACCATTTTATGACGTCAACCAGATGTCTGCGTTTCGCCCACGAAAACAAACAACATCCGCACTTTTGCAAAGATGGATGTGCATATCGTGCATAGAAAAGAAAAGCATTTAGCCGTCACTGCTAGCTCTGCGGAGACAGTGCCTGTGTGCGTGTTAGTGTGGGGGTGGAGCTAGCAACACAGACTCTTCCTGGAAGGGGCCGTTCTCACCGGTCTATGTTACAATGTGAGAACCTGCTCGTTTACGTGGGTTGGGAGGAGAAGGTGTTCAGGGTGCAGTTTTTAGAGGAATACTCAGATATGCGTGAAAATACCGCTTTGGGGTTGTTTTGTGAGGTATTAACATTATATTACACCCAAAAGCTCAAAAAGTAAATTTTGCATTGTATAGACTCAGATTTTGTTTACTAAATGCGTGGAAAGAGAACAACAACAACATTAGCATGCTCTGATAGAGGTTTGGTTTGCAGAAAGTCAACACCTTCATTAACAACAATTGTTACTAAAACTCATTTTCTGATGGACAGGAATCATTGTATTTCAACCATTTTTAGTTATACTACATTACCCATAAAATAAAATCGCTGCACCTCTGCTCTATGTTTAACTTAAACTACTGTTATGTGTCTCTTACTGGTAACCCTTGTGCTATCCTAGGCACCTTAACATTGGGAGTTGGGTCATCTAGACCCACTAGACAGTGCTCTCAACCTTTTTTCTTCAATGATTTGTGATCTTCACTGGTGTCCATGGATTACATGAAATCTTTCCACCTTTATCCACCTTTGTCATGGTAGGGAGAACACGTCAATGTAAGGGTGGGGTCATCCAAGATAGCACAAGAGTAAAACTGCTTCACTGTTTTTTCTCCCACTATTTTCCCCTTTCTTGCTCTATTTACATTTAGACATGAAGGCGAGGGGGGGGGGTGTTTCTACATTTTTTCCCAACAAACATTGCAGTGTCGTATAAAACCTCTCTTTTTCTTTAAAGTCTTTACTCTTTAGAACTGCACTTATGCTAAGTGGAAAAGGCAGAGCCTGACTGATGGTGATTGGTGCTGGTTTCGTCCACAGGAATCAATAACACTTATTTTTCACGGTCATAAAGAGCAACACGATATGCTGGCCTGAAATATTAAGCATCTGCTAACCTTTCTGTGCACCTAAACACCTCCAGATACGTGCCTTTGCATGCATGCTGATCCCTAACTGGGGGCGGAATTTGACCTCGGGCTTAATTAGCTTAATAAATGCATTAGATATGCTGTCAATATGATTTGAATAATGTGCACAGGCAGTTTTTATTTTCGAATGCGAGCGGTGTCCGTGCGCCTTCAAAAACGACTGCAGTGACATTTCTCTGGGTCCTCTGTCCACACCTGTCAGGGTTCATGTGATGTGAGACGGCAGCTGCAGCTGCGGCTTCTGCCTCCAGTGAGTCCGCCCAAACCCCACTGGAGTCCGGCCACCAGGGGCGAGGGGGAAGCGCTTCTCACCGCTTTGTTCCTATTTAATCAACCGAGAGGAAAAATGGAGGAGGAAAACACAACGTTTGAGGCAGAGAAGGCAAACCCACTGTTGAAATTCTTTGATGAGGTTGTAATAAAACCATATGCTTTTTTAAATTTAACCCTGCAATTTACATTTTTTGGAACTAAGATGTTTTTTAAATACTTTGATGAATTCCACAATAACATTTTCGTGATATCATTTTTTATATAATACTTTGGGTGAATTAACATGTTTTTTTTTTGCGTCAGTTTAAGATCAGAAAATATTGACTTAAGTGTTTAGGGGAAAAAGCACCTTATTTACCTCCTGTCTCAAATTTCATTCACACATTTTTAATTGTGATACAAAGAATTAATTATAGACAAATTTAGTATAATTTCAATACAGCAAGTCCTCCTTTAAAAATTAGAGGACTTATTCTGACCATAAAGTTTAAAAAATTAGCAAAACTTTTTGAGATTTTTGAGATTTCATGGAGCGGCCATTTTGAAACGAGCGTGAAAAGCCCTTCCCATTGACTTTATATGAGAACTTCCAAACAGGAAGTACCCGCTGGCTCCAAGAAGCCAAGATCCCATGCAGTAGACTCCTATGGGGAAATATTTAGCTATTACCGTATTCCCCGCTCTGGATTATGAAGCACACCGTCAATGAATGGTCCATCAGATGCTGCATTCAGTCATTCCACAACTTGTTTGTAACACGCTACACATCAGGGTCAGTGTTGGGTAAATTACTTCTAGAAAGTAATTGATCACTTTGGTTACTGTATGATGTTGTAATTAATTACTCTACTTAGGTGGCCGTGGTGTAGTGGTCGACCTCTGATCGGAAAATTGCAGGCTCAATTCCCGCCTTGCCAGCCCGTATGTTGAAGTGTCCTTGGGCAAGACACTGAGCCCCACCTCTGGTGGAAAGTTGGCGCCAGTGTTCGGCAGCAGAGCCGCCATCAGTGTGGGAATAGGTGAAAAGCACGGCATTTACCAATTTAAAAAATAATTCAATACTCGTTCCTTTGTTTTTTTCCTACTCACATAAAATTACTCGTGCTTAAATCAATTTGTTTGATTGACAGGTTTTGTGTAGCCCGCTTTCAAGTGGTAGTTGTGTGGACTTCTAATAAGGTCATTCCTGATCGGCATAAGACCGATTAGGACCAACTGCTTACTGACGACATCTGACTCCAACATGGCGGTGGTCGCAAATCGCAAATAAACTGAACTGACTGCATTTGGCCGGAGTCGGAAGTAAACCATTTTTTACTCACTTGGTCCAGTTCCCTTTTCCCTTCTACTGTGAAATGATATACCACTAAGTAGTAGTAAGGGTCTGTGTGTATCAAATATGTTACAAATAATTGTATGGGGTTAAAATGCTGTTTAGAAGAAAAAACATGCACTTCCTGCGCCAAGTTTGACTTTTTCCTGTGAGTAATCCTTTCACGCAGGAGGCGCTAAGAAATTGCCAACTGTTTATTTGTGTAGCCAGTTATTTGTGTGGCCCCCAACGCACTGATTATTGATTATTGTTGTGTTGTTTATGTCAGAGAAAATGACATCACTGATGAAATCTGTGTGCAACCAGAACACACCAGCATTTTCAAAGGACCAATGGAGGCTTTTTTCAGGGAGGGAGGACAGAACACCCTGTATTATGCACTCTGGTCACACAGGGTAGTCAAAGGTTTTTATATTGCACATTTTTCAATTTTCCCCCAGCAGGTGAGTGTTTGTGAGGCCACAACCGGCCTGCGCGTGACCCATGGAGATGCGACACAGAAAACCGTAGCATCAGTTTCATTTCCAGAGCTTTACTAAGTGAATCTGCTGTTTGCCGTTGACGTGTTGAGCATCCAAATAAGACCTAAACTCTAAACTCAGCCTCTCCTCTGGATGGCCAGCTGGTCCACCACTGCTCCATTAGCTTTTACGATCGGCCCCTGGATTTACATAAGAGCGAATGCGAATCACAATCTGAAAACTTAAGACTAACCCTGAGACAGTCCATTCTAATGAAGACTTTCCTTCAGATAAAGTGTCCCACGGGTGTTGGGGAAAATTTCAACAAATGAAAACTTGCCCCAAACCAACATACGACTGACCGTCACTTATTTATTACAACCAGTTTAGACTGACAGAGAAAACAAGACTTAGTGCACGATTCCCCGATGAAAGAGATAGTTAGACCTCACAGCAGGAATCGACCTTTTCTGATTGCAGCAGCAGATCCTTCTGCCAGTCGAGTGAGTGTGAGAGAAATGTAAAGATTAGATCATCGCAGGCGGCGGGGTAATGATAGCAGCCTTTTTGAACTGATACTGTCGTCTCTTTTCTTTTTTGTTCCATACTCACACTTACTCTTGTGTATGTCTATGATTTTATAGACATACATATTCATGACTAATTATCATATATATGCATTTTTTATCACTTGAAATCAAACCAATTCTCTCATCTTTTTTTTTTAAAACTGAAGTGATAAAAGTCATTAGCTTTATTACTGAAAGGAAAATATTCAGTAAATAGTATTTTGTTCATTTTCTTTATGCGATTTGGGACAAAATATAAAACTTCCAAGTTATTTCCCATTTACCAAAGTTTTCTTCACTTCACTACCTGGTGTATAATACAGATCCGTCACAAAACAAAACAAAAAAAGGAAAAAAAATGAACAAATGTATATCTCAGAGTGATTTGTCGAAATTGCTTAAGGGAAACAATGTGAATCCAAAAGTAGAAGTCTGTGGGAAAAGTATTGCATCAACTCTACTATGACCTAAAAATACTAAAACAGAACTGCAACAACCAGAGGGACTAGGAAGTGACAAGACAGATGATCTGTCGAGAAACAACCAAAACCACGATGCGTTTAGGTACGCTGAGGACTAATTACCTGGAACAGAAGCAGCTGGATGATTAGTAAACTCAAACCTGGTGTTCTCCTGGTAGAGGAGGAGGAGGAAGAGGAAGAACAGAAGGCCAAACATCAAACCTCCTGCATAGAATGAAGCATGGAACACAGATTTTAACACAATCTCAGCACACTTCTTAAATCTATAGTGTTACCAAAAAATCAAAAATGAAAAATTTTGAAAGTAAGAATGACATATCCAGACAGTAATAGTTGGTGAAATGCTTAAACTGGATTCATTTTTGTTAAAAAAGCAGCAGAAACTGGTAGATTTTCTTTGCTCCTTGTATAATGCTGGTTTTATCTGTTATTCTGAAGCTCTATATGTTTTTCCATTATCAGGGTTCACCACAGCAGCCTCCCTCTTTCCAGGGGTTGGGCTGAGGTTATTTTTATTATGATTACGAAGACTAAAGTCCTCCAGGATTAAGGGCGATTTTTTTTTTCCTTTTTTTTTTTCTCTGTGGCTGAAAAAGACTTCCAGCACAGGTTCTTTTTTGCTGGCAGCACTTTTTGTTCTCTTCAAAGAAATCCTCTTTTCCATAGTCAGGGCAGCTGGAGGCACATGCTATCTCCTAGACAAATTTGAGGTGGGGGGGGGACATGGACTGAAATTCTCCTCTCTGGATCTTCAAACCCGCTGAATCAGACGTTGGGGTGTGATTGTTTCATGATGCTTGTCCTTCACGCAGGGAGATCAGCGCGGTTCAGAGGACCGCGGAGTGCATCTCCTTCTGCAGGAGCAGGCCTTCTTCTGGGTCCTGCGCTCAGCTCCGCCTGCAGCGAGTGGAAATGTCCCCGGCTCCCGCGCCGCCGCCACTCAGTGGCTTCCAACTCCCGAACCACAGAGCCTGCTAACAGGATTAGCCCCTGAGCTCCACTTTTAGTTATCAAGTTAAAAACACACACCGTCTCCTGGTGGCTCTTTCAGCATCACAAAAAATGGAGGTCTACTCTGACAGGTTAATTAACAGTTAGAGTTTGCGCTTTATCCCTCATCATTCAGTGACATGTTAAGTGAAGCAAATGAGTTTTAAGTTGAACTAGATGGTCACGAGGGGCACTGACACATGTTCAATTAAAAAAGCCCCATCATGACGTCTGCCATTTCCATTAAATCTTGCTGATGTTTCATATGTGGACAAAAAAACGTACTTGACGGCAAAAATCTTGCAATTCCTAAAGTTGTGTTCACACCGACATCTATAACGCGCGTTGAAGCAACCTCTTCCAAAGAAAGGTCTATCTATGTAAACGCACGTTTAGAGCTTCCGCGTCCGTTCACATGTCACTAAGTGGTTCGGGCGGTTGAGCAGGTCAGCCAAGGCTCGAAATGTCGGTGGTTCGATCCCTGCTCCCCCAATCATTTTGTCCTTGGGCATGACACTTCTCCCTCCCTACCCCCAGCGTGAGGCTAATGCTGTGTGAATGCGTATGACTGTCCGGTGATGGTCAGAGGGACTGTAGGCGAGTACTGGCAGCCAACCTCCGTCCGTCTGCCCCAGGGCAGCTGTGGCTACATCAGTAGTTTACCATCACCAAGTATGAATGAGGAGTGAATGCATAATGGACACATTGTAAGCGCTTTGAGCGTCTGGAAAAGCGCAGATAAATCTAATCCATTATTATTATTATTATTGTTAAGACCGTCTTTGGGCTCTATGTACAAAAGGTGTGTGCATTGAACGCTCATTGAAAGTTAAACCAGGTTGAACTTGGGCGGGGTCTGAATTCTTCCCCTACCCTTCTGGCTTCTCCTTATCCCTCCAACTGTAGTGGCGTTTGGAGGGATGTTTTTTTGAAGGGGGAACGTTAGCAGCAGACAGCTCTGTATGCCTCCACTGCGAGGCTGATCCGCATCGCTCTGTGCCGCGGAGGAGACACGTTGGCGTGCTCTGAAGACCAGCAGCTTACATGGAAGTGCAAGTACTAACTTTTTGATTTAGCATAACTTTTTACAGTTAAAAAACAACTGATGTTAGGCATTTTTAGAGTGCTGCCAGCTACACGCCAATGTAGCTCACCGGCAACTATGGATGAAGTCAACATGTGGGCGTGACGTCCGGATTATAGTTCATCATTTTTCTTTGATTTAGTGTAGCTCGTTCATTTTAGCGCAAAGCTGCTTCTCCCAGCTTCAGAATCTGGAATTATGTTAATTGCATGAACGATTGAAGAGTTACAGTAATTTTAACACCGTCAATGCTGAGCTAAAGCTAAGGGTTTAAAAAGCCTTTCAAAATTTTTAAACAAATACAAAAAAGAAGTCAGACGAAATGATGTAAAGAAAATAATAAAACAACATGTTATGACCTCTGTAAAGTGAAAAAAATACTGGTGTGAAAATGGAAGAGTAAAGCCGCAACAAACAGAAAAATAAACACAAAATAATCCCTTTATTTTTTTCTACCTCCAGTCTACAAAGGGTCACCAATGTAGCTCTAAAAGGTATCTACATTTGCATTTTATTTACAGCTTGTGTCTGATGTCCTCCTCGTATTTACAGAGTCAAAGAGAAGCACTAGAAACACAGTGTTGAGAACAAACCAAAATGAGTCCAAATCTTTAGAAAAAGGATAGAGTCTCATGACGCAACAGTTCTCAGTGCAATAGTCCACAATGCAAAGATCCTTCATTCATAATATGTTCAACATACATTGGTTTTCTTTTCCTTTTTTTTTCACGGAAACAAAAATTGGTCACTGAATCTAACATGGTAAAAGGACCACATACTTGTTTGTACATTTTAAGACACTCAGCCTTTGCTGTAACAACCCCCCCCCCACTCACACGCAGACAAGCTGGTTGGAAAAACAGACGGAGAGCTATGGCTTAGCATAGTTCAGAACACGTCAAATCAGTGGGACGCTTTCCAACATAGCCTCTGGAGTTTTTCCCGCCATGACATTTCAGAATAAGCTGGGGTAAATTGTCCCTTGCAGTATCCGCTCAGCGGGCTGTGGTTGTGCGAGAGCCACCGAGTGTCTAGGCGGGATACATCCGAGGTTGGCGTGTATGGACGACCTTTAGTCTGTAAAGGGAACCAGCACACCTGCAGGCCTGATTCATTTCCACCAGCTATGGGAACGAGTGGAGCCCTATTTTGGTGAGTGAAAGCACTTTCGATTCCGACCTGCCGGGCTGCCCTCAGGGCAAAGGCAATTTGGATCTTTCATCAGACCCCAGACACAATGCAAAACACATCCGTGTGCGGCCGATATACCGGTGAAGCATGGACGTGAGAGGCCTTTCTGTTTTTATACTGATTTTTTTTTTTATCAGTTTAAAAATGCATTGAACCAAATCATTTTTCATAATGAGACTGGACATCGTGTTGCAGAATACTGACTCACCCATTAGCAAACGGCGCTCTCTCTGTGACTACAAAGAGCACAGACAATGCAGTACACTTATGAGACACACATCGTTTGAATCAACTAAGCCACCATCCTATTTTATTCCATGAGTTCAGACACCCTTAAGTATTGTTCAAGTACAACAATCAACAATAAAAGGAACAATAGTTCACATTTTTTTTAATTCACATTTGTTATAGTGTTAAGTCATAGAACTATTTATAAAAGAAAAGCAAAACTTCCAAACCCTTAAAGTACGTCTTTGTAGTTTTGTTCCAGTCATTGATTCCACAGTATTCTCTACCAGGGCTCTTGTGAGTGTTTGTGCTTAAACAGAAAAAGGAGTACAGCGCTCATCCAATGATATCTTTCCTTTTATAAAATAAAAAAGAACAATAAAAAATAATACCCAAAAAAAAAAAAAAAAAAAAAAGAACCTCTCGGCTTTGCCATTAGATTTAGGCTTAATTAAGCAATATCTCTGATTTCGCAGTTCATAGAAAGACCAACATGCCGTTGGTGTGCACAGATCTCCTCCACAAATGAGAATAAAGACCCCGTCTTCAAAAAAATGACAAGATGCCACACAAATGAAGGTGCCTCCACAAGTCGGGCTAGGATTCGGATAAAGGGCTAACAGAAATCTCGGGTCATTTATGGATGACCGGAGCCACGAGGGGTTTCAAGTATTAAAAAAGACGTGAATAAAAGAGAAGGAATCTCCTTGGCTGAGGTGTGCAGAAAAGGCAGAATGGAGCAAGCTCGTGAAGAACAATCTGCAGGTCTGGCAGCGGAGCGAGCCACTGAACAAATATTACCCATCATCCTCTTGGTTTCCTTTGAGCAGACTCACCAACAGGGGGATGAGGAAACAGAGTCACGAAAAAGACAAGTCAGAGACATCACAATTTGTCCGTCCTCTAGCAGCCGCACTTGGAGGGCAAAGACTGTTGTTCGGAGAAGGGCACTCTTTCATTAATACAGTGCAACTGATCGCAACTATTTTTTACAGTATTAAAAACCAAAGTTGAGCACAGTCAAAAGAAGAAAAAAAAACGTGGTCATGTACACAACTGTCTTTGGCAAAATGTCCCGTTTTATTTATGCGAGTCCGTCACTCGAGATCCCCGTGTTCATGTCACCTTCGACCCATCTCACTCTGTCTCATGAAGTGAACATTGTTGACGCTGTCGGCCAACTCGGGATATTGGTCGACGGAGACGACGTAGTATCCATCGTAGCCTTGCACCTTCCCCGATCCCAGGAGCTGCTGCTTCTCTCCCTCAGTCCAGGCCCGGGAGCCTTCCTCGCCGTCCCTCAGTCTCTGCCGCTCCCGAGCCCAAGCCTGCGTCACAACCCTCTGCCGAGCCAGCTCCAGAACCCGCGCCTTCTCCTCGTCCACGCTGCTGCCGTAGCGCGTGTTCAGGCACAGTGCACCATACTGCAGCTGGATGTCTGTGATGCGCCTAGTCCTGCCGTTGAACACGGTGTTGACCTGAGACACCGTCACGTTCACGCCGTTCTCCAGCGTGCGTCGGCCCACCGTCATTCCGATGAGCGCCAGGTCCCCCTCCACCGAGCCCATTTTGACAAAGTAATGCGTATCCACTCCCATGATGGTGAAGTGGAGACTCTCTAGGTAGAAGGCGTCATTCAGGACGGCGGCCATGCGGCGGCCGTCTTCGTTGGCAAGGCTGATGATGTCTGTGCTGATGCGGCCGTCTCGGATGGCGAATTTAACCCCCTTTCCAAAGATGGAGCCGCCGCAGGCAAAGACTTTCTTGTCCTCGGTCTGGGGACATCCAGCACTTTTGGCTTTGTAGATCTGACCAAAATGTTCCAACTTCACAAAGGCCTTCAGCTGCCTCTGAACCTCACACTGAACCCCCAGCAGAGACTGCAAAACAAAGACGGCACCGGTTAGTCAGAGCCCCTGGAGCATCCGCAGACACAATATACATTTTTCTTTTGTTCCTTCACTGACTGAGATATTGATTAAAACAAAACAAATGCTCGTACACCAGCTTTGTTCACAACATTCACACCTTAGTTTGCAACCTTTCTCCCCGCTCTGCTTGTTAGCTTTCATGGGCTTGCTTTCAATCCTCCGATTCATATTGTTTCCTCAACACAAAGCAGCCTCACTCCTTCCTTTTATATTAAAAAATAAAACTGAGATTCCCAAATACAATATGTTTTTATCATTTAGTGCAAATATTAGCAAAACCTTAATGTAACTCACAAGCACCCAGAGCCAGTTTTCCAAAATTTCAAAATTATGTAGGACATACCACAGAAGAAGAAGACCACTTTACCCATTTCTGATGTTTTTCTATTATGATAGATACCGGCCTGGAAACGTGTTTTTTACAGACCACTTTCAGAGAAAGGTTTGTGTAAACATATATATGCGCGTTTCAGGCTTCCACATTCAAAACTCTAGCGTTCACGTGTCGCTACGCAAGTTTTTAAGTCAGTTTGTTGGGTCTACGTACGAAATGCACACTGAAAGTCAAACCAGTTGAAGTTTAACCAATCAGGGAATTGGATTTGGTAGTGACATATGGATAGCGTACTTTTCAAAACACAGAAGTGACAACTGAGAAATGAATTATTGCGGTTTATGCTGGAATTACATGACACCAAGTCTTTCATGTATCGTAATAGAACCGTGAAAGAAAAAGCCTGGAGCAAGATTCATGAGATTTGCACCAATTTGACATTTCGCACCAAGTGTTGTAAAGGCGCTAGTATTGGGTAGCGACAATCCATTGTGAACACCATATCATAAAAGCGTGTTCTTGACTGTGCCACACATGCCCAGTGTGTACTTAGCATTACACTGATGTTACCATGGGTTTCTAGATGCAACAGAGGAAAAAATGGTGCAGAAAATAAGACTTTCCGGAACTGCAATGGTACATTTTATACGCTTTTATCTATTGGTTTTGAACAATTTCAGACTCTTCTCTGTTGTTTAAACCTTCTTAAAAAAATAAGGATGAAACCAAGGATCTGCTAGCGATCGGAGATTTAAATGTGGAAAGCTAAATGAATCCTGTACAGGATACCCGGCACAGATGAAGATGATTGACAGATCTACATCCAATCAAGACGCAGAATATTGTTGTCTTAAATTGTATTTACAACGATCAGTGAGACTGTGAAAGGTGCACCGTGATCTTGAGAGGAACCATGTATACAGTAACATTTAACAATGCTTCATAGCTGTGAAAGAAAAACACTCGGAGGAGGTGAGGGCAACGTTTTTTTGCCAGCTAATTCCGGTCTCTCTGATCACTGGCGACAGGCATGATATTTTGAAAAAGGGTGAACTTCCTCCCTTCTGACAGCCCCGCAGGGCTAAATAGGAATTTGTTAGTAAGTAGTGTACGCGGTCTCTCTCACTCCTCCAGGTATCAAAGGAGATAGCGCATTTCCTTTCGCCCGAGTTCATATTTTATCCTAACACTGCCTGACAAAGGATTTTCCTCCAGAAAAGAGAAGAAAAAAAAGATGTTAAAAGGAAGAGAATGACATGAAATGGAAGCTGGCCACCACACAATGAAAGTTGCCTGAATGCATCTGTGCGGCAACAAAAGGGGGCTCTCCGGCATTGTGCCGCCGTGAGCGCGCCACGTCGTCAGATATGAGGTTGAGAGCATCCTGGGGATTTTTTATCAGTAGGTGACGTTCAAAATCTCCCTGACAGCTTTCTAATTCTGCCTCCGTTTCAGGGTGAAGGGCTCGGAATGGGTGGGGGTTGAGAAGAGCGGCCCACAAAACCAGCTATGACTCTTAGTCCAAGCCCTCCCAGGCCTTAAAGACCAACTCTGATCATCCTTTGACCTCCAGTGCTCTTTTAATTATGATTATGATGCTTGTAACCTAAATCAAGAACCCTGTGTTTTCTAGGACATTCGCCAAGAAAAATTTGCCTCTGAGTTGTGGGCGTGGCCTTGCCCTTTACTGAGAACTCTATGTTTACATGCTCCTCTGCTAGTTTACAGCCCCTTACAACCCCCACCTAACATTACCGGTGCAACAAAAATAGTGAGCAGTATTGGAGCTATCCAGTCGTAGAGTTTAGATCCAGATTCCAGGACGAGGAAAACTAAGACGTACATGGCTCCATTTTTCTGCAAGTGGATGATTCAGAATTCCTAAATCCTAGAGTCAATGAGGGTGGGGGTGGGGGTACTTCGCACTATGTCGCTCCATGTTTGTTTCTACAATGCCTGTGTGTGAAACCGTCATCTGTAGGCAGCTGGGGGGCGAGGGGGGCATCTGTTTAACTGAAACAGCCTCTTGGGACTCACCAAGCCAGACATCAATCACAAAGCATGGGGCGGTGGGAGCTGAGCCTCCAGCTGTAGACCTCATCTGTTTGGACACCTCCCAACATTTCTTTATCGTATTGGGGCTTTGCAAGCATGGATAGTACCATCGACTGTATATGAGAAGTGGACAGAGTGAGTATGATGTCACCCATAGAAAATGCCTCAATTCAGGTTACTACGAAATTAAGTCAATTCAGTGCTAGTTTTTCATGGAACGGATGTCACCATGTTGGAACCAGAGATTGAAATAAGTAAGCAGTAAGTCATCAATTCTATGGCAACCGCTTTAACAATCAGGATTGAGCTTGCTGATAGTCCACACCCTTCCAAGAACTCTGTCAATCAAACATTTTGAAAGTTTAATGTGAGACCGTCCGTTACGTCTGGTATTTTGAGGGTTTCCATTATAAAATGAAACCATAAATCCGGACCAAACCGTACGATTTTTAGGCCCCCGTTGGTTGTAGGTCCATAGTAAAATAGAGCAGACATACTGTACATAGCGCAGAGATACTGTTAAAACCCAATGATTGGGTGAAGGTTGTTACAACAAAAGAAAGCTCCAACAAAGCATCTGTATTTCTCTTTGCCTGCCCCAATCTTCTCTCAAAAAACATTAAATGCTTTGTAGATATGAAGTATCAAAAGCCAAGTGGAAAAAAAATGAACTGCTGGATGACCTTCATTGTTGTTGTTGTTGTTTTGTTAGCTTCATTGCACATCTCACCATGACGGTCCAACTCGGGCTGGAAACGCTCACATGAATTGCCTGGACAGTTCTAAACTGGAATGAACTGTACCATACTGTACCCTTGGACACAAGGATTTAGTCCAGTTCTCATATACAGACAATAGTTAATTCGGAGGCTCAAACAGACAGACGTGAAGCAAAAAGTCCTGCATTGTTGACATTTGTGGGGCATGTTGGGGGGGGGGGGGGGGGGAGCGCTGCAGCACAGATGAAGACGAACAATCAGAGCAAGCATCTCAGAAGCTTTGCATAAGAATACTGCTGTTTAATGATCTCAATCTTTCCAATAACAGTGAACTCAGAAAGGACTTTCACACAAACACTAATAAAATATGCGCATTGAAGCTCACCTTGCCATTCAAAACCTCAATTACTGGATTTTTCCTCAGAGATACTCGACTATCTTTGGTCCTCCTGAATCTTTTATTGACAATCTGCGCTTGTAGATAAAATGTTTATTTCAAATTTTTTTTAATATGAGCATGGCCGTATGCATAACTAATTTTATTGAAGTGTAATTAGGATTCCACTGAAGAGTTAAAAAAAAATTAAATCAACCGAATGCAGGCCTATCATGAAACGAGGGAGTTCTGACATTCATCATCAGTCATTTATGGGACTGGACTGAAAACAGCAGGGGCGCTTTTTGAATTCAATTAGAGCTTGACTGTGAGGCGTCTCCTTTGTAGGTTTGCATCTTCAGTAAGTTCAGAGCTTTGTGCTGCTTGTCAGGTACAGGCAGCGCGGATGAGTCAATCCCCAGGGCTTTGGCAGTAATCCTCCCAGAAAGACGATGCAAGATGAGAGTGTCACTGGGAATTCTACAGCTATGACTCTGCACTAATATGAGGAGTAGCATTACACTCCGGCTTTAGCGCAATTAACCACAGAGTGCTAAAATTCCCGAAATAACAGCAAAGATTAGAACCGTCCTGTGCGTGGAGTGTACTCCAGAGAGCAGCTACATATGTTTGTAGTGCTTGGTATAGTTTGTACATATTAAAGCCAGAATTCTAAAATCGGGAACCCACAAACTGAACAGTAACACCCACTGGGCACTGACACATCTGTTAGAGAACTAAATCATGGTTATTTTAATGTTTACAGCTATAGATAACAATTATACATTCAATAGACATCAGTGCATAGACTGTACAGTGATCCCTCACTATATTGTGGTTCAACTTTCGTGGTCTTGCTCTTGTGGGGTCCTTTTTCATTGCAATTTTGCTGATTTTGTTTTTCAACACAGCAAACTGTGTTTTGCGTCCTGATTGGCTGTAGACCTTGTCTATCAATCTCCTCTGTACCAAGTTTCCTGTACAGAATGTCCGTCCGTCTGTCCATCTGTCCGTCCATCTATCCATCGTGATAGCTGTTTATTTCTCTATAGAAGAGTATAGAAGAGTATAGCCAGTTGATGGTGCGATTACACCCCGCCCTCCATCATGTCATCCCACAATGTTTTTATGAGAAACTGTGCCCTCTGTGCTAAAGGAGTCAGATGAGGAATAGGAATGTGTTGCTTTGAAAGCTGCCTCTCGCATGTCTGCTTGTAATCAAAGCCCTGAAAACAACAGTGGTCTCTTCAATAATGCAGTTCAGTTTTGGGTGGGTGGAGGAAGGTGGTGGGGGCTTTAAAAGGCTGATAAAAGTGAGAATCAGAGCATGTCTACTGGTTCTCAGACCTTGGCCAACGGTGTAAAACTGAGATGAAATCAATGGTGAGTGGTGGAGGGAATGGAGAACAAATTTCCCTGATGGCATGACAATTACAAGAGCTGTTTAGCCCGACCAGATTCCCCAAAGTTGAGAGTGAGGGGGCAGATTCCTGGCTCAGTGGGCCATGTTTGGCCTGATAGCTGGCACATCCTCTAGGAACCTGGCTCGGCGGGAAACACGCCTGCTTGGTAATGAGGTTGGATGGGAGAGGAAGGACGGATGGAATCAGGGAGAGGTGAGCATTACCTTGGTACTGTCCCACTCCTGTGTCTTGATCTGTGTGCGGACCAACTCGTAGGATGGCTCTATGGCCTCCGTGTTTGGTTTGTGGTAACCAGGGATCACGTTGTACAACTGGAAGCCAAAGGTCACCAACCAGCTGTTCACATCTGCAGGAGGGTTAAAACAGTTGATGAAGATTTGGACAAAACATGAAGCAGAGTCATACTTAAAGATTAAATTGACACTTGACATTCAGGGGGGTTACTAGAAAGCTTCTGGAAAAAAAAAAAACAATTAGTGACTAAGAGTGCTTGATTTGTTTGTAAAAGTGGACAAGCTATTCCAGCCCATGGAGATGGCGCTGATGAATTCCGTCCACTCCTGCAGGTGCCACACTAATGATACACAGCTGGGGCGCTGAGACAACATCTGACAGCGTCTGCTGGGCTGATAATTATATACTGTAAACTCACGTCACCAGAGAATTCCACACCACATATTTTGAACACTCAGTGGGTTCATCTGCACTAATATTCCTCTAATGAGATGCTAAGAGGGGGAAGTGACATGTCTGAGACTCAAATCCACGCAATCATGTTAATGTGGCTCATCCAAAAGCAGTCGCCGACACTTGAGCGGCGAGTGCCGCCGCAATCCACCACAATAAGTTATTAACTCTGGATGTCCCAAAGGGGGGCGGAGCTCTGGTGGGAACCGGAGTTCTGGACTACGACTGTCGCCCTTTCAAAGCTTCTTTTTTTCCCCACCACGTTTATTTGAAGGCAATGAAAGAACCCTGGCAGTTTACAGAAAGCACCGTTGAGGGAGACTCACTACAGCATCTCCACCCGTCTGTAACATTCAAACACTTTTGGGATGGACTGGTTAGCTAAAAGGATTTGGGTTAAAGGTTGATGCCCTTTTCTTTTTTCATGGATAAAGTAGGAAAATTCTAACTTAATGACCTCACTGCAGAGAAAACAAGCCCACACTTGTGAATGAGCTCTGACAGAGACCGACTGGTTTGACTACAGTGTTTATCGAGGATCTTTAACAAAGCACTTTCCCTTTTCTAGCAGCAGAAACTGAAACAAGCAGCCCTGGCTGTGCCTTCAATGAATCCATTGTGTGCTTCCTCCCCACTGGGCTGCTTTTGCTGCCACTCACCTCCTCCTCACTGGGAAGAACAGAGGACATTTCTGGGAAGGATCAGAGCGTTCGACAGCAGAGAAGTCTTTACAGCACAGATTTGTTTCCCTTGAGTGCTTTTGAAGTGGCGGGGATGCGTGTGAGCACACACACGCCAAAAAACAAAAAAATAAATAAAATAAAACCACGACCTCCACGTTCCAACGAGGAAGCGTTTGAACGCACCGCATTTTGGTTGAATTTCGATGAGCGCCGTGCACCTCTGTGATGCTTGATCAGAATAAAAACACAGCAAATAGAACCAACTGATGCAAGAAGAAGCAACTTCAAACAGTTTGAATGTTTATACTGCTGCCCCAGGAGTGATTTTATGCTCCATCGATTATTAAACTGGTGCTTTTAATGTAGAAAATTGAAAAAAAAATTACATAAAGGATTTGTTATTAATTTGAGGTTGTCTGATAAAAAAATATTGTTACAGACATTTTCTTTAGCTAAACCAGACAGCTACACCAAGAACTTTATGTTGAAAACCACAACCAGACATGACGGTTTATGACCAAAACATTGATAAAAATCACTCTTTTATTCATCAATGCTACAGAAGATGAACACACTTAAACCATTTCATAATTTGCCTTTTGTGTGTTTTAATGAATCCTTTTAACAGGCACTTATTTGCTTTTTTTCCTCCTGCATTTTCAGCAGCAATGAAAACAAATAAATAAAATGGAGCGGTAGGCACTCACATAAAAATGTGACAAAAGTCTTATTCATTTTTATTTACTAATAGTTTTGAAGATTTTAATGTTTTATTTCTTTTTATTTTCGGATGGAATTGGGCAAAACGCATCACTTGAGAATGGAGTATTAAACAAGGACTTTACAGGAACTCCTTCGTTCACTTGAATTGGATGTAACATAGAAATTTCAAATATTTCAAAAAAGAAACTCCATTTTCCTGATCCATTTAAATGTTTTCATCTTGATTTTCCAATGAGAATTTGAAGTATACAGTGTTCCCTTTTATCGTAGGCTTACGTTTGAAAAATAAGCCGCGACAGGTGAAATCTGCCAAGTACAATTATGATCTGCCGTACAAGTAAGAGAGCCGTTAGGGCTTGTTTATTTCTGAAAATAGTTAGTGCCCTTTATAAAAATGTAAATACTTTAAATTTATTATATTGTTTTCTTTATTAATAAATGTTAGTCAAATTTCTTTTTTGGCAATAAAAAACAGAAACACAAAGAAAAGTGTGTGGTTTTTTTTTTTTAAATGTAAAATTGCTTTTTACGCTTATATGACTTCCTTTCAAAATAAAAGACACCCTGTACAAAGTAGGATCATCCCAGAGTAGGTAATGTTCTTCTACAAAAAGTTTTTAACAAAGCTGGACAAATATAGCGTTTTCTCTTGGTATACCGCAGGTGTATTTTGGTAAACCATCATCCTTTTTCATACTTACTACTCCTGTTAACCTAAATATTAATGAGGATTCTTTGGTTAATTATTCAGAAAAAAAAAAGTAAGAAAAAGATATCTATATAGTTCAACAGCTCTTTTCTGGAAAGTTGTTAACCATTGTTGTGCCATTTTAGTTAATATATGGTTGAAACTCGTGAAATAAACTGAGCAGACTTTTTACCAAAGTTTTGAAATTTGTGCATTCTGGAGGAAGCGTAAAGCAAAAAAGGTCATCAAGGATGTAAAAATCTTAACATAGTTGATCTTCTAGGTCCATAGACGACCAAGTACATAGTACTCCACAGGGGTTTACCTTTATAAATTTAACTAATCTATATTAAGTAAAAGCTAATTTAATGACCCTTACTTTAAAAAAAAAAATCACTTTTGTTTTTAAAATATATAATGCCTTTTGTATTTTATTTCTACACCTTGAGGGAGCTCACCTGTCATGTAGCACTTTGTATCTTCATTGTTGCTGAGAGGATTGTTGTTCTTGAACATGTACAAGTTGAACGGCACTATGTGGTCGCTGTTCAGGCGTTTCCAGATCTCATGGTCCGGCGTTGTCCAGCGGCCTGTGAGAACGTCGTAATCCCGCCTGCCCATGTAGACCAGTTTGCTGAGAGGCTCATACAGTCCGCCTTGGTAGCCGATTATAAGCTGGAAGCTGGGATTGGTGTCGAGGTAAACCTCCCCGAAGGCAGTGTGGAGGATCTGCTTGATCATGATCCCCGAACCGCTGAACACTGCCAGAGGCGTGCCTATGTTATCGCACGCCACATAAAACTCATCCCCACTGTACAGCTCCATGGCGAACAAGTGACCCTGTAGGTCGTAGTACAGTGAAGTGATCTCTGAACTGGAGTGGTTGTACATGTGGGTGACCCGAGTGGGGCTGGACAGGTCAGAGTAAAAGAACTGCAGATGGTGGCCGATGCTGCTTCTGCTAGACACCCTTCGTCCAAGGCCGTCGTAGCGATATTTGATGCTCCATCCACTGACTTTGTTGTAGACTTTAGTCAAGAGGCCAGCTGAGTTGTACTCAAAGTAGTCATTCCCTCGCTGCTTAAGAAAGCCGTCCTCATCCATCCTGTACTGGACATCTCCTAACCGAGTAATGCGGTCTCTGATGTCATACCGCAGCGGGGTAAGACGTGCGCTATTTCCAGGGCTCAGCAGGTGTAAGTTACCGTTCAGGTCGTAGTTGTACCTCCACAGGGGTTTATCATTAATGGAGACCACCTGGAGCTGACCATCAGCATCATACTCATAGGTGTAGCGCGTTGTGTTGGCATAAGGGCCGACTTTAAGCTCTTTGGCTACAACACGGCCCATATTGTCATACTGAACCATCATCCAGTACATGAGCGAGCGGAAAATTTCGTATTGGACCTCCTTCACTCGACCGTAAGCGTCAAAGTGTTTGGTGTGGGTCATTACTGCAGTTGTAATGATCTGATTTATGTCATAGTAGATGACACCAAATTTGCCAAACTGCTCCGTCTTGCCTGACACGTCATCGTACCGGTACAAGTCAATCGGCAGCGGCGTTTCGTTGATGACGGCCTGCATGCTGGTTACTCTGAAACTGTTGTCGTAGACGTAGTCGAACCTGGCGTTGACCATTCCCTCCTCACTGAACCGGAAAACCTGTCTGTCAATCAGCGGGCCGATCTGACGGTAGCGGATGGTGCAGGTGAAGCCCTCACTCTGCAGGTTGACCGTCTTCAGCATCCCTGCCACTTCGTCATAGGAGAAACCAATGCGGGTGGTGTCATAGAGGATCTCCAGGAGCTTGGAGAGCTTCCCGTATTTGTAAATGACCCTGCGACCCGTCCCCAGGAAGGTGGTCTGCAGCAACTGGCCATTTTCGCTGTAGTCCTGGAGAACCGAAGCGTTGCCTTCTGGGGGGTGGTAGGTGTTTCTGTAGTAGCCAATAGAGCGAGTGGTCTCCAGGGTCTGCCGTGCGACGTTGGGCATAGTTACCGAGGAAAGTCGGTCGTTTTTGTCAAACTCAAAGATGTACTGCCGCTGGCTGTAGAGCAGCAACACCATGGACTGTAGAAGAGAAGAGAAGAGAAGGTGGGAAGAGGTATGTAAAGATGAGCACAGAGGTGACGCATACTGCAGAATGACAAAGTCTAGAAGAAACAACAGAAAGAACATTGGGATATTTAAGAAAATTAAAGAGGACTAGATCACAGGCCAAGATTAGATTAGAAACAAGCTTGGTTGGCCTTCAGATCAGGAAACCCTTCCATATAATCAGGCACCTGCGTAGTCCATTAGCACAGAATTAGGATCATCTAGATTTACTAGAATTTTTTGGACTGAATTGGATTATAATGACTAAAAGCTCTGTGAGAGGTTTTTTGCTTCGTTTCAGTTTGTGCTTTCAAAATAAAATTATTGAATTAATTTGAAATTTCTTCAAATCTGGAATGATATGGTTTTTGTAAACAAAATATTACTTTTTAAGGATCCCCCCCCCCTTTTTCATAGCTAAATGGTGCCTTTAGGCCTTTAAGTTTGAAAAAGAAATACACAGAAAAAAACCATCAACTAAAGAAAATCTTTTATAATTTTTATAACAGATATTATAATTTGTTTTCTCCCTCATCAAGCCCACACACCATCAGTGGTGAATGAAATGTTTTCCAAACGACAAACAAGGTGACAGTCACATCTTTTTATGCAAAGTTTTTTAAAGTGGAAAAATAAAAGCCTTTCACTTCACACCACAGTTACCACTTTGATTTCAGAACAGCACGTGGCATCCTTCCGCGTTCTGTCTTTTTTCGGACAAACTCAGCAGTCAGCCGGTAACAAAATGTAATGTTAACATTGCAACAAGCATTTTTTAATGACATTTGATATCTGCACTCTTTCCATATGTGCAGCACTAACATGGTGAATGAATAACTCACTTTAAATCCAGTTTCCTACATAATTCCAAGATTGGAAATTGCGATATTAGTTATAAAATTTAGAAATGCAAGTCCTTGATAAAAAACATGACATGTTATAGTACAGTTTTTTTTTTATTGTGCTATTGTTCACTTTGAAGTGGTACTTCTCAGAAATAAAAGACTAAATAACTTTTTTGCATCGTTGCAGCAGGATCAATGAGGTCAAATGAAGATCAAGTGAATAAAAATCAGATTCATTTTAAGAATGGACCTAAAGTTGACAAAAAAAAGTTTAAACTGTAAAGTACACATAGTAAATGTCTCACTACTGTATGCCACATCAGAGCAGGGATGACACACGCGAGGCTAACCACAAAATTCTAAATTTAAACTAATTTGAGGACTGAAATAGAAGAGCAACACAAAAACAAACTAAAAAACGGCAGCTGGAAGTACTAACATTTTTTCTTATTTGCTAATAGTTTTAGGTTTAAAACTTTCTTTAAATTTAATTTGTCAGTATTTCTTTAAATTTACAATATGTAGTTTTCAAATTTCAAGTTTACGATGACGTAAACTTGGCACCTGGCAAGTTTGTGTTTAAAATAGTTTTCAAATATACAATTTTTCATTCAATTTAGCCTGATCCTGATTTGATCCCATACCTTCCTGCTTGCATAAACACATTTCAAAATGGTCATTTCCTCCCAAGGACCCCCCTACAATTAACATCATGTTTTTTTTCTGAACATGTTCTGGTGGTATTTTTCTGATGATGGATGACAAATATTAAGAAATTTAAGATCAAAATAACATTTCTTTATCAGGAGCAGACTGAAATGCTGTTTAAAAAGGAATGTAGTGAGATTTAGAAAATATGCTGAACGAGCCACAAGCTCTCTGCTATTAGCTCTCAGCAACAGTGAGGGGAATGGAGGCGGGGTTGCTCTGCACCAACAGTCCCACCCACAATTCACAGGCTTCTTTCTAATCAGCTACTGCCACTCTGCAGAAACTATAACCTGAAAATGAGACAGGTTTTAACTAATTTGGCTAAAAACGGTATATTTAAAAGATGATGGTAGTGAGACTTTCATCTTTTCCCTTGTCACTCCAGAAAAAGCGTACCTTCTCGAGATAAGTGTAGCTCCAAGATTTGCCGTCGGCAAATATGAGGGAGGTGATTCTGCCGTTCTGGTCGTACTCCATGCGAACGGACATGGTGCCCCTTTGGATGCCTGCCACATGCCCCCCAGAGGAATAGGTCACGTTGACTCCATTGAGACGGCTGCTTGGCGCCCACAGAGTGGGCCGCCCGGCGTGATCATAGTGGATTCTTAGGGTGAACTTCCGATGGTCGTCGTAGACTTTTTCTGTACGGGTGATCCGATCAAAGTCCAGTGACAGCAGGTTTCTGTTATGAACCTATTGGAGACAAAGTAGGAAATAAAAAAACCACTTTATTTGAATAAAGTGACAATGTTTCTTAGTTTTCTAGGACAATATATAAGAATGGTCACAAAAGATTTTGCCCTGCAGTCACAGTGATCACTGAATTCAATGATTGTTAACATTCGTTGTCCTAAGTAGGGGTTCCAACAATTTGTGAAAGAAAAAGACTAAAAAGGACATCTTGTTTAGTAGAAAGAGCCCCGTTGCAGCTGAAAGCAGTGACCTCGGGCTTCACTGAGATCAGACGCTGCTTTGAAGAGTGTGGGCTTTAAGCACATTGCTTCTGTGCAGCCAAAAATATCGACCAACATTCCTCCCATCGTCATTAAGTTCAGCAGCTTCAGTAATCACAGACTGCGGATGAAAAAAAAACTAAAATCAGGAGGAGACGAGATTAGTGTGTCAAAGCAAAGGGGGGCTGCTGTAATTAAACCACACCTCTATTTTTCCCCTTTATTTTTTAGAGTTTACCTTCAGGAGGACTATGATTTGGCCTGATAGGCTCAAAGAACAGTTTAAAAACCTTATTTTTTTGTCTCTTTTCCTATTTAAATCCCACTAATCAGAGAACAGGCAGAAAAAAAACCCTGACTGTTCCTGTAATGTAGTGAGAAATACACGCTTAGGTTTGCCCAATTCTAAGGGAGCGATTACACCCGAGGCCCCTTAAGCCATTGACACCTCATTAAGATGATCGTTTTGACTGAATCCACATGAATCAGGAGCAGCGGGAATCCACAGGCATTCGGTGAAAGCAATTTACGGACAGAGAGGTGGGGGCGTCGAAGCTGATGTGGAAATAAATACAGGAGTATTACATCTTTTGTACAATTACGGCTTTGAAGTTCGAGAGTATGCTGAAGACAGAACGCTGTGGCTTTTTACAAAATTATTTATTCAACAACAAAAAAATATATTATATAAAATAGGAAAAACAATATTTATTCTGAGAAATTTAATCGGCATCAAAACTGCAAATGGACAGGTGTTAAAACTGTTTGGAATTTCTCTGGCTTTAGAGTTCATCGGGAACTATATGCTTTTGGAGAAATTAATTATATACTGAAATAGGCCTACTATATAAACTAATAGTTCTCCAAAGTTTTTCAAAATCTCCATAATAAGTGGAGCTGATTTGGCAGGATTAGAAATGTACAACAAAAGATCATCTGCATACAAAGACACTTTGTGTTTTGAGTTTCTCCTTCCAGATGCAGCGTAGTAAAAGGGCTAACGGTTGAATGGCTAATGTGAAAGAGAAAAGGTGAAAGAGGACATCCGTGCCTTGATGAGTGATTCAGAGGAAAGTAATTACAATGAACATTTTTTGTTTGTACTAATGCTTTAAGTCGGGCGTAAAACCTAATAAATTTGGGGCCACATCCAGTCTTGGGTCAAAGTGATGGCATGTTTTTTTTTTTTTTTTTTGGCAACGTCTTTCTTTCATGAGACTATTTCAAGCAGAAGACGTCTGCTCTCTGTTTGGCGGGATGGGGATCTTGCTGGCAAATGCTTCCTGCAGTGTGAAGGTGAGGAGAAAAAAAAAATCTGACAGCACTGATTTCAAGATCCCATGAGAACGGCAACTCCATCGAGGGGAATCATTTTGAAATTGGACCTCTGAAGGAAACATCTCAAAGAAAGGAGGAGTGTGGAAAAAAAAAAGGTGGACTGTTGCAGCTCGCTGCATTTGCCCAGCGCATTTCAAACTGCATAAAACATCAGAGGAACATCTGATCTCTCGATCGCTATCAAACATTTTTGTGTCAAATGACAATCTCAATCCGTCGTTCCAGGAACGAAAAAGGCCTTTAATCAGCTCTCATGAGTAAATCTCTTTGGTATTCCACTAAGTCAACAGAAATTAATTTTTTATCTCACATTGCAATCAAAGATTAAAAAAAAAAATCAACTGCTTTACTTTTTGAAATGTGAGATGTTTTTTAAGCCAACATAAACTGTCGATCAGTTTTATTCAACCCCTGCTGTGGGAAAGTGTCTCATTTGAGTTCATTAAACTATCTAAACTAAGAGGCGGATTGGTTTCCATGGAGATATGCCGGGATTGCAGCACATGAAAGCAAATCATAAACGTGTTTAAACCCGTGGAGTTCCATCCGTCCACTCAGACCAACTTACTTTGCTCACAACAACCATCTGTCAAGTCAGGGCGCCGCAATCACCCCTCCGCCACCACCACCTCCCCGCCTGTCCCTTCCAGCCGCATGCTGCCACGCGACCACCCAGCCACCCACGTAATATCACTTGACGTGTCACTCAAGGTCGCTCAATGATTCCCGTTCTGCTCATCCCCTCTGTTCTTGCCATTAGGCTGCTCCCATTTCCTGCCTCACCCCCGGGGCCATTGTCTGTAACATACATTAGAAGCTCTCACTTCCAAAGGGATGACAAGGCCATTAAATGAACAGCCAATGACAGACAAAGTGGCACCTCCCCATTAGCTGTGTTGCCTTGCAGAGAGTGTGATAGACAACTTGACCTAAGTTGCGATTTGCTCTACATGCCCAAGAAAAACAATACCTCTTTCTTTTGTTTCATAGATGCTCAGCGAGGTAAATTAACGCGCTTTTTTGTTAACGCAATTAACATAATTCCAACAGAGTCTGAAGCAGAGGAAAGGAGCCTAGTGCTGACATGATATACCAATTGCTTCATTAATGATCAGTAATAATCAATAACAAATTCATCCTCAAAAAAGAAAAAAAAGAAAGTTCACGTGAAATATATATATTTTTTGTAATAGTTTTGTGGAAAATAAATGAATAAACAAAAGCAGTTTAATCTTCCATTTATGATTTTACATTTTGATTATGTCTCGATTTCAATAAACCAATGTGAAAACAGCATGGAAGCTCAAAGTCTAGATAGAAATTTATTTCATAAGCGATGCTCCTACTTTTAATTCCAAAGTTCTCATTTACTGTTTCAAATTGATCATAAAAAGTGTTTAAAAAAATACAGTTCCCATCAAGCAGTGATCTTACCCTCAGTCTGCGTCCGTACACAGTGACCTGACCCCGAGCCTGCTCCTTCCTCTGTCTCCATTCCACCAGGTTGAGGCCGTTGTCGATGGGCAGGGTCACGTTCCTCCTGCTGACGGTGGGGTTGACCGTCCCGGCCAGCAGGTGAGGCTCGGTGTAAAGGGAGACCTCCATCCCATTGGCCAAAACCAGCCGCAGTGACCCATCCAAGCCGATGAAGTAGCTGTTCCGAACTTGATCTGGGAATGTCGGACAACAACAAAAAAAAGCTTTATGGGATAAGAAACAATCTTCCTACAGCTGATGCTGAAGGAATACATTCTCAGTGACACAAATACAACAACCCGCAGCAAAAAAAGAAGCTTTCCGAAGCAGAATATATAGCCGAACAGCTACGGCGATGTTGAGTCAGTGACAACAGAGATCAATACTGAGAGATTTCACAGGGCTAGTAAAGAAAAAGTTTTACAGCTGTTGCAGCAGCCTGAAGGATACAGGGGGATGAAAACTATCAAAGCTGCTAGCTCGCCTGTGGCCTCAAAAGAAGGCAGAGCATGCACATTCACCAGAGATAAATCCCAACCTGTCCATTACTGCTCCGATGTGACAGCAGCCTACGTTCCACCTCAACACCAGTGACTAATGTTTCCACGGAGCGCCTTACATGCCTCCTGCAGGAGGTGGCACCTTCTATACTCCCATCATTTTATTCTGAGCGAGGACAAATATGAACTTAGCATGAAAATTGGCGTTTTAAAGTGACCTTTTGTTTGCGCTGAGCAACAACACGCATCACCTGGACGGACTCTCCATCTTCTCTATCTGTTGGGTGTGGAGCGCTGATGCATCGTGGGAAATAGGGAGAGGAGACGGGGCCTGACCTTGCACAGGCCCCTATGACTCTTCATCATGTCGACACTTCAGTGTTCCATTAGAGACCACTCGGAAAAACCCTTTCAAAGGGACACCTTGATGCACAATTCAAACTGGGACTCAATGCATCGTTTTCTAATTTAAGCATTTTATTACTTTTACTGCACAGTAATATTTTTAAGGAGCCATTATAATGCACAAAAATCTGTAGATTTGTCTTTTTCTGAATTCTGTCATGGGAAGACTATGATCATGGTTTGGATGCGCTTATCCCAGTTTCATCAAATTGTTTTTTTTCTTCTACTCACTGGTGCAAAAACACAAAAAAACAAAAACTGCACTTCCAGGAGCAGCAATGGCTAGCATTGCAGCACTTTTAATGGAATCCTATCGAGGAAAATTTTAGAAAAACATTTGTGCTGATGTTGCGAAATACCAGACATGTGACAAATTGATGCTAAAAACTTGTGTTGACAGATTTTTTTTACTGTTTATGTTCATGATATATTGCAAAAAAATGCATACACGTAACTGTCTTTGATGGCATGTCTTGTGACCCTTTTGTATAAATCAACTTTTCTGTTCATTTCTAATTCCAGCATTAACTTTTTCATTAACGAAAGCTTATATTTTGTTAACTTAGATCTCGAACTACTTGAAAACTTTCCTTTAGATTAAAGGAAATTTGAAAAACGAATAGATATCGAGTATATTAACATTGATTATGGATATTGCCAGCGATACCAACTTTGAATCAGCAACAGAGGGAGGAGTCAGACTCAAACTCATACTCTGAAAGTGGGAGGAGTTTATTTAAATGTAGGTTCAGTTATTTATCGTATGCTTTTTTTGAAAAAGCGACACAAACTAGAAGCAATAAATAAAATCAGTGTAAATTAACCCTTTAACACTGGAGCTGGTGCCCGTGACGCCTAAATAACACACGCTCTTTGACATTTAATAACTCTTTGACATTTCGTAACCCTCTTCCCGTTTACGCGATCAACAGGAATTAGCAGATTTGCGTCGATGGCATGAGTGCCTTACTACTGCAAAGTGTTGTGCAAGGCTGCTTTAAAATCTGTTAAATTTTCATTAGTTGCGTAAACGGGTGAAGAATTATGATATTCATAAGAATGTCAACACTGGAGGCTAATGATATCGAATCAGCTGACTGTCACAGAGAACAGAACATCGGTTCACGATGATAGCTTAAACGGAGTTACGGTTACGGTACATCAAAAACGGTGTTTTATTTAAAAGTCACTAGCAACATCTCGGTTGTTAAGTGGTTAAACCAAAGAAAGGATGTCAGAACAGGAGAGAAATGTATCACAGCAGTTTTTGTCAACATCCTCCTAATTATGATTTGGATTATAATTATTTTTTTTTACATAAATGGGATTAATTGGATTATAACAAAAGGAAAGTTATATTTTTCATTTTTGAGATTGAATTTTTATAGAAGCAAAATAAATTAATAAATAAAACAATTCAAAAACGCTTGTATGTTAAAGAAGCTGCTTTTCTAGAAAGGATATAATTCAAAATAATGTGACAGCTCCACAACGGTTTGGAGTTGTGGCTATAAAAATCCAGTGAGTCTGACATTCATCTCCTGAATCTTCGAGCCGTCAGCTTTGCATATTGGCACCAAGGCTTGCTGGGACGAGAACAAACAAACAGCCAGATAACAGAGAAAAAAAAAAAAAAGTCTTGAAGGGCAGTAAATTCATGTGGTATGTGATCACACAGTTGCCAGCTTACAAGGGGGACAACAGTAAATTAATTAACAGCGGCGTGGCTGGCGTCTCTGTCCTTGCAGGCAGATGTTTCCAGCACATGGCTGTGCACGCCTCTGAACAACACTGTTGCAATGTCGCCTTTCAGGTGCAGGTTCGCACACAGGCAGCAGGAAATATTCAACTTTTCAAATCCGATTTGAGCGGACAGAGAAGAACATGAGTGGAGCAAAGGTGACTTCATTTTTCCCAGAAAGATCAAAACTATTGACGAGTAATTAGTGACACAAGAGGCCCGACCCATGTAACGTATCATAAAACTCGAACGAGGAGGAGAAAAAAAAAAAGATTATTTCCTGGGGGGTCATGTAGAGACCAGCCTTTCTGTGTTTCTGATTTATTTTCATGACACAAAATCAATATTTCTTTTTCATTTCTGGGAAAAAAGAGCTGCACACCGTGTTATTAGAAAAAAGATGGAAAGCAAATACTGCTTTGATTAAGTGTTATAACTCAAAAGTGGTGACACACTTGGTTTAGTTCCACTTCTCCAAGTCTGAATCAAGAATTCTGAACTTATCTCATAATATTAAAGCTAAAGTCACATTATGTACTAGAGCAAAATCACAGAGAACTGACACAGAAAAAAGACTTTTTTAATGGCAAATTATTTGAAAAGAGCAATTTTAGCTGTAATCTCATAAAATATCAGACTTTAAATAAACTTCTGATTAGGTTTTGTCTTCTATTGACAGCTGCTATGCCCTCCTTTGCTCTAAAATGACTTGTTTTTGTTTAGCAGAAAAGCAGAAAGTGGTTTTAAGGCCATTTTGGACAACCTCTGGGCGGCCAGATAAGAAACCAATTATCACAGAAAATGCAGAGGTTGTGCAGTGATGGAAAAGGGCATGTGGACAAAGTTCAGATTTTGGCTGAATGTGATTTTCCCCAACCCTAAAAAGCCATGGCTTTATTTCTTTTTAGAGCATCATGACCTAAAAAGGGAGGAAACGTTAGAATTGCCTTTGAGGTACGTAGAGAAAGGTTAAAACGTGGATGCTAAGATGTTGGATATCTCCAGGCTGGATAAGCATTTTTCTTGAGGAGATGAGCTACTCTACTGTAGCAGTAGAAATGGACATCACATATCTTGAAATCTGAGCTCCTGTTTGATCTTAAACCACCAAAAGGTCAAATCTTGGCACCCAAACTGACAGACTTTGATCAGAAAATCCAAAATCCACCAAAGATTTTACTGCAACTGCTTGGGTTAAAGGGCTGCACGGGTTAGCAGTCACTTCACAGCTAGAAGGCCCTGAATTGAATCCCTGGGTTCTTTGTGTGGAGTCTGGATGCGTGGATTTTCTCTGTGGCTTCCTCCCACAGTCCAAAACATGCTTCGGAGGTCATCTGCATACAATCTGTCTATATGTGGCTTTGCAATGGATTGGCGCTCTGTCCAGGGTTAACTCTAGCTTCATCCTTAAGTAGGTGGGATGGTTCCAGCAACCCCCCTGACCCTACACAGAACTAAGCCATAATAGACAATGGATAGATGTTGCTGTATTATATCCACCATAGGAAACAACAGGAATAATAACTCCTCAATCAAAAGTCCTTTCACGACTAACATAGAAAAAAAAGAGTTATTGACCAAAACTAGTGGAGGCCTACAAAAGAATCTCTGTTTGATACTAAGTGAATACTTAACTTTGGGAGGTGTTGTATTTAGGTAAGCTCATGCTGTCTAAAGAAAAATATGTGGATTTAAGACCTGCGTTTTTGGTAAAGAAAATTAAAGCATTATACCAGCTCTTAGACCAGCTATTTCAGAATTGACAAAGCCTCTTGGATAAGAGGCGAAACGTCTTCCAACTTTAAAACCAAGTCCAGATGACATCCCCTAAACCTACTACAATGGAACCAACCTGGATGAATGAGAGTCTTCATAGACATGACTTACTGTTCAATGCACAAAAAAAGAACAGGCAAAGAAAGGAGAGACGTATAAACAGAGATCACAAGATAGCATTCCATCACTATAATGTGAATTAAATGGCCAATTAAAAAAACTCTTATTTATGAAGCAGTTTAATGCCAAAACCAGCTTCATAACAAGTTTGTTTACAGAATCTTTCTTTGTAAAATAATACTATCAAACAAAATAGGCACTGACATGTTTCAGTTACGTAAAAACAAACTGCATCCACTGCCAACTGGTGTTAATATCCTTTAGGAACGAGAAATTGCCATTCTTTACAGCCAAAACAAGCTTGTTGAGCATCTTGATAAGTTGCGGTGTTGTGCTATGTACACACTGGGCTCAGAAAGGCAAGTGTCTTTATCAAAATCGATCATGAAGGAGATATTAACAATTGTGGTTTGTGCCCGGCAGATTTACATGACACTAAGTCTTTCAGATATCGCAGTAAAGCTGTGAAAGAAAAATCCCGGACCAAGATTTGCATCCAATAGAACATTTCGCACCAAGCCTTTTCAAACTGAGTACATAAACTACTTTGGGTAGTGACAGACCTGTGTGAACACCACATACTAAAAGGACATAGAAAACTTAAGCGCATTTTCAAATACGGGTATGTGTGGTGCACACATACCAGGTGTGGATGTAGCTTTAGTCTTTCTAAGCAGCACAACAGACTTACTTCTGAATTTCACCGGGTAAAGCTAAAAGAACTAACATCACTCTGCTCCTTTGTGACCTGATTTAATTATTCCAGCCCAAGATTTCCTGATATCAGATGTTCGGAATGTCCTCTGGAAGAATCTTTCCACATTGAAAAAAGGGAATATCAGAGTCAATGGTGTGCAGCAATGTCACACTCAAAGGCTAAATATATAACATCATCACAGGTCTCCCTAAAGCTTTTGCTGCTTTACCTTGCATAAATGTGTAGAAGGTGCCAGAAGCTGACAGGTTGGTGGTGACCGTGATGTCTTCTTTGCTCGAGTCCTCGGTTTTGATGCGGACCGAGCTGTCGACATCGGTGCGAAAGCTGTTCACTCTGCCCGTGGGGTAAGTGATGTTGGTGAGCCGGCCGAAAGCGTCGTACCTGAAAGAGAGCCATCGATGTGAACCAAAGCAAGGAGAGGCGTCATTATGAGCTTCTTATACCTGGAAATAAAATGTTCCAGGACAAGGAGTTCCGACAACAATTGCAGGTAGAGAAAAGGCGCGTGCCTTTTCTTTTTTAAAGGCATGGTTTAGCACATCTTCTCCATCAGCCCTGCTTCAGTCGCTGCATTAAAAAATAAATAGAAGTAAAGTATCCACTGCAGAGCTTTATACATGATTTAGAAGCGGGTACACTAAAATGCTAAGCAGGTTAGGAATCTTCTACCTCTATGAGCGAGACATGAATGACTCATGAATACAAATGCTCCTTAATCTCTGAGTAACTTTAAAATCTAAACACATAAATGAGAGGTAAAAAGAAAAAAATCCCTCAAGAATTGAGAAAACCAAACTGCCACAGCCAAGATAAGAAATCACACAACTTTTTGGGACAAATGCTGATAAAAGTACAAGATTAGGGATTTCCTCTAATCTCATAATGCTGTCTATGAAATAGGAGCTCTGAGGTGTGACTCTGCGGAGAGACGCCTCCATGGCCTACAAATCACCTCATCCCCATACAAGAACATGAGTGGCCAGATTGTTTCATTTTGCTCTGAGAGCAGATCAGCATCGAGCAAATCTGTCAGATTGCAAGTGTTGCAGGATGGCAGACAGTGAACCTGTGCATCACTTAGAAGGAAGACGTCTCTGTGTGCTCTGAATACAGATGGGAAAGCCCTCTCTGGTCGTGATGCCTGCCATAATAAAGCCTCTAATAAATGAGATGCCGGGTGCCGGTTTACTGATATTTCCTTGCCGCTGCCATCTCGAATATCCAATATGGAGAGTGGGAGAGGAATCATCTCCTGGAGATAAATGTTATCTGATCTCAGCTGCATCGCAGATTGGGACGCACAGATTCATTTCCGAATAAGTCTCCCACTTTAGGAAATGCTAATTAGCTGAATGATTTGTATCTAACCATTTGATTTCCTTTAAAGTAGTGTCTGATCAGAGCTTTTACAGTGAAGACATATGCTATCTGAAATCTAAAGAGCCCAGCTTTGCCTTCACCAACTGAGAATCTCATTCTGGAGCAACACTACATATGGCAGCTTGATCACTGACCCGCACTCTTTCTGTCTCTATCAAGACTGTGAGCCTGTTCCATTCCTTGAGCCTCACAGCTGAGCCGTTAATGGCTCTGGCCTGCTTTGGCTCAGCTGCCTATTAGCTTGCTTTCCCTGGACAAGAGAGGCGGAAAAGGGGCAGGGTGCTCCGCAGACTGCGAGGACTGGTTTCCCCATGGTTGCTCGCGAGTCCATTCGGATCGCATCACCTCAGTGTCACATACGAGCTCCGTGACCTTTCCAGCTCAGGCCCAACAATGAGGCCCAGCCCTTCACGTGGGCATCACCTCCAGCATACCAAATGTCAACTTTATGCACCCATCTCTTATTCTCCCTTCGCCTGAGATTTTCGGAGACTCTGATCGCTTATTTTTTATGCGTATCACCATATTTAACTGAAAGGGCAAGAATAATTAAGTGCCATTTATGTAAAGCTATAATAGATTTACAGTAACCCTTCAGAGGAGGTAGTTCCCCGAACAAAAACATGAAGAGGTCAGCAGAGTGTTTACGCGTACAGTAAATGCCAGAGCAAAATTGGGTGAGGCATGAGTCACACTTAGTTGAACATTCACAGTCAATCCTTTGTGATGCCGCTGCACTCACAGAGATTAGTCTTGATCTATAGCTTAATACGCACCAGCCCGTGTTATTAAATGTGGGTTAAATATTTAGCAGTGCACATTGTTGGGCGGAGATAAATACAGGTTTAGGTAGCAGCAGATTATGGTTTTGACCCTCAGGTAGCAGCCTGACCTTCAAGGCTGATTATTCAACAAATACGGGCGTTTTCATTGAACAAACTAATGGAAGTGCAAGAAAATACAAACATACAAAGAAAAGTGGAAATTCAGATGTTTAAACTTCTTCTTTTTTTGAAATTGTCTTGTATGATCAGTAAAAGTGATTCATTTTAACATTGATTTGATGCATTTCATAATTTGTCGTTGCTGATCCGATTCATAGTTGAAATTAGTTGAACTGATCTCAAAATAATTCAAGACATCTTTTTAACCAGTGTGAATTTTTTTCAGATTTCTTCTATTTCTTACAAGATAATTAAGTGTGAATTAAATATGTGTGCAAACAAACAAGTCAACAAGAATTAATTTCAAATTCATTCACATTTCAGCTCCATGAAATTCAGCCCACTGTTGTTTTCCGCATCCAAAAGGTCAGACGGAAACATTATCAGAACATTCTAGAATACTGTATGGTCACATGTCTTTGCTAAATTCAAAGTGTTTCCACACATTTTTCTTTAATGATGGACTGATCTTACATGACACGTTTGTCATCCGCTGAGATGCGCTTGATTGATTTACGTCATAGTAAAATAAACCTACCACGTCTCAATCCAAACGATATTTTTCCAAAATCGATAATCGTTTTACTTTCTTTTTAAACGATTTATTAATGGAGAAATAGAAAATCGATTAATTGCTACTTCCAGGAAATAGCATCAGGAAGGGGAAGGAGGGCGGAATTTGATCCACGCCAACAGTCCAACCCACAACTAAGAGGTGAATTTTTGATAAACTACTGCCACTCTGCAGAAACTGTCCTAGAAAATCACATATTTTTTAAATTTTTGGCAAAAAAAAACAATATCATAGTTAAAAGACCACTGAGAAGACTTGAAATAACTCAAAAGATGATCTGAGTGGGACTTTCAATTTAGTTCAAATTGTCTCAATTAATGAAATTTTTAAAAAAAATCTGTTTTTTGGTAAAGACAATTCCAGACATTGATTCCAGATGATGTCTCAATTTCCCAGTAAAACTGCCATGGATCGGATTCTATTGTCAAACTGACAGTTGCTGCTACTTGTAATGAAAACCAACAAACAGAAGCTGCGTGTTTGGATTAATGTGACAAAAGCTTTGTTCCAAACTGTCAAACCCTTCATCACACTGATAACAAATCAGACCCCTTTCTGTTAACAATAAAAAGCCAATGAAGCTGATAAATTACCAAGAAAAATAAATCTCAACTTATATCATATATAATTCATATCTGTTTCACTCTTTCAAAATGTACTTATTGCTTGGAAAATCCTAAGTCTAAGTGGATGTGGCATTTTCTGAAAATGCTGCATTCTCAAAGATACCATAGAAACCCAACGCCCTAAAAATAGCGATTATGGCTTTTTTTTTAAATAAAAAAAAAGGAAAACTGTGATCAAACCTAATCATAACAGTAATTGAGTCAAAGAGAAAGTAATTAAACATTCAAAGTGCCTGCAGACATCTTCTTCGATCATAAGCACGTCTCTGAACCTTCAGAAAGTCTTACGCACGGCTGCGCTAGTGCCATCTCAAATGACAGCCAAATCAAACACAGGTGATGAATGTCTACTCATATTAAACAGAGCACCTAATTATGTGTCAGAGTTTTATTCCTCCAACGAGGTACAGCAGATGTCTGTCCAACCAATCTGCTTAATCACAGTTTTTGGAATGGCGTTCAGTTTCCCTTGGTGCATTCCATTAGAATGAGGGACAGATTGCTCCATGCGAGTCACGAGAACATCAAATCCCACGCTCGTATGTCTGAGACTGAGCGAGAGTTTTCATTAGTTTCCTCACAGTGTGTGGTTTGCCTCAATCAATTACTACCTATGGCTATTCTAATATGTTTATACAGATGGCCCTTCAAGGTCCTGCGGGTAACATTTTCTTGCCTGCAGATAGATCTTGTTTTTGTGCCTGACAAACAATTGATGGAGTGGAGTCTGTCACTGCCAGCTGAGGTACAGATGTGTAACATATCATCCAGTAATCCTATTTGTTATGATAGCAGCAAATAGGATTATGGGATGATACTTCCACGGGTCTTGTATTTTGAGTGACACAGACATCTAGGTATATGCCAAAGAGGAAAAGCAGAGATATCAAAGTTCTACACCCCTCTCTGTGTGGATTCTATGAAATGCTTTTTGTAGTTCCTACTTACTCAAAGAAGGTTGTCCATCCATTTTCATCCGTCTTGGAAGCAAGAAGTCCTGAGCTTCCATGGTAGGTCATTACAGCTTGCTCTTGACCCTGGGCAGTGACCGTTTTGAGGGCATTGTTAGTACCAATGGTAAACCAAAAGGTTTCCCCGTTAGGGACCATCAACCACAGTGGCATTCCAGTGGTGTCCCGTCGGATGATGATGGTGTTTTTATTCTTATCAGTGATGCTGGTTATGTCTCCTTCTCCTGTGTAGCTCAGGTTGTAGAGGTAGTCTCCTGTGGTGAGACTTTGTGTGAAAATGTGGCTCCCGTTGGCATCAAATAGATAGAGTTCATCATTAATTGGAGAGGACACTTCGTACATGCTGAGGGGGTTCAGAAAGGGCTTGTTTTTGCGCACATAGCGGATACGGATGTTTCCGAGGTCGGCAATGTAAAGCTCTCCATCTGGACAAACGGCCAAGGAAGACGGGGCATTTAGTTTGGCGTCCTTAGCATAGCCTTCATCGCCAGAGTAACAGTCACAGTTGGCATCATTTTTGCAGTCACAGCCACTCGGCGCCCCTGCAACCAGGGAGATCTCCCCGTTGGTGGACACCTGTCGCACTCGGTTTATTTTCTTTTCGTCTGACTCGGCGATGTACAAAACACCAGTGTGGGACACAGCCAGAGCGTTTGCCGACTCCAAGGTTGCGTGAATTGCCACTTTACTCATGAGAAAGTGATCAATCCCAGGCACTTGGCAATGCATGGGTCGACCGGCGACTATTCGGACTTGATGGTTCTCTGAGATCTGAAGGACGACGTTGTTGTCAAGAACATACAAGGAGTTGTCCATGGGACTCACTGCCAGGTCTGTGGGCCACTCCAGGCGAACCTAGAGGGAAGAAATACATCAGCATATCAGTTTCATGTCATATAAAAAAACAAAAATCATGATCCTATCTATACATCTCATGATGGTGCTTATCCCAAAGGGCTGAACCACTGGCTTCAAATTAGGTCAATGCAAACCAGTGGGTCATGCGACCACAGGGTTTATACACCCTATAACAGTGGTGTCAGAATCCAGGCCTCCTGAGCCGGTGTCCAACTCGTTTTTTCAACCAACGCCCCATTGAAGCTCCCTATTAGCTAAACACACCTGATTTAGGTTATCAGCAGCAGATATAACAGGATTTCTGGGAAACCAGATGCCGGCCCTCGAGGCCTGGAGTTTGACACCCCCGCTCCAAAATCTATGGGAAAATATGCTTTAACCTCTCATTATTACAGGGTCACATGATCTTACCTGCTGCCCATCTCTTTTAACGGTCGCTGATGTAACACCTTGAGAGTTCATAGTTATCACGATTTAAAAAATTCAAAGTTCCCCTCCGATCATTTTTTGATCCATTTTCAAAATGTTCTCGGAGGTTTTTTGATTACGAATTTATTATTTTTAGCCAGTGGTTAGTGGTTCAATAGACAATCGCCTCAGTTTGTGGACAGCACCATTAACGCAGAGTATGTCTGCCCCCATTTCCCATCACCCCTTTGTTTACATGCTCTCCCGCTAGCTTACAGCCCCTCATAACCCCAACCTAACATTACCTGTGTAACTAAAATGGCGAGCAATATTGAAGTTATCCGGCCGTACAGTTTTGAGCCAGATTCCAGCTTAGACGAGGAAAACAAAGATCTACGTGAATCTATTTGTCTGCAAGCAGATGCATCCGAATGGAGTGGAGCAGGGATTTTGTACAAGCTTTTACCAACGGTATTCTTCTTCTGCTCCAGATTCACAACAGTTTGAATAAACAAACACTCAAAAAATGCAATTTTCAGCTTATTCATACTACATGTCCTCCATCATGAGAAAAATGCTACAAGAATGTTAAAAAAACCCAAAACAAAATTTTCATCAAAATGGATCTTTAGCACATCTTCATCCATTTCTGTTCAAAGTTTAAGTACACGTTTTTACCTAAACTGCTTTCTTTACCTCAAAAGAGAAAAATGTCTATAAGCTACAATTGGTAGGTAATTATGGTTCATAAAAGTATCAAGGCATTGTGTCCGCCTGAAGAAAGGAAATATGTCTTAATGTAGGTCAATGCTTTTGCCGATGTTGTCTGGGTAGAAATGTCATGTCAGTGTTTTAAATAATCACTTAAACACTTCATTATGAGAACTGCTGACACCCGAGAACAAGACTCATGCATCCGTCTCCTACAAATAACTTTTTTTGTCCTGTGGATTATGAATTTTGTAATGACAATAGTTTGCAAGAGGACACTCGCTAAACAAAGGCCCAGCATGTTTCTGACCCCCCCCCCCCCCAAAAAAAAAATAAAAATAAATTATGAATTAGAGCTCTGCTAACAAAGTATCCGGCTGGTAACAAATTGCAATCATTGGATTCATTCAATTTACTGGTCTCCTGTTCACTTAGAATCCCAGTGGGATCTCTTAGAACCATAATGTAAAGTGTCATGTTCAAATGGAAGCCTGGGAGCTCTGACAGAGATGACGGATTTAAAGACAGAGACAGCTTCAGAATTTTAGACAGTTCTAGAAATGCCTGCACGTATCTATACCACCAGGAAAGGAAAATGCATGAATTCTTTTATAGCAACTGCAAGACTGAATGGTATTAGATCATCTTTTTCAATCAGAAATTCCGATCTTTAATGATACTTTACTTGGGAACCTTTTTTTGACTGATGCAAACTGATCGAAACAGTATATTTCACTATAAAATTGGTTGCCTAAGACCTTAAAATCAAATCAATAAGCCATTTTGGATTCATGCATTTTGTTTGAAAAAAAAAGTGATTTCAAAACCCTAGAACTACCCATAATAAAAACACATGGTAAAACTGTTTGGTTGTAGTGTGCTTAGCTACTTGGCAAAAAAAGAAAAGAAAAATCTTGTAGCTGCAGTTGAAAGCTGCCAAAAGCTGAACACATATTCTTGTGTTACTGTGTGACTATGGATTGTGTAGGCATTTGCTTCTGAGGAACTGTTAAGAATTCACTTTGACAAAATAAAACAAAAATAAAAATAAAATGTAGTTTCATCCTTAGTTCTGAATAGAATATAGTGTGTAGTTTGTATGGACGTCTTACAGGCACTTCAGTATTACGTGCACACCCCCATGCATGCACCATTTGTATGCGGTCAGTAAGGAGCCAGAGTCCGAACAACCCAAAGACCCACAGCACCCGTACGGGTCAACCCCCCCCCATATGGATGCATGTGACTAAGGCAGGGGTCTGCAACCTGAGGCTCTGGAGCCATGACTATTTCATCCCTCCATTTTGGCTCTTTGGCTTTAAAATAAAATGCAAATGTTTTGAAAATAAAAAGTAGGTAGGTATTTGACGCAGGATGTGTTTTATTTTAAAAGGAACTTGTTTGAGTTGCTAAAGTAAAAAAAAAAAAGTAAAATAAAATCTTTAAATTGTTATACATATAGAAAAATACCATCCAATTTCACTTCAACACTTCAGTTATAGTGAATATTTACAAAATGTATTTTTCATCACGATGAGGCGGAACTTTCTGGCTCTCGTTGGGTTTTGGACAGTAAGAAACTTAACCAAATGTTTTTTTTTAGCATCAGAGGTTGCAGAGTCTTGGAAAAGCTGTTAGTTATCGCTACTTATGTTTATTTTTCCTAAATAACTTTCACAGAACAAAACACTTGAAAACGTGAGCATACACCCACAAACTCAATTATGTTTGCTAACTTATTAATTGGGCAAAGTTTTCCAATTAGAGAATTATTAGGAGAGGGTGAGTTTTTCTGCAGAATTCACAGGGACTTGTCTACAATTGTAACAACAAACAAACAACGACCCTGCTTTCAGCATGACACACATCCCACACCTCGTGAACCTTTCAGCATCCCAGACAAAATGCCAGGGTTTTTGTTATAATACGTTTTTCAGCTGCATACAACAAGCAGGTGAACAGCAGTGAATGCGTGTCACCTTTTCAGTTAGGAGAAAATGCATTTACCAGGTAATGAAGGGGAGACTTTCTATTTCTTAAAACCTATTTCTTGTCAACACTGGTGGCTAAATATTTTATGAGCCTGAGTGTGGGGTGGCTCAGGGGACCAGCCTGTAAGGAGGTTTTCACGCCACTCTGAGTGATGAAGAGGATATTTCCTGAGCTCCTGTCCCACATGCTGTAACCCGATCTTACACTCCCTTTTATCCAGTGGGCCAGCTGTCAGTAATTCCAGCTAGATATGGCTGGTAGGAAAAGTTCTCATAGGCTGAAGGGGCAAGTTGGTAATAAAGCAACAGAAATGTGGTTTAAATGTACATAGACATTTTAGCTGGTTTTTTTTCTCCAATAAAACTAATCTTTTCCCATAGCAGCTTGTTGGTTTTTGAAGCTGCTACTATAATTGCTAATCATTTCAGTGATCTTAATCTGATATATACTTTCTTCTCCTCTTAAATCGGACCTTGTCTAGAAGTGCAAGTGGGAAATTAAGGGTTTATGAAACATCAAAATAAGTAAAAGAGACTATTTTCACACTGTTTTAATTATGATGATGCCATTTTTAGCCTAAATTAAAATAAAAAGCTGTCGTTTTCTTGGACATAGTTTCTGCAGAGTGGCAATAGTTACAAATTCACTGTTGGTGCAAAGCAACTCCGCCCCCCTTCCTATCATCTGTTTACACTCTCTCCCGCTAGCTTACAGACCCTCACACCCCCAACCCAACATTACCGGTGCTATAAAAATGGCGAGCAATTTTGGAGCTCTCCAGTTGTATAGTTTTGAGCCAAATGCCAGCTCAGAAGAGGAAAACAAAGACGTACCGTTCTTTTTTGGGATTATAAATCGTTTTGTTGTATAAATTACAAAAGAAAAAAATGCATAATAAAGAAGAAAAAATCTCAAACATTTACATTTTAGGAGGAAAAAGTGTGATGATTCTTTACAGTTCCAACAAGCCTGGTGTCATTCTATGTTTACACCGAATGCTAGGGGTGTAACGATTCATTTGAACAACTATTCAATTCACTTCAATCCCTTATTTGTGGTTGCCAATTCGATTTATAGCGGATCCTGCTTTATTTTGAACAATCCCATTCAATGACCAAAAATGGATCCAGGACATCTTTAGCCACAACTTCAACCAGTGTGACTCAGAGATGAACACCTGGGTACTGAACAGTGCAGGGGAAGTTTTTCACAATCCTTGGATTACTTGCAAAATTATCAAAAGTAAATTAAACATATGTACAAAGAAGTACAGACAAATAAACAAGAATGAATGGCAAATCCATCCACATTTTAGTTTCCTGAAGTTCAGCCCACTGTTGTTTTTCCATATCAAAATAATACATAAAACAATGTTGTCTGATTAATGATTTACATTAATCATGGAAATTGATTAATCATTACACCCCTCCCAAAAGCGATTTGCCAAAATTTATTTTGCGTCTGCTGGCTGCTCAATGCTTGTCCCAAAAATGTCGTCTAGTCGTCTACAAGTGGGTGCATCAGAATGGATCAAAGCCCGTGGCCCGCCCAGCGTATTTCCTATGTCACGAATATGATCGTTTTCAAACTGGTTCATAATGATTTCAATAAAGAAATATTCATAAATGAAATTTGGAGCTTAATTGTCTTTATACATGTCCTCAGTCAAAAAAAAAAAAGCTACAAGAACATGCAAAAAACACAAATTTTAATCGGAGTCGGTCTTAATACATGAGGACGAACTTCTGTCCTTTTTTATGATAGTGAAAAAGTTAAATGAACAGATGGCAGAGCAAATGTGCAAAAAAAATGCACGACCTCATCAGACGGGAAAGAGAAATCTGACATTGTGCGTGGCTTGAATCAGGTGTGGTGCAGTAAAAATAATGACCACTGCCACCAGCCTCTTCCACAGAAACTATTTCTAAGTGAGGGGGGTTTGGGAGTGTTTGAATAAGGAGGCGATGCGCTGTAGATGAATTTTTAATGGATGCTTTTTACTGTCTGAGTGTGTCTGGCGATGCCTGTGTGATTTGTCATCATTGTGGTGCTCCGGCTGGATCTTCCTGCGTCCTCACCGCTAAGGAGAGGCGGCGGCCAACATCTACAGATCCTTGTGTTTGTGAAAGGAGCAGCACGCCGGGTCACGAGGGGATGACGTTCGCCCGGGGCTGCAGATGGGCAGCTGGAGGCTTTGCTTCATTCACAGAATACATGAATTCCTTTACACACATAAAACTCCTTCAGTTGTTTGGGAAACCTCAAGACTATTCAGCAAAACCCAAGGAGAGCCTGAAGACATCAATCAAATCCAGTCGTTGTCCTCAAGGCTTTTCTGCTTATTGAAGCAACACTGAGCTTGTTTAAGAGAAATTTAGTACAAAAAGATATATGTTTGTTATATTATGTGGTGGAAATGAGGACTTAAAAAGGGCAAAAAGACTGCTACAGTATGCAAAAAGGATGCACATACCGAATTGGGAGTCACTGAGCTGCGAGATAATTTGACCTCAGCACAGTGTCCTTTCCTCGGGGATTTGTTGTGTCAGGTATGTGAGTGTGCAGGTGCGCATGCGCGAGCTCCTGTGGATCAGTGAGCACGTGTGCACATACTGAGCTGGAAGAAGAAGATGCTTTAGGCGGTCTTCATCTAGCCCACAGGTACAGCAAAAGAGCACGCCACGTTCCAGGGAGCAGGAGTTTACAGCGCTCTCTCTGGTTTCAGCAGAAACTCTCCATTTAAAGAACATGGTGTTGTTAAGCGGCCATCATTTCATCTTTGTTCATTTAAAACAAATTTATTTCCTTTTTGTCATTCACCTGGCACATTCTGGGTTTTCGGTTCTATTCTGATCCCCTAAAGAAATCAAAATTCACAGGTTTTCTTTTTTTAAGTATAGTAATATTCTGTTTTAGTTGGTGATTTTGCAAATATAAATGCAATAATGCTTAAAGAGAAAAAAAATTCTGAGGGAATTTTAACATATTTTAGGCAGGAATCTTAAAAAAAAAAAAAGAATTAAATGTGTTTTGTGGGATGAAATTAATGTCACTTTAAATGGTAAATGGCGTATACTTATATAGAGCCTTTCTTCCTACAAGGACAAAGCGCTTTACAGTCACAGACCCATTCACCCAGTCACTCACACATTCACACACTGGTGGCGGCTCCGCTGCCAAACACAGGCGCCCGCCTACCACCAGAGGCAAGTGGGGTTCAGTGTCTTGCCCAAGGACACTTCGACTCATGGGCGTGCAAGGCGGGAATCGAACCTGCAACCTTATGATCATGGGATCAATATCCCAAAATATTTCCAGATTTGGAAAAAACAAGAATACCTTCAGAATTTGTATTTCTTAATTTCCTGACGTTTTTTTATGTTTATCACTGCAATTCTTAAAGTTTTAGCAAACCAAGAAAATAACCAAAGGGCTTTTAGGACCAGCTGTTGTGGGGAACCAACTTCTTTAAATGCAAAGTAAACATCGGGGCTGTGTCCAAGTTCCCTGCAAACACCCTAACTACTAAAAAAATATATATAATGGGACTATTCGATTTGCAATGTATTAAATCGAATCAATACAAGCATTTTATGATTGTTTATGAAGCCACAGTGTTGTGATGATGAAAAACGCTTATTAAAGAAATACATTTAACACTACCCCTCCCCAAAAAATCATTTAAATGCGATGCACTGGAATTTATATTGGCCAGTTTAGTGAACATCGATGAATACTGTTTTTTTTCTGTTTGCAAGGACTTCTGGGAAATTTCAAGGCACTGGATTTTGGAATTGTGGATTTGGACAGCCCTACAAAATACTCTCTACTATGTAGAGAGTAGTGAAGGAATTTGGACATAGCCAGGGTCATATCCAAAGACTGTACGTAAAGAGCAATGGTCTGTGTGGTCATGTGAATTATTTGCTTTAAACAGGAGTCTCCATTTGCATCCTGCCGGCCAATTACAGCTCACGAAAATGTTATTTTGTGGTCCTCACCTTTATATGAAAGTGAAATATTGGTGCAGTGAGGGGAGTCACTTCCTGCTCACAGAGCTGAAGTTAAGCCAGACACTCTCATTGAGTTCTATTTTAAAGTGCACCAATCTGCTGAGCTACGCCAGAGAAACACAGATAAGCAACCTCCAAGGGTGAAAACCGACTTCCACCGCCCTTTCAAAATAAAACATTTCTGTAGGACGCCCCTTCTGTGCCTCAAATGGAGCTCATTGACCTGTGAGGCAACTCTGACCTCAAAACTGACTTTAGGGAGGTGAGTGGGAATTAACACACGCTCTGGGAATTTTTGGGCAGCTTTCCAGAGCTTTCCCAAAAGTTCAAGTGGACGACATGAGAGCACATGTTTGAGCTAAAAGTTCTTCTCCACCTTGAACTTCAACAAGTCCAATTTAGGTCCAGATTTACTGATCACAGGATCAGTATTATAAACTTCCTATAATCTATAAGAGGTTTTAATAAATAGTTTGATTTTAAAGGAAATTTTGTGATTTTGTATATGTTTTAGGAGGCAATTTAAGTATTTATTTATTTTATTTTAATCAATGTCTGCTGGGAATGACAAAAGTCTTATCTCTCTCGCTCTGTCTCTCCATCTATCCATCTCAACTGCTTCTTCTCTTAACCCAAATGTGGCTGTGAGGAGAAGTTCTATCAAGTCTCATGGCATCAAAGAGTAGTAGAGCCATGATTTGAATTTAATGTTCTAATCAAGTTAAAGAGGCCACATGTTCAAAAGTACAGGAAAAGTCTTAATAATAGATAAATATCATGTTTTTTTTCTTTTGAAAATCCCTGACGTGGCCCAACCTCACTAAGATCTCTGATTTGAGTTCAACCCCTGATTATAAACCTGATTTTCCTGCCTGGTTGTCATATCATCAAACTCCTGATTGTTTTAAAAAACAAACAGGCCTGAAAGTCATTCTAGAGCCGATGATTCGGCCTTCACCCGAAACAACACACCTCCATTTGTGGACATTTTCCTCATACCGTCGTCATGGCCGTCAACTCTATCCACAAAGACGAAGAAGCTTCTTATTACGTTTGATTTTATTTTAAAGTTTTAAAGTGTGGATGCCATGCTTTGAACAACTTTGTCAAATAAAAAAGCCCTTTAAACGCTGATTCTATTGATACCAATAGTTTGCGTCGAAAAAAATCCGAAGCATATGAAAAATAGACATCTTTCGAAGGAATCAGAGATTTGGATCTGCCGCTAGAGCGCAGGCTGGAAGTGAACCCGATATGACCTGTGACGTAACGAAAGGGAGGTGCCTTTCGCAGTTGCTTAGGACAGCATGTAAACAAAACAGCTAGTCTTCGTTTCTCTCGTGTTTAAATCTGTTAATCATCAACATGCCAAGTCGTTGTGTGGCAGCTGGATGTAGCAATACATCTAGTGAAAGTGTATCTGTGTATAAAATTCCCAAAACAAGAAACGCTGCTGAAAAGGGGAAAATTTAAGAAGGTGGACGGCGAAGGATTTTTCCCTCCAGATCTGCAGGAGAGAAGTCTGCGTTTTCGAAGGGACAAAAACCGGGACACAAACGAAGAATTTTGAACGGAGAGTTGGGAGGAGGATCTTGGCTTCTGAGTCGAGGAAAGGCGGGTGAGCTGGAAGCGAGCGAGCCGTTTTCTGGGTCGGACAGGACGGCGCTGGAGTCGGGAGAGAAGGCTGCTAAGCTAGGCTAGTGTGCATCACGATGGATCACATTGAGGCAAAGTAGTCGTGTTTTCTGTTGTCCTTGGATCCAACTGGAGTATTTCAACGCACTCAATGTTTTGCAAGAGAAGCAACAGTTCTGCAACGTTTTTTTTTCTTTTGCTTTTGAGGCGCCGGTACCGTGAGTAAACTGAACTGTGTGTGTGAGCGCGCGCGCACGAGAAAAGGTTTCAAACTGGTTCAAACAGGTAAAACTGTTAATGTTCTGCAGTTGTTAATGGTATACAGTGACTTTGTTAACTAAAGAGTAGTAATATCTGGGAAACTTTTATTTTGTGACATTTATTTTGTAAATTGGGTTGAAAACCAGTGTTTACCTTTGTTTAGATTAGGCCAAAAGGGGACATTTTGAGTATATTTTAGGGGAAGTGGAGTAATTTAATTTTATACATTTTTTAGACTTACTGGAGTCTAGCCGAATCTTCATGCTGGCTATCGTCATCGGCATCACTAGACCTACTACTTTCTGCTATATCCTCCTCACTTTCGCAAAAGGGTTCGAATCGATACGGTTGCAAAAGTGACTCATCATCATGATAATCTCCGCAACTTTCCTCTTCATCTTTCTGTTCATCTGATGATAAATCGCTAATAGAGACGGTAGCATCACTCTGTGCTTCGCTATCGGTGCTAGCCATGTTGTCTGCCTTGTCTTCCTTTCGTTACGTCACAAACAGGGGGGCGAGAATTCGGCGGAATGCGTGAAGCCGGCGGCCGTCCTCGTTGTTTATATCGCGTTTTTCGCTATTTATTCTTTTTCGAAAAATATTAAAAACAATCGCAACATGAAATAGAGACTATTTACTATATTTTGGCTTATTAAAATAGACCATGTCACCCACACTTTAAATTGTTGTAAAGAAAAAAAAAGATGCTTGAGATGCAGATGAGGCTCCAGGCGCTTTTCTTTTTTCAAAGAGGAAGTGCAAGTGAGTTCAAGCTAATCAGAGCCCCTCTCACCTGAGAAATGTCCATCACAGCGTCACAGCTTAGAGGTCGGGCAGAGGTCAGGTCATTGAAGCCCAGAAGAGTGGAGATGATCCCGTTCTGATCAATCCTGCGAATCATGGTCCCATCCACAAAGAAGATCACGCCGTACTTGTCTACAGTGATGCCTGCAAGTGAAAAGTAACCCAATGAGTCGCAGAGAAAAACCTCCGTCTGTTATTTTATCCATCTGTGCCCAATGCGAGGGAAGGGGGCAACGCTAAATCATAATTACGGGCGAGGCACGGCACTAAAATAAGAGACTAATAAGGCCAATGAAAACTAATGCAAGAATTGATTTTTTTAATCAATAACTTACAACAATAGAAGCATCAAAACAGATGAAGAGTACCTGGAGTGTAGATTCGATTACAAAATAAAATTGTATCAATATGTTTTCTCCTTGTCTCATTTTCTCTTGACCCACATATCAGTAAAGAAAATTATACAAGTGAATTTTTCTGATACCCTGGAGTTGAAATGAGAGTTTTTGGCCACCTGGGAACTTCTGATTGAAAGTCGATATTAGAAATAAAATGAAGAGGGACAAAAACTTGTATGTAATCCAATCTTCCACTGCAGGAAACTCACAGACATACAACATATTACCTTAACCCTATAAGCAATCACATTATGCAGTTCTGAGACTCCTGTCTCATTAACATGATCAAAACATTCCCTAAAAATCCATTGTGCATCACTTAAACATGATTGCTGCCATTCTTCCACTAGGGGCAGTAGAGGGGCTTTTCCTGCCTTATTTCAAGACTGCTGCCTCGATGAAATATCAACAACACTTTGGGTGGGAAAGGTTTAGCTGATTTTCAAAACTTTAAGCTGAGAATAACTCATCTATCGTTTAAAAAAGGCTTAGTTAAAAATGAAAGGAGCTAAATTAATTGATAATCCATCCTTTTTAACAGTGTTTTTCAACCTTTTTTGAGCCACGGCACACTTTGACTCTGACAAAAATCCCGAGGCACACCAGCATCCAAAAAAAAAAAAAAAAGGAAAAGCTCTTAGTCTGTATTGATCAACAGTCGGTCTGCAATCTCACATGCATTTTTGTGATAATTGTTGCAGAAAAAGCTGGAAGCTGCAGTTGTTTTATTTTCTAAAGGATGTATTAAAGGTTAAGTTAAAAGATTCAAAAACTGCTTGATGTTTGTTCGTTGTTGTTTTAAGACGTTGAGAGGAGAGACTCATTGCGCGCTAAGACACTGTCACTTTAACCCAATGCATCATGGGAGATGTAGTGCCGAAAATCCGCCGACCACAGACTAGCGGCTTAGTGCTTTATTGTTTTGTTCACTTGTTCCACGGTCTGTCACCGGATTCCCTGGAAAGCTACACCGCTAAAAACGAGCTTTAGATGGTATTTTTGTTGGAAATGAGAGACTTATGAGCTAAATCGAAACAAGAAAGTGAATACTTTAACCATTTCTGATTGGTCAGACTGATGACACGTGATTAAGCCTTCAAGAATGATTGGTGGAGACAGTTAAAGGGAAGGGACTTTTCCGAACACAGCTGTAGCTGCGGCTAAATCGCGGTACCGTCATTCTTATCAAAATGTCTTTAATATAATCAAATAAACACAAAGAAAAAAGTATTTTATGATCTTTCATATTCCTAACTACTCAGTGTTTTATCAGGGCCTGTTTGGATGAACAAAGAGCTGATATCCTGGAGATGGGAAATGCTTTTAGATCAGTTAATGAGGGCAATTTCCCACGGCACACTAGTGTGACGCGGCACACTGGTTGAAAAACACTGCCTTATAATACAGTTACACCAAGTAAAAAAATGAATGGATCACACTCCTTTTAACATATGCATCATAAACTAGCATTGTTGAGCAAAAACTTACCAAATAACACAATATATAACAATGTCAGCATTACCTCTTGGGTTAGTGAGGGTCGCCTCCACCGCCTTTCCCCCGTCGCCACAGCGGGCGTCGTCGTACGGGAGGCACTGGTCGCCCGTGCCGGCCACCAGCTCCAGGTTCTTGGCCACGTCTTTGACAATGTTCCGGGATTTCACCTTGTACACCTTCCTGCTGCTGGTGTCGGACAGGTAAACGGCGCCGTTCACGGGACTGGTGGTCAGGTAGTACTTGTGCGCCGGGCTGCTGCTGGAGGAGCGGAAAGGGGGAGAGGAGGAACCTCAAGTCAATAAAGCGTTTTCAATGAGAAACAAGGCGTAACACAATTAAAATGGATTCAAAAGCCATTTAGAGAGTCAATTGGGCCCAATTACAGTTTAAACCAGGACATGGAAAAAAGAGAAAAAAACAGAATGTGATTAAGCATGACAAAGTAAAATAAGATTAAAAATGACATAACGGTGCAGCTTAGAGAGCATCTGCAGTTCAGTAAGACTTCTGCAAAGAGAAGTACTCCAGTGAATAAAAGCACATTTCTTCCCTCGGTAAAAATTACTCCTAATAGCAACGTTCATTTATAATAATCTACATCTACAATATAACTGCATAATAACGCAGCTGGAGCAGCTAGCAGCTAGAAACACAAAATGATGTTTTATTTCCCCCAGGACGCACAAAAAACACAACAGAACCAGAAATGCAAACACTTTGTGGATCCATCGGGCAGATTTTCCAGCTCAGGAGAACATCCCGTTTAATTCTCAGTCGAATCAACAAAATAATCCTTGGAACACGGGGTTACCTAACCTGACACGCAGACAATAGAGGTGAAAAGCGGTGGGGGTGGGGGGGGTAAAACCTTTGTGTGCGTTCGAGTTTGAACAGATGAACAGAGCTGGACATCAGCGGGACAAAAAAACGTCTTTCTGTTTACATCAGTGAACTCAACACATTTGATTTTCAAAATAAAATCAAGTTTTGAGTTGTGGTGTTTGTCGCCCCAACAGAGACGTCCACATTTATCAGGCGAGATGTGAGTTCAGCCTGACCCTGTGAGGGAAAATCTGTCAGCAGGATGTCATTCAAAGTGTATTAAGGAGGTGTTTGAATTATAACCTTCAGGGCTCTTTCGGGGTTCGCGGTAAGCATGGAGGTGCCAACAGCGCCTGTTTTGTAAAGCACCACAACAGAAAAGTGGGTCTGCAGCTTTCTAATCTCCAGAGTATTACAATAAATGACAATTGCCCTTCAGTGAATCAGCAGTGGCAGGGCACTGCAGCAGACCTCGAGCATATATGTCACCATCAGCCCACTCTCCCAGTTGACTGATCTGCTGCTGGAGTGCATATTCCAGGCACAGTGGGCGATCTTTGACAGGAAATTATATATCTTACAGTAGGTCAGTCGCAAATCTCAGTAACTGGATTCTTCCTTGCACCACCATCTGTCGCGTGCAACCGGCTGCTACCTTATTAGCTTCTGGTTGCAGGTAAAAGACAATCGTGTCTGAACATATGAGGCATTACTCCCCGACGTTGAGATACAGCATCTATATTCACCAACGACATGCATTTTGTGGGGGATAATTGGATTTCGCTGCACGCCGTCGCAGAAATGGTTGGAGCGAGTGGGTATATCCTTGGCGGGGGGTCAATGAAGATTGCGGAGAGATCGCCCACCTCCCACTCCTGTCCTCGGCTTGCACGAGAGCAGGGAACAGGAAGCGTTTTTTTATGGACACATGCTGTGTTTCCTGGATAAAGCCTCCTTTTTATTATGCAAATGTGTTTGGCGCTCAGAGATCAAAGAGAATCCGACGCTACTTAAGGGCGCGCTTGTGTGCGGGGTAAAATGTGTATGTTAGTGGACTTAAAGGGCTGGTATTACTGCACACGAGTAGCAGAGATGGGAAAAGGCTGAAAGGATGGGTGTGTGTTGTGTTATTCTGGTTACACTTGAAAACAGAGGCCAGCGACCGGCATCATAAAGCTTTTCATCCTTGGTTTGACTGCGTGTTGTACAGTTTAAGTCATGACCCCGTGACAGAAAATCAATCAGTAGCCCTTTACCTGAGACATGGTATCTAAAGAGGGCACACAAAGATTTCCCCAGCTGCTGCCTGCCACGGGAAAAGCAGTCTCTGTGTCTTAAAACTACAGATTAAATCCACACCAAGCTGCAATTTCGGTAAGGCAGAGAAATCTTCATATACCTACCATGTCTCAGAACTTGTCAACAGGTATTGCATCAGAGGAAAGTTTAAAAAAAGGGGGGATTGAGGTGTATTTTATGTATTTGATGATTCCCCCCCCCCCCCCAAAAAAAAAAAAAAGAAAGAAATTAAAAGATTCGGGGAGAGAGACTAAAACTTTCACTGTCAATGTAAGGATGAACTTTTTCTATCCTCATGGCAATTTAAGACATCCTAACATGGAGAGCATGGTGCTGAATGCAGAAACGAGGAAATCCTGAAAAGTGCAAATAAACTGCCTTATTTTTGAAAGAAATAAAAAGCACACATGCATTTGGTGTTTTAGGGAAGTCCTTCCGTACCTTGACAGCCAGAATACAAGCTTGAGGAAATGCTGGATGGCTTACCTATGCCTGAAGTCTTTATTTCTGCCAAAGTGTTTGAAAAGCCGAAAAAAAGGAAAGGTTAAGAGAGAAGAGAAGAATGTTTCTTGTTAGTAAATAGAAATGAGTGAACAGAGTTAATAGAACCAGATGTACACAGTTGTGTTCCTTTCAAATCTTGGTGCAGGTGTGGAGAGAAATTCCTCTTTTCTTTTGATCTTCTGTTAAGGTGTCATGGTGGTTCTTTCAGCCTCTTAGAAATAGCAGCTGATGCAGGTTAACGAGTGGCAGGACAATCAATATTTTGCCTTCATGGTATCTTCATCTACATCACTCCTCCTCTATGTGTAACTTGATAAACTTTAATCTGTTCTAACTTACCCTGAACTATTCAGTGGCTTACTTCTTGAACTTCAGTCTTAAAGGACTGAACTTCAGAGTCTACAATGACTGACCTTCAATCTATTAAAACTGAATGTCAAGTCTAGAAGAATTATATGTCAAAGTCTACGACGACTGAACAACAGAGTCTACTAAGACTGAACTTCAGAGTCTAAGAGGACTGAACTTCAGAGTCTACAAGGACTGAACTTTAGAGTCTATGATAGGGATGGGTATCGTTAAGGTTTTAACGGTACTACTACTCTTATCGATACTGCTTATTGATCCGGTATTTTAACGGTACTCTTATCGATACTTTTTGAGGACGAAAAATAAATAAATAAATAACAAACGAAGAACATAAAGTATTTTATTTCCTCATTATGAAACAACACTGTTTTTTTAACAAAAAATTTTACTTTATATACATGAGAATGTTCCAGACGGGATATTCATTTAATTATTTAATCTAATTATTTTTATTCTTTATGAGCGTGATGTTTCCTTTGATCTTTTGTCCATTTTCCAGAACCTTGAATAGACTTTTCTGTCTGTCAAACACCCAGAGCTAAGTTAAGTGAGATGATGGAAACAAATTCACGTTGATGCTGACTCCTTTATATTTATTTATTTTTGTTTAAATCCAGTAAAACCAATAAATTATATTAATTTTACAGATGACAACTATCATTAGTCATTAATTGGAATCATAAGGGGTGAATCTAAGCCCCGCCTCTCTACCTGTTTGTGTAGAACACGCCAACACGCCGCTCCAGCGCGTTCTACACAAACAGCGCAACATGCGGTCTTCGTGGCAGCAAGGTGACAGGATGGTAGGGGTTGCTTGATGCAAACTTCATTAATTTTACGCAGAAACAGGTGTTCTTAGTCTAGGGCGCTTACGTGTACCCTACGAGATCGCCACTGACTGTGTGTGCGCTGCCTTGTCTTGTGTGTGTGCGCGCGCGACGCGTGCTGTCTGAACAACAGCCCCGCCCCCCGTGCACACAAATAGACAGACAGAGCTCTCCGCTTCAACGAGAATACCGAAATTAATATCATCATTAATTAACGCAGAATTGACTGACTTGGTGAGTTAAATATGGCAGAAAACGCTTGTGGGACACACACAAAAAAAGAAAAAGTAACTTCTCCAGTACCGATAGCAGAACCGTTCAGGTCAGATCTTAACAAACTGCGGTCCCGAAGAATGTGGCCCCAGGGCTGGTTCAATACCGGGCCACGGTACCCATCCCTAGTCTATGAAGACTGAACCTCAGAATGTACAAGAACTGAACTTCAGAGTCTACAAGGACTGAACTTCAGAGTCTACAAAGACTGAACTTCAGAGTCTACAAGGACTGAACTTTAGAGTCTATGAAGACTGAACCTCAGAGTGTACAAGTACTGAACTTAAGAGTCTACAAGGACTGAACGTCAGAGTCTACGAAGACTGAACTTTAGATTTTACAAACACTGAACCTTACAGTCTACAAAGGCTGAATTTTAGAATCTACAAGAACTGAACTTTAGAGTCTACAAGGACTGAACGTCAGAGTCTACGAAGACTGAACTTTATATTTTACAAATACTAAACTTTAGAGTCTCCAAACACTGAATTTTAGAGTCTACAGGGACTGAACTTTAAAGTCTACAAGGACTGAACTTCAGAGTCTACAAGGACTGAACTTTTAGGTTTTTTGCTTCAGGTGCTGCGCCATGGCATACAGCCTTTGGCCAAAATATACTGAGATTAGATTATTAATTCACCAAATGTTGGCAGTTTTCAACACTCATGTTCCCCTGGTTGGGAACCCTCATAGCACATCGAGGTGATGTTACACTGTCTTCGTTACCTCAGCTCCAGGACGCTGGTGACGTTCCCAGTAGTGAAAATCCTCCTCACATAGTTGTAGTCACCAACATACAGACTTCCATCGGAGCCGCAGGCCAGAGCGACAGGGGCCATGAGCTTGTTCCCGTCAGCGAGGCCGTTGCAGCTGGGGCAGGAAATGCTGCGCCTGCGCCCATTTCCCATCACGCTGCCGATCACCGGGGGTTGCTGCGAGATGAAGACGTTCTCTCCATTTCCCATGTGAAGAATACCTGATGGAGGCGAACATGTGTTAAAACTGCAAATCCATCAAGAGGAGCTCTGAGAAAATGGTTCTTAGAATAATTAAATGAATAGCACAGAGAAGCTACTTTCTTAGGGCAGAGAAGTATGAAGGTCATTTAAAAAAAAAGGAAAAGCTAACAACAAAATTTGTATTTATTAATGGACACAAAAAAGAAAGTTGCATCAGCTTCTAATCCTAAATCGACAATAGTTTTGGGCCAAAGTTTCAAATCAAATGGTGCTCTTGGCACAGGAATCAGCGAAGAAGGTCACTCCTGCCCGCAGTAATAGACCTCAGCTCTTTATAATGACTGTCTGCTCTCATTACTATTACTTCAATTTTAATATGTCCACACTTGAATTTCCCTCCTGGGATTAATAAAGTATCATTGAACTCAACTGGAGTGAATGTGAGGTATCAGCTGGGTGATTAACATACACAGCCTGCAGCTTGACATCTCGCCGTGACAAAAAATGTCTCGGTTCTAGCTTAATTTGAATCTAAAGAGAAACGAAAACCTCTCGCCTGTAAAATGATGCATGCAAAGCCAGCAAAAGATCGGACATATGCTTATTTCTTTATGCATTTTAGAATATGACCTCCTAGTTAATTAGAAACTAAAGACTGTACTTCAAGCTGTTAACAATCAAGTCTTAACTCAGGCCTTTAAAAGCCTTCAGGACATCTTGAAGTCAAATCAACTTTATTTATAAAGCATTTTTCATACAATGGCAACACAAAGTGCTTTACACAATGAAAACGTTTTTCATCCTAAAAATCAAAAGCAAAACAAAGAAAGTGGAAATGGATTAAAATGACATTACATGCATATACTACCATATTTTCCCCACTATGAGGTGCACTTAAAAGCATTCATTAATTAACATAAATGAATGTGCCATATGATTCAGAGTGCCTTATATATGGAATAATTCTGGTTGTGTTTACTGGTGGCAAAGCCATTTTAGAGGTACGTACACGGTACTGTGTAGTAGTATTCTATTTTTACATGTTACTTACAAGGCTGGGAGTTAGCGTAGTCACAGTAACATCTATTTTAGCTGTAACAGTCTGCTTTTTACGTGCTGCAAACAAGGTTGGGAGTCAAGTCAAGTTCACTCCTCCCTCTACAGTGCGTGTTCAGGCGGCCACTTCAATCAAAAGTTTATGTAAACGCGCATTTTCTGCATTTAGAGCTTTTTAGAGCCACTAGCAGGGTGTTTTTTTTCTCTCTTGGGAATTTGGTAGCTTTTATTTTGACCTAAACAGGTTAAATAGAAAAAACTCAAAGCTATGATGATTTAGCTAAGAAAAGTGGAACTGAACTGACTTGGTTGTATTTCGATTTAAACATTTCACACACACGTGTGTGTGGGTGTGTGTATGGGGTTTTCACTGTACAACAAATAAGTGAGTTTTAAGCTGCTGGTCTGCATTCTAGTGATTCCTGTGAACTGAAATATCCCCTTCAAATAAATGTCTGTTAGAAAATTAAATTAAAATCCACAGCGATATAAAAAAATATTTATTTGTACTGTTATTCTTGCTCGATGTGTCAACCATTGTACATGTGCCAACACACAAAACCTATTGTTACACAAAAGCATTTAGAGGGTGTGTTTCTGCCAAAATGTATTTGTGTTTATTTTTTAGTTTAAATAACTTATTACCCTTGATATACAATAAAATAACTTACTAGTAACTAGTGAGTAAGATGTAACGACTTTTAAGACAATAAATCTTGAATGTCTTATTCAATTATTTGATCTAAAATACGTCTTTCTAAACAATATCTCCAATGAAAGAACTTTTTAAAACTTTACATCAAATATTCAAGCAGAGGATTTATTTGTGAATAATTTAAAGAACCTGGACTGGTTTTATTGGGCTTATAACACAGTACAAATGCATTTAACAACAGCAACACAACATTTTAAAGACAAATTTATCTCAAAATGCATACTTTCAGGCTCACTTTAAGATGAGTATAGCCTAGAAATACTGATATTTGGACTAAATAAGCGAATAACTAACCTACATTAAACATATAACACTTTTTTTGAGTAATTTACACTTTTTTCAGACATATTTCAAATGACCATTGCGATGTATCAGAAAGATTATTATTTTTAGCTAATTTAAAATCTAATTTTGTCTTAACAGGACAGGACATCATAAATAATCTTAGGAAACCAAGACAAATTATTCTAATTTCATAAAAAGATAATTTTACTTGTAAGAAATAAAAACATAAATCTTTTTAAAGAACATTTTTTGCACTGTAAGATTTACTTTGATCTTTTTTTTTCACATGATCAGACCATTTGCATCAGCTTATTGGAAAAGGTCCTCAAATGTAAATGGAAGAATGCTGATGCTGCTGCTCAGTAAAAAGTAATTAGATCTGAAATTCGGCATCTGTTGCATGGCGTTCTGCCTCTGGCGGTACTTGGTGGCTTGGATTTCTGGAGTTGAACAACATGCGGGCCATCAGAAACAATCTCAGGGACGGCTGCAGCCGGGAGAAGCAGGCAGACAGCAATTAAACAAGGGATGAGTTAAAAACAAAACAAAACATGGGCACCACCAAGAAAAGACAGCGCCAAATGGGGTGTTGAGCTGGACGCACAAGCATGGCTTGACATGAGAGAGAAGCGGTTCTCATGGAGCATCAGGCAGATCCTCAGCTTCATCCTCTATGATGAGACTGCTAAAGCCACGCTAGTGACAGCCCTTCCCCAAAGATTTCCCTTCCACTGTCTTCTAGCTATAAGTTTTCGCCAATAAGAACCCTAAATTCATCTTTAAAAAGTAGAAGAAAAAAAGGAATTGACACAGAGGTTCAGTTCTAAGGATAAAATGCAATAGGTAAAATCTGCAAAGCACTGTAGGTTTTCTGAGGATTTAAGGCTGTAAAACTTCTCACTCCACACTTTAATCACTTTTCTCAAACAAACATGAATATTTTCACACTTTTCTCTCTTGTTTAAACCCTCAAAGTTCAAACTTTCATGGAAAATTTTAGAATGAAACCAAAGATCAAAGATTTATGTAAATGTGACAATCTGAACACATTCTGTACAGGAGACCCTGATAGTGCCCTCTAGGGGGCACTATCAGCCCCCAGCACTGACCAAAAAAGGCAATTTTTTTTTTTTTTTTAATAATGTTAGGACATCTGAAAGTCCCTCACATCCTTTTTTGTTTCTTTACTTTTTGACGTTCTTGGGTTGCTTTTGCACGCACAACGTAAATTTAAAGTCATAATAGTTAAAACGAACATCTGATTGTCAAAAAATGTTTGGTGCTTTAACACAAACAGTGGGGGACAGATTTGGGGCATTTCTGTGTCTGTATGATCAAATATTTAATACAACAACAAAAGAAAAAGCATCTGATTTTTTACATCTTATTGTGATATCTTGAAGTAAAATAGGCAAATTTATTTTGCTCATTTGGCTTCTTGTACTTTAATAAAACACACCAGGATTCACTTGCAAACAGTATCAGAGTTCATTATTAGAAGAGCTTTTATAAATGAAGGGAACCATTTGGAGAAAAAAAGGCATCTTTGAAGTGAATGTATGCTAAGTTTGAAAGTGGTCTCAAACTGTTTAAAAACCAGTTTAGTAAATGACTCACCACTCTGGATATTCAAAGCATGGTGCTTGTCTATTGTCCATCCTCCCAGTTTGGAGGCAGTGGTTTCATAGCCTTGTAGCACAGCAGTTCTCTTCTCCCACAGAATGAGGTCTGGGCATGACTCATACTCAAAGCCTACGGAGACTACAAAAAACAAAACAAAAAAAAAGACAAGTTAAAAGGGACTGAGCATCAGGTGGTGTGGAGGAAAGCAAAAAAGCTGAATTATTGGTAAAATCCCCGTACCAAAGGCTTCTGAGAGCCCGTACACCTTCTGGCTGTACACATCAGTCTTGTCCCAGATGAAGTCGTAAGAAAGGTTGGGAGCTGCGGGGAACCACTTTCTGAACAGCCTGCCCTCCACAGCCACCATGAGGTGGACCTTCATCAGGTTAAAAGGGATGGTGGAGTGGGTGAGAGTCACTCTCAGGATGGACTTGTACCCAGCAGTCCTGCTGCTCAGATAGCCTAGTTTCATCTCAGTCCCGGGTATCGGTACCTCCTCCTGCAGAGCCTTTAGACAAAAGAAAGAAACTTGTCAACTGGCAGGTATATTACCTCAATGGATACAATCTAGGTATACATAATTCCTTAGTTGTTTAAAACTATACATGAAAATGCCTTTGAAGCCTTACTGACACTTTTTATTTTAAGCAACAAAAACAAAATGTCTTTGAAACTATGGCTTCAGACATAAAAACCTGACATTTTGGGTCTTTTATGTTGTTTTGTTCTTTGTGGTTAAAAAAAAATGTATTCAGGTATTGTTTGAGGGGAAAATAAGGTATTATCATACGTTTAGCGAAATAGCATTCATTCTTCAATGTGGTCTTAACTGGCTTGTGATTGGATGTCTGTTTGTTTGCATCACATGTACATATAAAGGCAAAGACAGCAGAGAGACACAACAGGAATAGAAACTTACAAATTGGCCAGAAATAGATTATTTAGGCCTTTAGTCATATTCACCCATTCAGGTTTCCCTCTACGGGTGCGGCGGGGTTTTGGGTTATCTGTGCCCATGGAGGGTCACAGAGAGGAGTGGCTGCATCTTAAGGGGAGAGCAGGAGAGTTTTGCAGTTCCCTTGAAGCTCCTATGACCTCACGGGACATGATGAAAATGGAACGTACTATGTGTGGTGAATGTATCGTGAAGTATTTCTAAGAATAATGTAAGTTACACCACTTATGACTAACAGGAGGTTCTATCGTACAATACCCTACATGTGTGTCTGTCTCACCTACTTCACCCTTACGTGCTACGACCTATCGCTCACACCATGCATGTAGCAAACATGGGCATGAATATTGTTGCTCTAAGGGTCTATGACTTGAAAATGTCATGCGTGCCCCCGTACAGGCTTCCAATTTTTCACCTGCATCCATCCTCAAGGGCAGTAGTGACTAAGGCATAATTTGATTTAAATAATCTTGTGCAAACCTTTGGTTTTAACTGAGAAAAACTGAGACTCTCATCACTAGATTGATTTTTCAGAACATATCTGCATCCTTACATGTATTTCCTAAATCGCCATTATACTGTGCTCTTTCAGGCTTTGCAGCATATAACACACCTAAATACAAACTGAAGGACATATTTCCCATTGCGTCCAATTATGTTTTTTGTTATTGCATACCACAATGAGTGTTTTTTTTTTAGAAATCATTTAATAATAATAGTAAGTGCTTCATTAGTAAAAGTCTCATAAATGTGCATGAATGCAGCATAAGCCTTGAGCTAACACTCTGCTCTGTCCAGTAGCAGAACAATGAGATGGCCTTAGGAACGTCTGGCATTAGACCTCTCCATAATTAGGCAGCGATGAACTCAAACCCTGACTTTTACATTTAGCTTAAGGGGTCAACAGGCATCGTTCGAGCAGCTAAAATTACATTGCGACGTGGAAGGCAGTAGCTGTTGAGACAGCAGCTCAAAGCGAACATGCCACTTTCTGATGGGTTTATTTTCACACGCTTGCAGAGGGCGGCTATTTGTGCTTAACTGATCAAGATTCCTTTTAAAAAGTCGAAGTGGGAAGATGTCCTTGTGCAACTCTCTTGGTGTGTGAGCGATAGAAAAAAGACAAAAAAAAACAAGGCTTCTATTAATAGAATGAACTGCATACTAAATTCACTGATATGCCATCAATCATGTGGTGCAAAGTGGGAGATAGTAGTAGAAGGGCACCTAGATGTCTACAAGACATGAGGTAACGACGCAGTCAGCCATAAACTGAGCCCAAAGACTGTGACTCACATGGGTGGCCAAAAAAAGAGACCTTAAATGTATATAATCATATGCAGTGTTGTTCTCCAAATACAAGCATAGACAAACATTTTGTTGCCTTTTTTTGATAAAAAGTGATATCTGTATTGATCCTTTTGCACAAATTTGAACACCTTGACTGAATGAATTGAAGGAACATTTTCTGCATGCAGTTCAGACGTTAAACATGTTTATTTTCCCTGTGATACAATAGAAATGAACTGAATAAACTGGATTTTTCCTACATTCTAATGTTAGGTCATGACAGATTCTAATTTAACCTCATGTTTCACACCGATAATCCTTTTTTCTAGAATCCTTTCATAACAGGATGAGCTGATGAGTCAAAAACCTAAAATCTCCAGAAGGAGCCCAAATGACCATGCTACCACCTTCATGCTTGAGTTAGTGGTTTAGGACAAGTGTCCGAAACAGCCAAAGGCAAACAACAAGAATTCTGTTTTTTCTACATCGGGACAGAAATCCTTTTGCCTTAAAACCCTTCCATGCTGACCAGACTTCTTTGAGTTGATCTAAAGGAGAGCGTGAAACAGCTGAGAACTTCAGTGAAAAGGGACTGATCCCACTCCCAGTGGGGGAGAAAAAGGTCCCACCCCAAATTCAGGAAATCAGGAAAAACCAAATACATTTTAGGAGTTTTGGCAACCTAAATGTCTACCTTTTCCAATAATACATTACAGAAAGATCCTTCACAAGATGGCAGAGAATGTGCCAAACCTTCATAAGAAAAAACAAAAATCTCTACAGCGCATTAAATCACAAAAGTCCTGCTAACTACCTGCTGGACAAGACTCAGACTTGTTAAGGAGAAACCATTGATTGTATTTGAAGATTGGACTGAGTAACCCCCCACCCCCCATATTCCAAACCCGAAGTACCCTCAGTCACTAAAGTTATTACAATAAAGCTATTCCTACGTCATTCCATTTGTCAAATTCATTTTTATGACATGTTCTTGATAATCCTCTTTTTTTCACAATTTTTTTCTGTAGTGCAAGTGATTCAGGTTATAAACTGACCAATCAGAAGCCTCAATTAAAGTAGGTGTTTTCCTGTGCAAGGGGTGTGGCCTTCTAATATGCTGACTCTTGATTGGTGGGAGTAGAAATGTTGACTAAAACTGAATCTGAAACCCTGCTTAATGCCGATTTCTGGTTCTGACGTGGTGACGTCTGTACTGCGAAAAAAGTGTGTCTGAATTTGCTTCATTCTATGGGTGACGTCATACTCGCTCAGTCCAGTTCTCATTAACAGTCAATCGCAAAAATCCCCCCCCCCCGCCCTGGTTGGATGTGATGTTGCGCTGCAGACGGAGAGTAAAAACCAAATTTGAGGCTTCGCTTTAACCCTTTAACACCTGAGGTGTTGCAGGCAACACCCAATCAAGACACGCTCTTTGACATGTAACAAATTACTAACATAAAGTTCTGCATAACGGCGCAAAGCCGCTTTTCACCACGACAGAATCTGCTGGAATCACGTTGAATGAATCAATGGTTGAAGAATTATGGTAGTCGACAAACCGCCAACGAGGGAGCAATGGCTCCACTCTTAAAATGTTAAGGAAAAACACTCCTACTTTGGACATGATGCTAAAATGTAAATGGAGAGTAAAAAACCCACTTGTAGTCTGAGACGCAGCTCTTTTGTATTTTTTCATGGTAAATATGTTTTTTTGGTCTGGGTGGTTTGGAGATTTTTTTTTTTATAAATTTACGCCTTGAGACTACTTTTCATTCTTGAACTATTTTTCTAGAGTTGCTCCTCCTGTTGCTGTGTAAAATGTCCAGGGCTCTTTTTTAGCTCATTAAAATACACCCAGATCAGAGATTTTTAATTTTATACAGTACAGACCAAAAGTTTGGACACACCTTCTCATTCATTTGAATGAGAAGGTGTGTCCAAACTTTTGGTCTGTACTGTATTTGAAATAAAGCATAAGAAGAGGGTTTTAACTCTTGAACATAAATCTGTGACCTCAAACTAGTCCAGTAAGTTAACAGGACTGCAGAGGGACTAAAATACACGTCCAAATTTGACCAATTTTATTAGAGAGATAAAACGGGAGTACTGCCGGGAGCCATGGGTAGTTTTCCACTTGTACTTGATGGATAGTCCTAAGATTTTCTCCCAGCTGTTCAGCATCAATCATCTGAAGGAGAACCCCGCACAGATTACAACCTGCAGGGCAAAGGAAGACAGTGAGGGGTGGGGCTCACTTGAATTTCAGGGACCACCGTCCCCCTTTCCGAGCAGGAGCCGGCGAACGAGGTGAGCGGAGCCGGAGACACCACAGGGAGGGGCCTGCTAAAGCTGCTGAGGTCACAGCTCGGGATGTCATTCTCCTCGTGCCGCATCACCACGGTGTCCATGACGAAGAAGCGTCCCCATGGCAACCACAGCGTGTGCTCCTGGGTGATGAATGGAGCACGCTCAAAGTGCAGGGCGATGGCTATGCCCCCGTTGGTCACCAAGTCAAAACTGGAAAAAAGATAATTTGTAGATGAAGTCAAAATTAAAAAACAGGAACACAGCTCACAAAATCATATGCATATAATAATTTCAAATTTGTGGAAACAGAGGATTTTTTAGCTTTTTGGAACACACCGGTTGGGAATCAAACCCATTGAAGTTGAGACTAAAATCTTCAAAGCGCCTCGCTTATTAGCATTACAGAATGAAGAATGGATTTTGAGATGGTTTGAAAACAGATCTCCTGCATGTGCTTCTGTGTAGGGCGGTGGGATTTGTTCCATAGGATGGAGGCACTACTTTATTGATCCCACAGACGAAAACTGTCCACTCCAACATCAGTCTAAAAGCTCTGCACTGCGATCCCATCTGCTGTTGCCCAAAAGCCCCTTTCCCTCTGGTCTAAGTCCTTAGCAGACGGCGGTGACAAAAACATGCCCGCAACGACACCTGACGTCTGCAGCGCCTGTCACTGGTAAGAGCCAATTAGCGCCTGGCCACTTAAGGGACCGGCCCACATGCACGCACAGGAGCCACCCCCTCTGAATTACAGGTCCTAAAAAAGGCAACCTCCCCTTGGTTTTGGACTCCATATATAAAAAATCTGCAATGTGGAGCCTCCCTTGGGGGTAAACATCGCTTGTGCTTTTTGACCTTGGCTGGGTGTGAGCAGCCGGCAGTCCGGAGCGAGGCTGTTGCATAGCTGTGAACTATGGGGAGGACTTGCAGAGGGTGGGTTTGCATAAAACAACACAGACGTCTGCACAAAAAGGCACGGAAGCCAGTCGATGAAGAGATTTACTGGGTGCGATCAATCATCAACAGCCAGAAGCCATGTGACAAACTTGTAAGTGTCCTTATAAAAAAAAAAAAGAATCAAGCACATTCCGTTGGCAGCTATCTCACCCTGTATAGCCAAGCACATCAAATAATAGAAAAGAAAATTCTAAATTTTTTTGGAATGTAGATTTTTTTAAACCTATAGAATGAAATCCACACATTTTTTTGTACTTTTTATGATATTTGATAATATGAATTATGATACGTTGTGTGTTAGGCTAAAAAGTGCCCTATTTGCCCTCTGACTCTAATTTGATCCACAGATTTTTAACATGGTAGCTTTAGAAAAAAAGAATTAATTATCAACAAATTTTGCATTCTTCCAATAGGCAAGGCACGGCAAGGCAAGTTTATTTGTAAAGCACAATTCGTACACAAAGTAATTCAAGGTGCTTCACAAAACAGAAAAATGCATTAAAATCACAATACATCATAGAAATAATCAACGTAAAATTTACTTTAAAAGAAAAGAAAAAAATTTGAGAGATGTACTTTGGTGCTCGGCCATGGAGACTTGTACACAAGCAGAGCTGCTTTGAAGTCTATTCTTTGAGGTACAGGGAGCCAGTGCAGAGACCTGAGCACAGGACTAATGTGATCATACTTCCTGGTTCTGGTCAGGACTCGAGCAGCAGCATTCTGGATGTACTGAAGCTGTTTTACACCTCGTTTGGAGAGGCCGGTGAGCAGGCCGTTACAGTAGTCTAACCTACTGGAGACAAATGCATGGATAAGTATCTCCAGGTCTGGCTTTGACACTATGTTTTTGATTTTGGCAATGTTTTTCAGATGGTAAAATGCCGCTGATGTTACTGACTTGATATGGCTGTTAAAGTTCAGGTCAGAGTCCATGATTACCCCTAGATTTCTGACTTGATTTGAGGGTTTAAGAGACAGAGAATGAAGGTAGCTGCTGACTCTTTCTCTTTGTTTCTGTGGGCCAAAAATAATAACTTCGGTCTTGTTTGAGTTTAGCTGGAGAAAGTTGTTCTGCATCCACTCACTGATCTGTTGGAGGCAGTGGCTGAGTGAATCCACCGGCCCATATTCACCTGTTGTCAGTGACACATAGATCTGAGTATCATCTGCATAGTTGTGATAAGATATGTCAATACAGCAAGTAGTCTTCTTGCTGATGAGCTATTTTCAGCATAACGTTTTGAAATTTTGCTGAACTTTTCCCGAGAAAATTCTTATGGAGATTTCAAGGCAGCAGCCATTATAAAAGGAGCTGGAAAATCAATTCTACTGCCCCTAGTGGAATGAGTATGAACTACAGGACAGAAAATATGGACCAAGTTATTAACAATGGGTTTTTAGGGATCCTTTTTGTTTGGATCATGCTAATGAGATAAGAAGTCTCAGAAATAGGTGTACAAATGGATGATACCAATGGTTATTTAGGGTTACAATCAGTCACTGATTGTCTATAAAATTGGACCCCTCCTCCCTCACATTTCACACAGGAAGCACCCGTTGACTCCAAGAAGCCAAAACCCTATAGACTTATGGAGAATTAAACAGCTATAAGTCAATGTATTTGTCAGAATAATCCAACATCTCTTGCTCTACTACCTTTTTTAACCCATTTTTGCTTATCCTGTTACAAACTGGCAAATCAGAGGCCTCAACAAAAGTTCCCCCGCTTATGCACGGTTTGACGTAGTCGCAGATTTTTTTTCAGTCACGTGACTCCTCCGGTTCATTACAAAAAACTCCGCTCAAGACGCTTGCATGAGACTTTTGAGACCAAAGGAGGGGGTGCCCAGATTTCTGGGGATGGAGATGAAAAGCATGGCAGCCCATGGGCCCCCAACAACTGTTTCCAGCGGTTCCTGAATCGCTACAACTAAAGTTTGTGCTCCTGCATGGAGAAATGGCATCAGCTGACTCCGAATCGGCCGGGAAAACTGCCGATGGAAATAATAGCAGAGAATAATTATCATCCGGATGAATGAATGAAGGATGAAACTGGTGTTGTGCCAAGATATGTTTCCCTGACTGATGTGTAGTTCCCGACGCTCAAATCTTGCTGCGCGAGGAAGCACGGGCTCCTGGTTTTAAGGCACAGGGTGACAGAGTGACACTCCTAATGTGCGCTGTAACATACACTACGATCCAATTATTGCTCTGAATAAAGAAAAAAAAAACTATGTTGGACAATATTCCACTGTTTTTGTTTTACAAAGCATCAGCAATGTTTCAGAAGGGTTTTTGATGAGTAAGGATCTGTGACGGGTTAGGTCGCGGGGGGTGGGGGGTAGCTCTCCGTATTCGCGCATATTGCGTTTTTGCGGGTGTCTCTGGTCCCTAACCCCAGCAAACAGGAGGGAATGCTGTCTAATGTCGAAGCATTTGAAATGTTTGACAGATTTTGTGTAGTCCACTTCCAACAAGCTCACTCCGTATTGGTGAGAGTGGTTGTCATAGAAACACAGACTCAGACTGAATCAGACCAATCAATGCTTTGTTGACTGGCTCCAACATGGCGGCATCCAAATCGCAAAAAAAATTGGGACTAAATTGACTTCCTTTTGTTGGAGACGGATGTTTTACTATGGGTGACAGTAGACTCACTCCGATCGGTTCTCACTTACGGTCTATTGTTAAAATATACAGGAAATATGGTTATTCTGTCTATTAAACGCTATCAAAGGTTGGTCAGGACAACACAATTTACAAAATAATAATAATAGAAATATTGTGACATCCTGGTCCCCCAGAAGAGCTTTGAAAATGAATCACCAAATCCCTCTAAATGACAGCTTTAGCTGTGACCAAAGAGCTAATAATGAGTAATGAGAAAAAATCCTTCTCAGCACATTACTAAGAATAAACCAGAACAGGCAATAGCTCTGTCTCAAACTCAGCCAATCAGAAAATTGGGTTGAAAAAAAAAATTAACCTCTTCTGTTTAGGCCAGAAAACTTTCCAGATAGTTGGAAAGGTAATTTAAAAAACCAAGCCCTCGGACAATAAAGAACACATCATAAAAATGAGTTGAGACAGCTTTCCCATTTCTAAGTGGCTGAACAGGTGCATTTCTGATTTCATGCTGCACTGAGCCTGTTTACAGTGATTGCAGGGGAATTGCAGTAGCCTGGGCATGTTTACAGGAGGACCTGAGAGATGGAGTGGTGCTTACACATATGCTGGAAGGGAGAAGACAGCAAAGGAAAAACTCAGAGTAAGGGGTTTGGAAACATGGGACACGCAAAAATAGGGAAAAGATAGCGATGGGGAAAGTCCTTGAGTGGAAAGGACACGGGCCAGGGTGGGGAAAAGCACACGTCAAAGTGAGCTGCCCAGAAAAAGGAAAAGGCTTAAGGGCAGAGATTGAAGGGAGAAAAGCATGAAGGTATGGAGGGTGGGTGAAATAAGTGGGCGAACACGATGAAGTGAAGATGGAAGATTCTTGCGATAGCGAAAATACGACAGGATGACGGGAGCAATGGGGAGAACTAAAAAAGATCAAACTGGGAGCAAATCTGTCGGCCTTCCGAGTGTCAAGCTCTGATAAAAGCGCAAGGGCGAAGTGGGGCTTGGAGAGCAAACACCGATTCATGCTGCGCTGTGATAGAGGGGCTCAGTTTACCAAAAGGGCCTTCTCCACACAGCAGAGCATGAGGCGTGCAGGCCGATTGTACAGTGTGCCCAAGCAATCTGAAGATAAACTAGAGTTTGTCTGGATTTCCCTATAAACCGAAAAGCAAAATGAGCCCAACAAAAATTCCACAGAAAACTGGCTAATCAGAGTTTGGTGAGACCATCTGTGTGTGGCACTTTGAACAACACCAACTAAGAGGCTCAAGAAAACGATAATGTATGAGGAAGTTGCAATTTCATTAATGCAGGCAGCAGTGGACATGGTTTATTTTTATTTAACAAAGTACAGCTTTTTAATTCTTGTTTGAATTTTTTCTTTTTTTTAGGACATTTTGGATGAAACTGGTTTTGCTACTAAACTCCTCCTTTTTTTTGAAGATTTTTAATAGGCCAGAAGTCTACTGAAAAAATCTCTTTTTACACAACATATTTGTCTGTAGTGTAAGTTATTCTAAATATAAACTGACCAATCAGATGCCAAAAATAAAAGTTCACTACAAAGTTCACCATTGCGGGCGTTCGCCATTTTTCGGAAAGCCAGAATCTCCAATTTCAAAGTGGTCCGTAAATTTCCCTTAAGTCTCTTCGATGCTTACTAGATAGGCGAATAAAGACCACAGTGCGTTGGGTGTGACAATTTAACATTTGTAAAAAAGGTGTATTTTGATAACATTTTTATAAATCATCAAATTTCCATCATCATAACATGGCAGATTTAGAGTCTTCGTAAAATGTTCATATTTAGTAGGTTTTTACTATGGCAAATGGGTGACGTCATATTTGCCAATAAATGAAAAAACTGAATTAAAATCCAGGGCATCAAATCCTACACTTTATGGTCTTTTAGGGGTTAGGGAGTATTATAGAAGTAGTCTACGGTGTTTCCCACATGCTGACTAATCTCCTGAGCTCTTGTTTGTATCTCCGTGCACAGAGGTAACAGTGGTCACTGTCAGCCAATTAAAAGACAGCAATCAGAGACATTGACCAATCATAGACCTTCTGTCAAAGGAGACAATTCCATAATAGGATGAAACAGACAGAGCAACAGCAGCATGGGATCCATTCTGTGCAGTAGTCTTTACTAAAAACTGGTCTAAATGATCAAAAGCATGAACAAATAAAGCCCTAAAACTGAAGGATATGAACTTTCAAAAGCGCCACAACCATCGTTTTTTTCTTGTCACACCGATTTCGAGCAGCAAAACTACACTAAAGCATCACACTAAATAGACAATAAAACCAAGAGAATAAACATGACAGACAGAACGTGCCACTTCACTATCGGAATTTCCAATCGCCAATACCATTACTGTGTACTCTGTTCCGAAACCCCACTGAGAGGCTTTGAATTGGCATATTTCATTCGGTCCCATCTCTGGTGCCAGTGAAGCATAGATTATGAGAGCAGCAGAAGGCCTTTGTTTCATTTATCTGGGAATCGAGCCGAGATCTTCAAAAAATAGGACCCAAAGAAAGCTTAAAGCAGATCAATGGTGGCATCATTTGCAAAGGAAACTCCAGAGTTACCACAAGCCCCACCTCCAAGGAGTGACGTAAACGTCGTAGTGGCAGCTGAGTCGGGTTTTTGTGCATAGCTTCTGGTGCTGTATATAAATGTAAAGATGTCGGCCGTTACCTTCCATCTTGTCGGGTGATGGTGTAACCGTAAGACGGGTTGTTGATGAAGCTGATGTTGACTCCAACCAGCGGCGTTCCATCAGAGGTCACCACTTGTCCACGGATCACACAAGCGTGCCTGTGCCGAAGACAAATGAAAATTGTGCATTTTATATACATATATATATATATTTTTAGCGTAACCAAAGTCGTAGTGCACGTTCAACACCTGACTGATCGGACTGCAAAACGGAAACTCGCTCAGTTTAATTAGAAGAAGTAATTAAGCAGAGCATTTGTGTCTTTCCCAGAAAAAGACTCATTAGGATCAAGTTATTTGGAGACAAATAAAATGAACATGCAATTCATTAATAAAGAAAAATGAAATATATCTGTCTCAACCTAAAAAAAAAAATATTAAAAGGGAAGAAAAAAAACAACTTGAAAAATGTCTCTCCAGAATGGCAAGATAATGAGATAAGAACGCTTTACTTTGACTCTGCTCTAATTAAAAAAGTGGGTTTTATCTTCTTTTGCTGAATTAAAGAGAAAGAATGAAAGGAAAAAAAGAGGCCTACAGATTGCAGGAAAGGCTTGGCTGATTATCGGGAACATATTTTCAGACCCTGATTTCATTGGGACACCAGGAGTCGCCTAAAGAAGATCTGATCATCAGCCCCCACCGATCAATAGTGGGAAGTCATCCAAATTCACCTCCTGATCTTGTTAAAGTGATGAGTTGAGACCTTGCTGTTTTTACCGCTCCCTCCCCAGCGCCCGCCCTCCTCGCCATCAAGGACCGGCTCATTGTCATCCATCGTTTGTGTGGTCGTCGGCAAAAAAAAAAAAAAACAGGTCCCTGAACAAACGCTGCTTCGTCACTTCTTCATCAGACCATAGCTATTTTTAATGCGTTTGGGTTTTAAACACTGCCACACACTGGAAACAATTAACACTGGCGTGTTAGCAGCTGCCCTCAACATGTCCTTACCACAGGCAAGATCATTCACCCCACGCTATTCAGGTCCCTCGGAACCCACTTTTATGTTAATTAGTCCCGGTCTCCTTCAGAGGACCTTGACTGTCCATTTCTGCACTGTAAACAAGCAGCGATGCTCTAACTCTTTTTAGATCTCTCCGAAATTACGAGTCAAATGACTTCAAATCAGCCATTAGTCCAGTCTTCGTGAGTGGACGTTCCTGCTTCTCCTGGTCTGCTGGAACAAACGGCTCAAAGAAAAGCTCCAAAAAAGAACCAAGATTTGGTCTCAGCGTTCGACTTTACTCATCTGGGAATTCACGTGCTAAAAAGTTTGTTCTGACAATCCCAAAGCCACCGTTTCATCATAGATCATTTTGCAGAGGGCAAATGGAGGACGTGTTAGGGGAAAGTCATGAGGTGAAGCATCTGGACCCAGCGTGACATCTTCTGTGCTTCAGGCTCCTTCAGGGTCTTAGATAAGAAGATTTTTTGGTCTGTTTAACCATCAACAAAATATGTTAAAGGCTCACGCCGATCATCTTTTGAGTTATATTAAAATTGTCCCCAGAAGTCTCTTAATTATGATGATTACATTTTTAGCCCCAAATCCTGTCTCGTTCTCTAGGACATAGTTTCTGCAGAGCGGCAGGATTTCTTTAGAAAGTCACCTGAGTTGTGGGCGGGACCGTTGGCGCAGAGCAACCCCGCCCCCTTCCCTTCCCCACTGCTAAGAGTTTACAGCAGGAAGCTCGTGGCTCGCCGAACAACAATACAGCTACGGCACCTGATTCACACCCATTTGGGTAAATTCTCAGAAATGCAATTTGAAGGTTAATTTTCTTTACAAATGTCCTCTATCATTGGAAAAATGCTGCAAGAACATGTTAAAAACATCACAAACACCATTTTTATTGGAGTGTTTAAATAGTCTGCTTCAAACGAATCATAAAGTTTAGGGAAAAAAGGATTTTACCTTAATATGGCAGAATCTAGGAAGATAATCTGACCATATTATGACATTTGTCAGCAAATGTGGTTTCTGACACATAGCAGTAAGGCTATTGACCAAAATCCTAGTCTAAGAATTTAATCACAAAAATGTTCTTCTTAATCTTAAAATGAAAAATATGTTTTACAGGAATGAGGCATTTATTTTTGTGAGCTAAATTCAGAATAATGGAAAAAAATAGTCACCTTCAAAATGATCATCCTTTCAGAAATTTGTAGTTTATGCTGTAAACTGTCAGCTTCACAACTGACAATAATAATTACAAGATTTAGGATCTGGGCTCCAACATACTTACATTTACTTTGGTCTCCCTTAAAAGGTCTTTGTAGAAGTTCATAAACCTTTTGGAAGATCCAGTAGTGATGAAGTGGTCAAATATTTCTTGTTATTTTTCCTCTAAATGTTAACAAAATTCAGTTTCTGATTGGGATAAAATTGGTTAAGTCAAATTGTTTCCTCAGCATTACACTCCCACTTCCGTGCTACTTAACCTACCTGAGCCGTTTAGAAGGGGTGCTGTGTTAGCTGAAGAAATGTCTTTTGAACAAATGTTTTGGACGTCTTGAACTTTTGACCCCGTACAGGTTTTTTTTTTGTACAAATTCTGTCCTGTGCATTTACACACATAAGTTTCACTCATCATTCTTTTGAGCTATTTGGAAAGAGTTCCCAGTGGGCCTTTTAATGACAATTATGCCATTTTTTTTAGACAAAAAATCCCACCAGCCAATTCATTTTTCTCTTCAGATGCAAACTATCTTTCATAGGAATGAAGCAAAACTTCTGGGAACAAAATTCATATTATTTAGGAAAAAAATGTCATTCTTAAAATGATCATCCTTTTAAAAGTTGTAGCTTTCAGTTTTATGGCGGGAGACTATTATTGGAATACTTTTTCTAATTGGGATAGACAAAAAAGGCTACGTTAAATTGTCCGCTCAGCACTACACTCCCACTTCCGTGCTTCACAGTTTGAACTAGTTTTCAGGATTGAAGTGTTTACTTTACCAACCTGAGCGGTTTAGAAGGGCTGCTGTGTGAGCTGCAAAAATGTCTTTCGAACAAATGTTTTGGACGTCGTGAACTTTTGACCCCGTACGGGTTTGTTTCGTACAGATTCTGTCCTTTGCATTCACACACAGATGATGCAAAAAACACTCTCCCGGTGGAGACAGTGACGTTCTTTAATTTACTAAGCTTTTTGGAACAGACTTCTTTCTCCCTGGAGATGAGTTGCTGTTTGGCACGATGAGATCACTTCCTACCAACAGCCTCTCTCAGCTGAATGTTCAAACATGAGCTGCTCACTATTTCACAAAGTCGGCGCTGATGCTTTCTGAGGTTTGAAATTCAAAAGAAAAAAATTTTCATAATAGATTTTATACAAAATAAAATAGTTTGACAAAAATGTATGAATAATTTGAACGGTTTTCTGTATTTTCAGGGCTGGGTGTGAGAGTTTCTCTGTGGCTACTTAATTGGACGTGAACCACAGGTCTCTTTTGTTTTACTACAGAAGAAAAAATGTCTTCTTTTAGCAAAAAATTAATGGGAAAATGTGTTTTCTTGCAGCAATATTTCAGAAACACGCACTGAAAAAGAAAAAAACAAGAATGTCCGACTTATAACAGGAGGAGAGCCTCACAAAAACCAAGACTAATAAAGACTACCATTAGCACAGACACAAGAAAACATCATTATGCAAGCAAATGTCTTCATTATAGGGTAAACCCTGCTGTAAATGTGAAGCATGAGGCTGCAGAGCTCCTCTTTTCCTGTCTGTGTGTTACGCAGTTTTCTGAGTGTAAAAGGAGAACACTTTAAAGTAAATGATAATGCTGCTGGAGATGCTGATAGATTAGTTAATAGCTAAACCCTGAAAAAAAGATTTCTAAATAAAATGATAACAGCATGGGCTGCGGGTGGATGGGATGGCTTCAGCCTTGCTGTGCTGAACCAGCTTCAATCATTGCTCTAATTGCTCCATAGACAAAGTCTCTGTTTGTTATTCTGCTGGGACGGACGGACGGACACGTCTTCTGTGGTGGGAAACATCAAAAATAGCAGCCCGGTGTGCTTACTCGCACTAGGAAGTGGCTAGTGGATCGATACAGAGCCGATCATGTGACCAAGGTGGGCGTAAATAGGCGGGGGGGAAGCAGTGCCTGCAAGACTCATCTGAAGCCCCCACCTCCTGTCATAACGGCTCATATCTGTCAGTGGGCGGGGAATGAATAGCAAGCATGAATAATAGATCATCACCGATATTTTTAGGTGAGGCCAGCCTACAATCTCATCTCTGTATTCTTGCTTTTTACTTATTTATGGCTGCATCTTGTGAGGGAGACAAGAGTATTACTCAACGCCCCACGCCTCCCCCCTCTGTCCAGTGAAGTACCGCCAAACGCAGAGTGCTTTTTGAAAGCCAGAAAAAAAAATGTCAATGAGGGAAAATGTCACGATGCTTCTCTCGAGCATCAGCTGACGCATTTTTTTTTTTCCTTTGCAGAAAGCCGCTGACAAAGTGGCCTACTGCGTTTGATCGCGAAAACACGTCAGACTCAAACGGCAGACTCTGGTCTGCTGACAGGACGGAAACATCTGGACGCTTCAGTCGACACTCATATTAAGCCCAAACGTAGTCTGTGCATAAAACATGATGCAGCAGTGGGATAAGTGCCTGGGTTGTGCATACCATTGTCGTGCTATTTATTTTTTAAACTACCCCTTAAACACACAAGGTTCTCATTAGTAACCACTGTCCTTACAGGTGAGTATGGGCAGTCAGCGGGAGAAAAACCTGGACAGGGCACACAGGTGGCCCGCACAAAATTTTAAGATGGTCGACCACCCGGTGTGCGAATGGAGCCAAAATGTTAATGCAGATTCTTTTCTATAGATAGAGGTCTTATCGAACACCAAAACAGCATGTAATGGTGAAATAGGAGAGACGCAGGCATGTCGTATGGATTTTTCCGCTTTTAGACCCCACCAGATGATGCAAACTACACAAGGGGCCCATTTGTGCTGTTCATGTGTTAAGTATGGGCTCCTGACGGCAAGCCTGACTGTTAGAATTTAGGAAATTAGACAATCAGAATGTGGTTTGAGTGGGCGTCCTACAAGCACTTAGGTATCAGGTGCAACTTAATAATGACTAGAGTGTGGCTTAAGGGCATCGTACGACAGCCTCACCTGTACCTTACAAGTGTGTGCAACTTGCATAATAACCCTTACAATACTCTTATGACAGTTGTCATGACATCCCCTAAGGTGACCGCACAAACCTCAAGGGAACTGCAAGACACACCCTTACGATGCGGCCAATCCACTCTATAACCCTTCACGGACCAGAACAACAGCAGGTCATGGCCCTACACAGGTCAACCCCCTGTGTAGGGCCATGTGACTAAGGCTTGACATGATGATTCTGACACACAGAAAACGCGCCTTTGCATTATTGGAATTACACTGATTGCGTAAACGGTCAAAGAGTTGCGGTGTGTCAAAGAGTGTTGAACGTTTCCAGTGTTAAAGGGTTCAAATCAAGACACTTTTTGGTGTGTTTGACTGAGACGGTAAAAGCTATAACCCTTTCACATCCTCAGTTTTAGCTCCAGTGCTGACATTCCTTGGACTGCCGTGACTCTTCAACCGTTCATGCAATTAACGTACTTCCAGTGGATCCTAAAGCAGACAAAAGCAGCGTTGATACACGACACTTTACAGTGGTCACATTTTTACACAATCAACGTAAATCGTCCTTTTCACTGATAAGCAACAAAGCAGCTTTACAACACATCAGAATCGGCTGATTTACATCGATTACTAAATGCTTTTTTGGGCGTGTTATTTAGGTGTCGCAGCTTGTTAAAGATTAAAAAAGTATCTAATCTAGGTCAAACTTTGTTTCTTTTAGCAGCATAAATGAGTGACACTGCAGGCGATTTAGGGCGAGGAGCAAAAGAGGCTGGATGAGAACACATCCGAGCAGTCGGATGATGTGTCTCCCATAAAAGGATCACTGATTCCAAGGCTGCATGAGGGAGTCAGCCTCCAATGGATTACAGTAAAAGCAATCATCGTACATGAAGATGGGACGCATTTCAAGCTGCAGAACGTTCCAAGCTTTTGTGCCGTGTTTGTCTATCATCACCCGTCCATCACTGACCAAGCTGCCAGCCTCTGCTGTCTTCAGCTAACCATGTCTTTAATGTTTTTGTAAAACAAACAAACTGCAGGCTGGAGGGTTGTAAACGTTGCTTTTGGCCTGTGTTTCCCCGTGTTTGACGCTTTGGAATCAAGACACTGCTGTTTGGATAATCCTAACTATGGACTTTGAAATCTTCGTGGAACGGCTTCTTTAAAAAAACAAACCAAAAACAAAGCCAGAGTATGAGTGTACGTGTTCTGCACGTCACTCACTTGCCATCGAAGGGATTGCTTCCGGGGACGACGTGGGTGCTGTCCCTGCCCACCAGGAAGCGCACTCGGTCGTAGAAGGTCTGGAGGTTGCTGTGCACGGAAGACATCTGCGTCTCCTGGATGATATCCAGGGGTTCTGGGGAGCCGACGCACAACGTGGTGGTGTGGCAGGTCCCCTGCAGACAGCAGTCTGGGTCCATGCAGTCCACCAGGCCATCTGACGAGGTCAAAGAGGTCACAGGCAAATGGATTCATTGACATACATGGCAGAATAAACACAAGGACTGTGTGACATTGTAGAAAAAATGTCCAGACACCTTAGCCCAGTGGTCTCCAACCTCTTACCCCAGTTTGAGGGTTTATCTTCATCCTGTGCAAAATATCTGGAGCTGCTTCAAACTGTACTCTAGATTTCATGTAGGAACCATAACAATGTGATCTAGATTTTTCCTTGACCCATAACTGGCAGAGTGGGCTAACTTCAGCCTCGCCTGACTGTTAATGTGTGACGGACAAATACAAAAAAAAGGTATTTTCTAAATATAATGATAATAATTCTGACCCTTTGAAAAACCTTTTTAGCAGTATCCTCGTAGCTGCTGATTATTCTGCATTATTGTTATGGTTTGTGGTAACAACTGTTGCAATAAAGCTCTTTTTGGGGTAAAGACTGCTGGTTTTTGTCTGTTAAATGGAGATTCATTTTATTTTGAATTCAAAGGTTTTTCTATTGTTTCCTCTGTGGCTCTTTTCTGTGCGTAGAAATTGTCCTAATAAATTTCTTTTCTGTTAACCTTTGCTAGCTCAGGAGTTTCAATTTAGCTGTCAGTTGCTTTAAGAAAGATGCATTTTGAATAGGTGACAGAGTGTCTTGACATGAGGCAAGAATGAGTCGGATGTGGTGGAGAAATTTTTTTCAAAATAAAAACTACTGGATTATAGAATCAGATTATAAATAAAAGGGGAAAAATGTTGTTTCTGTTTTTCTCCTGTTTAGCCCAGTGGGTTGGTACTGGTCCATAGCCCGTGGGTTGGGGACCACTGACGTAAACTATTGTAAATAAAAATGTTGTAAAAACTTGTAATAAACACCAACTGATTTGGTAAAATCCATGTTGATTCTTTTGTTTCTCTTTCCAAAGCACTTTTGGATGTGGCTTTCTCTTATAAACACGACTCCAATCTCTGACAAATCCATTTCATTGATTTGGAGTAGTTGAGGGGTTGAATTGGTTTCTGATCTTATTTCCCTTAAACTCCCAGCTCTATTTGCACAAACATACTCCACCTTTGTTGTTTGTGGACCTTTTGAATTTGGAAAAATAGTTTGTATTCATCTGGGGCTCGTTGGGCGAGTCAATCGCTTACCTGTGTTTGGGATTCTACATCTGTCATGAGGGGTGAGGGTTTTACCAAGCATGTTATGCTACATTCACACTGGGCATGTGACGTAGTTTCTTGAACACTCTCTTTAACACACTCTTGATCATACATTTAGCCCATAGTGTCCACACTGGACTGTCGCTACCTGATACTAGCACATGTTCAACACTTACAGTTGGAGGAGACCTCTCAAAGTGACAAGGTGGTGCAAATCCATCGAATCTTGCCCCAGCCTCTTTCTTTCACAGCTTGATTCTGATGCATAAAAGACTTAATTTCATAAAATTTCACGACCTGCAGTTGTTAGTTACTCCTCCGTGATCAGTTTTCAAATGTTTGGTACTTCTGTCAATTAAAAGGGACACCATCCATATGGCACTACCAAATCAGAGTCTCTGATTGGTTGATGCTTGTAGGTTGCAGGGCAACCACTAAAGCTACATCCAGCTCAGTGGCCTTGTGGTAGAGTGTCTGCCCTGTGACTGGAAGGTCTTAAGTTCAAATAAGTCATACAAGACAAATGAGTCATACAAAGACTGTAAAAATGGGACCCACCGCCTCCCTGCTTGACACTCAGCATTAAGGGGTTGAATTGGGGGGTTAATCCACCAAATGGTTCCAAAGCGGCTGTGTCTGCAGCTCACCGCTCCTCCAGGGGATGGGTCAAATGCGGAGAACAAATTTCAAACACCTAAGTGTGTGACAGCTAATGGTTCCTTAACTTTACATTCATGCCGCCCTCCGCATCTACATAAGTTTCTACGACTTTTGTTGGGCTCTTCGTACAACACAAGCGGCTGCTGAACGCACTTCAGGCTAAACCAACTTGAACTTTGACCAATCAGAGACTCAAATTTCGTAGTGACGTATGGATGGTGTCTGTCTGAATCTATGGAATCACCAACTGTTTGAAAATTGATCACGCAGGAGGCAATAATAACTGCGCATAGTCGTAGAAATGTGTAGCGTCAACGCAAGAATTTTGACCGTGGAAGCTGTAATGCGTTTTTACATAGACTATTCTTTGGAAGCGCTCGCTTGAACACACGCGGCGAAGGGAAGGGCAGCGTGAACGTAGCTTTAGGGGTTGCCTGTCATGTTAAAGGCAACAGATACAGATCCATGTTGCTCACATGGATCATAATTAGGACTTCATACCCTCCATCAGCCTCAGGAGAAAAACAATTCTCCAAAGAAAGTTGCAGTGCCGCGCTCTTTCCTCTGTAGTTGGGCTCCACAGCCTTCCCATTTGCTTCCAGGCGCTTATCTGTCCAGATGGGTGATAAAGATAAAGCCTGCTGCTGGGAGTTAGTCAAATCCCTCGCAGCACTTTACTTTTTTTCCACTGAGAGTATTGGGGTCCCTGTAAAGGTGATGGGCAGACCGCTAGAAGCTAGAGCAAAACTGGAGATGAGAATGAGGTCCAAAGGAGAGGAAGTCACGTTTCCCATTTGGCCTCAGGAGTGGAGCGCCCCCCCCCGGCTAGATCTGCGTGTTTGTGCCTGGCTCTGCTCAGGGCTAGTTAGAAGGAAGAGCTAAGACTTCCTCCTGGGGTCCTCGAATGTTCAGGGCCGCGGGCCAAGTACTCTGTTTTTCAAATAAAAATTTGTACCAGTGTCTTCCCTCTTTAACACTTAAAATATCAAACGCCCTGGTGGGGTCTCGGTGGTCAGATCAAGAGTGTGTTTTTCACTGTACATAAATAGACTGTGCCATAAATTGTGACCACTTTGTTCCTTTTCTTTGGTCACAACCGCAGTGGGATTTTGGAAGGGTTTGGTGCGAGGGTTGGATCTGTCTGACAGCCAGGAATCACACAGCTTCAGGCGCTGGGCGATGACTCCTCACAGTCACACCCATCACTGTGAAACTTCCTTACTCGTGTTCAAAAAAAAGGCTGCAAAAATTCCACCAAACTTCATATTACGAGGATATTTACTTTCTATGTACAAATTAAAAAACTGCAATTCAGCCGCACAAATGTCACCTTTACTTTCTGGCCCCACAGGTTCCTGCTTTGTCATGGATTTTGCTGCACATCATTATGCACCTCCTAGATCCATATGCTTATTTGGGATTCTTTTTGCCCCCTCTTCTCTGCTCCAAGCAGTCACCCCCATCCCCCTTGTTCCTGTAAATCCCGAGGTTTGCTGAAGGTTTCTTCCGTTAAAGGCGAGTTTGCTCCTGGCACTTCGGAAAGCTGCTCCAGGAGGCTCTCGAGCGCAAAAAAAGTGGTTAATCTTACTGTCAAATCCTGTGTGTCTGACTTTTACCTCCATCGTTGTCCTTGCCATCACTGCAGGCAGTCTCCATGGAGGTGTCACAGCCAGGGCCCCTCCAGCCCAGCTGGCATACGCAATACCAGCCGCCGTTACCCAGAGTGCACCTACCATTGCCGTTGCACAAACCAGGGCAGCCCTCTGTGTAACAAGAAATAAAAAAGGAACAAAAGAAAAGGTCAAAATAAGATCATGAGTAGCAGGAAAAAAAAGTAAAACTTGTTTGTTCTCTAATGGATTCAAGTCGTGCAAAGCTTATCGGGAAGGGTCTGCTGAAATAAATCAGCAAGATACACTTTTTCACAAAGTTTCTAATATCCGACAATCAGATAAATGCTCTTTTAAATCAATGCACACTTATTACTACAGTCGATTATGTGAACCAACACAGCCGGGTAAGGAGATATCGAATATCCGCTCCCATTTCGTCTTGTTTATGTGCCTCTTTCTCAGCAGAAACCTTTAAAACCCTTTATAAGCTATCATAATTGCTACACACATTTCTGAGACCCCCTTTCAATGGCATGATCAAAACCCTGTTTTTAAAAGCCGTGTCACACAGCCACAATGTGCATTTTGTGAATTTTGCACGGATGAAAATGAGTCATGTGTTAGATGTGGAAAAAGTGAGAAACGTTGTTGTCTTTATGTGAAATTATCAAAGATGTATCACAAACGAATCACGTCAAAACCACCTAAGAAATTCGAATAAACTACGCAAAAAAACCAATACGCTAATCGTTCATGAACTGTGTGTGATTATAGCCACATTTATATGCAATTCATCAGAGATTCCTGCGTCACTTACGTAATTTTAACGTGATATTTGCTGCGTATACGCCATACGAACGTTATACATTGGTGGTACATGCGTAAAAAGTCTGTTTGACAAAAATGGAAAGCCACAAATTTGCGTATGCAACTCACAAAAATCACACACGATTGCATAAGATTTCTTTAATGATTGCGTAAACAAAATGTAAGTAGTTGCTGTGTGACATGGCCTCAACTTGGTCCATGTTTTCTTCTCTGTAGTACACTTTCCTTCCACAGGGGCAGTAGAGGGCCTTTTCCTACTCAGTTCAAAACAGGCTGCCTTTATGGAAATGCAAAAACACTTTTGGCTGGAAAGGTTTTGCTAATTTCTAAAACTTTATGGTAAGCATTAGATATTTATTGTTATTCTTTTTTTTAATCACTACTTCCTGCATTGAAATAATGTAAATTTAGTTATTAATTAGTTCCTTATGGCAAGGTCAAATTCTGTGTATTAAATTTGAGATAGCGGGTAAGTCAAGTAATTTTTTTTCTCAAACCTTTGTGTCAAAATATTTGCATCTTAAACTAACGTTGTTGTGAGAAATCACCCAACAGCAGATGATAACTAATACTATCTTTACCTAATTAAAAAGGGATATTGCACATTTTTTGGGTGGGTTAAAAGGTTTTAAAAAAATCCTAATTCCAAAAAATATTAACTTACTGTCACTGTTTTGATGTAGCGAGCTTAATAGGGTCAAGATACAGTATTACCATTTGAGCTGTGTTAATATAACAAAATAAACAATAAAAAATGTTAGCACACTCTTTGCAGATTATCTCTGTGAGCCAACAGAATTGGTGCTCCGTCATTACCAGCAGTAGAAGGCTGCATAAAGTGTTTCGGTCTGAAATGACTCAGGCTGAGTTGCTTTCGGCATGGGCAGACTAACTGTGCATCAGACGTGCAACTCCAGGAAATCTTCGGGCAAATTTGGTTGCTACGAGGGCACGGGTGAGGGGATTATCCTGCCGATTTCTCTGAAGACGCTTGATGCTTAACCGCGTGTACGCAGCCCGGGAAGATAAAACGCTAAAAGACAAGTCTGTCACAGTTTGTGCTGTTAACATGTTGCCTTGATAGCGAGAATGCTAAGATGACCCATTTTCTCAACTAGAGAGACAAGGGCAGCTGTCTCTTCTCGGTGCTCCGACATCACACAGACAAGAGTAGGAGGAGGAGGAGGAGGAGGAGTGGGAAGAGGAAGAAAAGAGGAGAGGAAGGTGCAGCAGCGGGCAGGAGACGCTCCAACATCGGCTGATGGATGCAACAGAGTGAGGATGGGATTACGACATGACTCACAGTGCAGATCAATGAAACATCCCCATGTTTTTACAGTCCTGCATCAACCCAGAAAAGAAATGCCCAAGCATCGAAAAAATCTAATTTTGTGAACATTTTGGAGCGTAAACTCAGCAACTGCAAACATATTTTTTCATTCTTTGTTCAGGTAAAGCATTTTTGAGTTACTGACTTCTAAACAGGACTGGATTACGTAGACATTGCTTTGTGTCATTTTTTTGTCATTTCTATGCTCTAATAATGTTTTTTTTTACTATTCATAGCTGAATGGTACATTCCAGGTAAACTTATTACCTGAGTTCTTTTTCATCTTTCATTTACCCACTAATTTCCTCACAAGGGGAGGTCTAAGACATTCCAAAAAATGACTTTTTTTTCAGTTTTAGCAAACTTTTAGGTTAGTTAACAATTAAAAAAAAGAAAAGGAAAAAAATTAGTTTTTTAGCATTATAACAAAATAGCTGTTTATAAAACACGTGCTAAATGTAAAGATGACGGAAGTTGGGTGCTGATGGGACGACATTTAAACTATTTCAAATATTTAATTAACTAATAATTTCCCCATATATAGTGGTCAAAGACAGTCCAAAATAACCTTTTTTTAATTATTTGTACGTTTTTAACTTATTAAACAGTCAAAATTTGTTAAAAAAATGTTTTTCATTGTTGCATTAATTAGATTGTTGTAAAACACACATGCTGAATGTTAATGTGATGAAAGTTGGCTGCTAATTGCACTACAATCAACTATTTTTAAATATTTCTTTATGTTCCAGAACCTGAAATGTATGCAGCAATATTATATTTAATGCTGACAATACTGGTTTTTACCACTAAAATCTCTTCTTTAAACTTCCAAGTTTACGTCAAAATTGATTATAAATAGCACAATAACCTTAAAATCACTCTTATTAAAAATGTCTTTTTTAACTTGTTCTTGTTGAAGTTTTCTGATGGAGGACATCTATGTAGAAAAATTAAGCTTAAAATAGTGTTTATGTGTATTGCTTTATTTAAATTGTCAGGAGGAGACAAAAAAAATGCTCTTTGAAAAAGATCGTCTTTGTGATGTAAATCCACTGGGCGGGCCACACGCTCCCTGCTCTGTTCCATTCTGATGCATCTCCTTTTATACAAATAGATCCATGTGCAGGCTGTACTGCTCACCATTTTTGTTGCACCACTGTTGTTAGGTTGGGAGGGGCTGTAAGCTAGCAGGAGAGCGTGTAAACTAATACTGGGTATAACAATAATTTCCACAACCGATTTGATTTGATTAGATTTTGAATTTACCCAGTTTACACATGTTTACACATATTTGTATGGAAATACATTAACAACCTATATGTTTAGAAGATATTCATGTAAAATTGATTCAGTTCACATACTGTAACATTTATGAGTGAAATAAACAAATGAGATTGTTAACACCATACGGTGTTACATGGTTTCTCTAACGGAGAAGCTCCAACAAAAATGTCCTGATGATTATGTTCTGCCTCTCCTGTTCTTTGCAGATCATGTTGTCCTGTTGGCTTCATCGAGCCGGGACCTTCAGCGTGCATTGGGGCGGGATGAGGGTCAGCACCGCTAAATCTGAGGCCACGATAGTCTCATAGCTTGATCTCACCACATCTCACAAAATCTCATTGGAGTAGTGTTAGGACACCTAGACATAAAAAGGAAAGGCATAAAAGATCTATTTTTACTTTTATGGATCGATTTTTGATCTATTAAGCTCAGATCCATTCAGATCGATTACAGTGTTCCCCCACTTAATTACGGTTTCACGTATTTGCAGATTTTTTTTTCAGTCGCGTGACTCCGGTTCATCCCAAAAACCCAGATTAGACGCTTGAATGAGACTCTTGCGAAGGAGGTGCTGCACAGGAGGAGGAGGAGTGGAGATGAAGAGCCGATCCGGCGGTGTTGCTGCTAAGGAATATTTCACAGAATCGCTTTAATCAAAGTTTGTGCCCCTGCATAGAGAAATGGCATCAGCTGACTCTGAAGTGGAAAATATCCTGATACTCTGAGGAAGATAATCGTGGAGAATAATTATCATCCGGATGAATGAATGATGGATGAAGCCGGACTCTTCTGGAGGAAGATGACTTCTGTCGCTTAACTCAGTGGTCCCCAACCACCGGGCCACGGACCGGTACCGGGCCGCGGGACACTTGGCTAGGGGGCCGAAATTTTGGCACCGGGACGCGTAGAAAGAAAAAATAATTTCCATTTTATTGTTTTTTTTTCGAAAAAAACGTTTTATTTTGAATAGTGAACGGATTCTCTCTGTTACATCCGTCACACTTAACGCGCGTCAAAGTCGCGACACCAAACACCCCGCTAAAATTAAACCCAAACAACCAAAGAAAGTTGCTATGACAAGGGGAAACGGGCCAATGAAGGGACAGAAGAGGAACCTGCACCCTCTAAAAAAGGGAAATATGCCTTTAACAGGCAGCGGTTAACGTGCCTTGCGTTGCACCTCAACCCCCCCCCACCGGTCCGCGGTAGATGTGTCTTGCGTTGTACCGGTCCGCGATGACAAAAAGGATGGGGACCACTGGCTTAACTGATGAAGGAGGAAGCACGGGCTCCTGGTTTTAGGGTACAGAGTGACAGAATGACACCCCTAATAAGCGTTATAGTATACTATGGTACAGTTTACTGCTCAGAATAAAAAAAATAAAAAAGTCTTTATGTTGCGTAATATTCCACCGTTCTTTAATAAATGTTTTACAAAGCATTAGAAAAATTCAGAAATGTTTTTGGTGAGTAAAGACCAGTGACGGACATTCTTCAATTTTATAAACCTAACCCTAATGTAAACAGAGAACTCTCAGCAACGGGAAAGTGGGGGCGGGGTTTTTCTGTGCTATCTGTCTGTCCACAACTCAGTGGCAAGATTGTACTGAATTCCTGCTGTTGTGCAGAAAATATGCCTTAGAGAACAACATTCTTTTTAACAGCATAATTAAAATACCACTGGAACACTTTGAAAATACATCAAACGATGGTTAAAGTGGATCCTTAAAGGCAAAATATTTTTTCATAGTGTCTTCTTGTTGTAATCAAGAGCTTTTAATGCAAACATATGACTTGTAAAGTAAATTGATAATGAATTTAAATATACTTATTGGTTAGGCTTTTGAAAAACAAAAAAACACTAAAAGAAATATTTTTTATATTAACAGTATGAGACATTAAAAATGATTCCTCTATCAAAAAGTTTGACAACGGGTGGGTATTGTTGCTGCAAAGGTTTTTTTTAGGATAACTTTTGGCATTAGTTTGTCTTTCCCTGCAAAGGCCAGTGAAGCTGGATGATTAATAAGCTCAGAATTCTTGTTATAATGATATATAAAGAACCAATCTGTGTGTTGGCACCATTTCCTCTTTAATTGGCAGTACTTTCTGAGATAAGCCCCTGCAGAGTCCAACCCAAGCCTGCCTGAAACGGCTCCAGACGCCGGGCTGCGAGTGTTCGAGAAACTCCTCTGGCAATCGGTCTAATGCCAGGTGGTCCGCTCCCAAGAAAGAGCGCGAGGGTTGTGATGGCGGAGAGGCTCGGTCGCACCACACCCTGCTTACTCAGCACCAAGCGGACCGTGAGCTCTTTTAATTAGAGAGCATGCAGCCTCAGCACCTATCAGGTTCTGCTCCCAGCTGGACGCACATTTATAATGCATGGCACAGGTTAGGAATCCCGCTCTCAAACATCTCCCTGTTGAGACGGCTAACCAAACGCAAAACCAAACATGTAGCATATAAAAAAAGCAGCACAACTTGACTCAACAGGTGCGAAGGTGCTAAGTAGCAGTTTCTACAAAGACAGTGAGGAGTGCGGGTGTGTGGAATGAGCTGTTTGGAGCAAAAAGAAGTGAATCTCGTTTGTATGTAGGGGAGAGCATGGCCACTGTGCATGACTTGTTAATGCTGGCTGGACTTACAATGAGAGGAGGGCAAAAAAGGAAGGAAGGAAGGAAGGAAGGAAGGAGGAATGTCATACCTTTCACTACCTTATCCAGATAGTGAGCTTGGGAGATAAAAACAGGACACATAAGGGAGGTTTGAACAGTGCCAATTCCATGACGGGACGGCGGGCCACTATGTTAGTTTACATTTCAGAAAGTAAGTTGACAAAAAAAAAAGGAAAAATGCAGCCATAAAGCATTACAAGCATGCATTACGAGCAGAACATCAAACACGATCCAACACAGGAGAGGGATGAAGACGGGAGAAGTTCTGAAACAGAAAGAGAGAGAAACGGAGGAGGAGCTAAAAAAAACACCCCTGTTTATTAAATGTTAGGATCCCATATCAAAAACCTCAGGGGGGCTTCACAAAGACACACGACTTATGAACATAGAACTTTGCTTAAACAAGAACTTTGGAGGTTTCTGTTCTGGACGCACATCGCCAGGGGTCACATGAGGTCACGAGTGAAACCAGTCCAGACCTCCTGTGCTTCACAGCGTGGAGCTCAGGGCCAACCGGAGCTCTCATGGAGTTTAATTGAGATGTTTGGCATCTTAATGGATGACACGGAGGAATCTTCTTGTCGAGTGAGGATCTCAATATGGCCTTTATAAAAGATCCATACATAATGTAATGTCGGTCTATAAAAGATTCACAAACAGAGTCCAGCCAGAGTACTCAGACAGCACCGCATCAGGTTCAAAACGCCGTCAGTTAATCTGCTGTAAGGTATTACTTATAACTTCCCTTTGAATCAAACATGTGGGAGGTGCAGATTTCCATTAACTGAACCTATTTGGGAGAGTAGGAGGTGCTGTTGTGTTCCTTTTCACCTCCTTTTTAAACTTTAGACTGTTCATATCAGTTGGGTCACATAGTTAATAACTGTCCAAACATGTTTCTCTTTGGCTTTAATGCCTTTCAAAATACTATTATTATAATGTCTTGCATGTTCGGACATCTATAGGTTTAAACTGTGGTTTTTAAAAGCAGAATATATCTATCGCATGGATTTTGTTCTAATACATTTTCGGCCCTCAACTAAAAAAGTACTGTTTCCCAAAATACTACAGTGTAAAAGAAAAGTTGAGAAAACTCAAAATTTTAAAGTAACTGGCTGTACAAAAATCTTCAAAAAAAAAGTTTTTAGACTATTTAGAAACTATTAGATTTGCTGTTTCCACTTTGATGGCCGTAAAATGTTCAACTTTCTCAACTTTTCTTTTTACAGTGTACGGACTAAAAATACTAAACTGAAAAACTACAAGCACGCTGTGTAAGAGCAATTCTTTACATTTTAGTAATGTATCTAAGAAAGAGAGCAGAAGAAGGAAAAGGAGAAGTGACACACACCCAAGAACAAACAATGACACGTTATGATCTTGGAAAGCAGGCATCACACAGCACGTCCTCTGAATCATCACAGCGTGTTGCTTTGAAGGAGGTTTTTGACAGTGCTGCAGTCAATGATTGTGAAGTCAACCACCCTGTTATGTTGGTTCAGAAGGAGATGTATTATGCTGCTCAGATGTTGATGCAATTCCTTAGGTATTTCTGACACAATGTGGTAAAAATACTGCAGAGATCAAATACATTTTTCAAGAGATATTAGGAGTGAAAAAACAAAATGTTTCTGTAAAACCTGAAGTGAGGCTCTGACGATGTTCGCTACAATTTAGGTCAGAGGTTTTTTTGGGCCCCTATGCACAGGTCAAGTTATATTTGTCTTCAACAGCCCTGTAGAGTAGCATCAAAGAAGCAGTGAAAGTACAATTCTCTGTGTTGTACCTGTTGTTGGATGCTAATGCTAAAAGATAAAAAAACAAAACAAAAGAAAGTTCAATAAACTCTTCTGCGGTTTGCGAAATTAACAGAATTCCAACAGATTAAGATAACTAAAAAATATCTGGTTTGCACTAACATGCATCACACTGCGATGATGTCAGTGCAAGCCTGCTCGTTCAGAATCCATTGGAATTACCTTGGTTGTTCAGTCTTACGGTAATTCAAAGGGTGTGTCTTATTTCCTGTCGCTGGGGGCAACACCAGTATTAAAGGGTCCAGTTCCGTTCGCACATATAAATCAGAATCACACAAGGGTCATGTGAAAGGACAGAGAGGCTCATAAATAAAGGTCTACCACTGCTTTCTTATGATGGTTATTCATTGTAAATTTAAAGATGGCAAAAATATTTAGACCAGGCATGTACAAAGTCGGGCCCACGGGCCAAATGAGACCTGCATTCACACTTCCACCTGCCTGCAGGGACCTGTTATAAAATTCATTATCAACTATTTCTATTATTCAAATACAAAAACTTTACAATAATTTGGGTAAAAATGTGTTTAAGAATGAAAAGTATCCGAATGCACTAACATTTTTATTAAATTTTCCATTAGCATTGAAAGTTATTAAAAGGGTTCAAATAATTCTGGTTCTCACATATTTTCTCCTCACCAAATCTGGCCCTCTTTGCAAAACATTTGGACACCCCCGCCTAAGATTGTTTACTTCATAAGATTTGTCTTTTTTGTTTAGATGTTTCTTCAGGGAGAATTATTATTAAGTCTCAAAAGGGGACACAGAGAGTTTGCTAGATTATCACGAAAACTGCGGCAAAATGCAGCACTTCAGGTCTTTAGGCTGAAACCCGATGACCCTTTTTGATGTTAGCATGAGCTGAGCGTTTTTAAAACAGCTCTTCACATCCCGTTAAGGTCTGGCAAACCCTGTACTTCAGCCAGTGTTTACCGAGAGGCAGCTGTGAGTATAAACACAGAGCAAACAGCGGTGGTTGACCTGCTCACAATAACTCACATGTCAGCGTTCGAAAATAATAGCAAACGTGAAGGGAGCGAAAGAAAAAAAGAGGTGAGGAAACTGAAAGGACACCTTAGCACATTCCCACATGAAAATGCATGAAGGCAAGCCTCAGATCCTTGAGTAAACCTGTTCATGCTTTACCAAGTTGCACAAATTTAATTAAGCATGCCCCCCCCTCCCTCCGCCTTCCCCAACTGGATACTTCCCCTGGAACCCAACACACACTCAGGCAGAGCTCGCTTTTGTTGGGCTCCCACACCCTGACCAAACATACACACACACATATATATAGATATATACATCGAACTGGCCCCCCTCTCCAAAACAAAAGCTTTTCCCATCCTACCAATGGTGCAGTGTTCTCCATTCCACCCCGGACTGCATTCACATTTGCCGTCCCTGCAAGTGCCATGTTCATTACAGCGTGGGTGACACGCCCGCTGGTCACACCCGGTGCCCATCCAGCCGTCGTCACAGCGACAGGTGCCTGAAACACAAACGCCGTGGCCACCACAGTCCGCTGCACAAATCTCTGTGGGAGACAGGGATATAGAAGAAGACAACAAAGGGAATGGGGGAAGAGAGACAGAAAAAGGAAAGGGGCGGCAGGAAATGGGATAGAAGGGGAAGAAGGGGTTGTGATGGGACAAGGCAAAGAGGGTGGAAGAAAGACAAATCCAGAAGTTATTGTCTGAGAAAGGCAGCCACGCTCCACTACCTTGTCTGGTGGCGGCGCAGGAGACATTCCTGCACCTCATAAGAACATCCCATTTTGGCCAGTTACTGAGTCCATCAGGAAGAAAAGGAGAGGCTTACAGTGGCGCTTGCAGATTTTTCTTTGCCTCTTCTAAAATGTCTTTATTCATCTCTTCTCCCAATAAAAAAAAAGGTTTAAGTGGAAAAAAATAAACCCAATCAGCACACACTTCTTCTTTTTAATCCATGCAGATGGGCTGGAAACAGGATGTACAAATCCATGAAAGAGCAGGAGCATAGAATTTCAATATGTTGTTTTTATCGTCTTTGAGTGCCGTCTACCCGGAGACGCAGAGCATCATGGATTGATGCAGAAAAGCTGCGCTGACGCTATCGAGCAGCAACTGAAGACCTCCCTGACCGGTATTCATCAAAGCTGGTGTATGACAAGACAGAGGCTCAGAGAATTTACACGCTAACCGATAACGTACGATCTCATCGAGATTTCAAGCTCTTTATTAACCATTCTGATCCAAACAGGGCTTAGGAGCATGGGTGACACTGAGCGGTAGTGTTCCGGGCTTATTAGCCAAAACCAATTCATCTGTGACCACTGGGGACCAAAGGGGATGTAAAATCTTTTAATAAGTCAATTACTGCCTTTGCAGAGCATGTTTTGTCTCTGTCGCAGTTCTAATCGGAACCGTATTCTTCGCTATAACATGACACCACAAACCCCGCCGAGAAGACACCCTGGCTAGCTAATTACTGTTCATCAAAGACCGTCCGAATGCTGATTTCACATCTCAAGTTTCAGTGGATAATAATACTAGCAATGAATAATTTACTAAAAAAGGTAAAGTGCATGTGAAAATAAAATATTTCCATATTTTCATGTTTCTATTGGAGAACAGGACCCTCCAAACGTTCCAAAGACAATTTAGCATCAGCTGAAGGGGAGCAACCTGAGGGATTTCATTTACACGCAGGTTTAGGAAAAAAACTGAAAGGCCCAAACCAGCAGGACCCCATTTTCCAGCCCCTCTACAAGGTGCAGGTAAGACATCAGGGAGGGGGGGGGCAAGTCTGGGTCTGCTGAGAGTTTGGGGAGTCATGTCCCTCCGAGCCCCTAAAAGGCTCAGAAAACTGCCATCAGTTTGAGGCTGTGTCACAGAGCCGCTGTACATACATTTTGTACATTTTGAGCATTTTCCACCAATGAAATTTCTGTCTTTCATGATACATGCCTGATACACGGAATTTATACGTGTTTCTTGCGTTTGTCTTTTGTCAATAAGCGCAAATGTCCGTCCAGGGTTTCGTCTAATGGATCTTTACATTAATTTGCTTTTGAGCTATTCAAAATCTTTGGGCAGTTAAGAATTACTGAGTTTACCTGTATTTTAGACACAAATTTGGGCTTTTACGTTAATTTACGTCTTCTTTGCGTGGTTTATTCCTACTTCTTCTGTGGTTTTAACATGGTTTATTCATAATTCATCTGTGAAAATTTCACGTAAAGACCAAACCTTTTCTCACTTTTGTTTTTAACGTATATATCCATGCGACTAATTTGAATCCATGCAATATGCACAAAATGTACATATGGGCTGTGTGACACGGAATTTATGACACTACCCTGTGCATTTACCGGGCTTGGGACACTCACAAGCAGGACACTAGTCTGTGTTTGTTGAAGCTGCGTTTATCTTTTATGTCTGTTTATTTGTCTGTATTTTTGCCCCTCCTTACATTTCTTGTCTTTTTTTTTTAGTAGTGGGGTACTTTTGTTTGCTCCTGTCATTTTTATTTCTTTAGCTAATTTTAGATTTTGGGGGGCCAGTACCGGCATTTAAGGGGGAATTATCCCTCCTTGCCCACCCCCATACCTGGCCTTGCAATCATGTTCCATTCCTGAGCCTCACTGAAATGCGCACAGGTGGGAGAACCTTGTCAAAGTCCCTCTCAGACAACTGCTTTCTTGGAACAAAAGGGGAAAACCTTTAAGGTGATAAAGATGCAATTACTGCCCCCAGGCAAACCCTCATTATCTGTGGCCAAAGGAGTCCACAGTGAGATATTCTCCACCATTCCCACGGTGGTCCTCACCATTTGCACTAAAAGAGCATGTAAACAAGCCTTCCTCTGGCAGGAGACGCGCAAAAAAACAAAAAATCACATACACGAAGGGCATAAAACCTCAGGCATCGCCGTTTAGCAACTAACAGCCTAACTGTTCACACCAAGACTGCGGTGCTCCACAGCAACACCAGAAAAAGAGTTTGTGACGCGTTCTATAGAAAAGATTAAATAATCCCAAATGATTTCTTAAAGGTCTTCTAGTCTTTTTTTCCTTGGGCCTGCAGGGTTATAGGCCTCTTACAGTAGACCCCCGTCACATAGCTTAGTATTGTATTAGACCACAGAAAGCCCTACAATGAACAGGATAAAAGAGGATAAAGAGCTAACTCATCATCATTTATTGAGCTTTTTCTCTACTAGGCAAACTCGTACTAACTGCCCATTTCCTTCCAAATCCTCGGGATTACCTAATAGGTCAGCACGCCTTCTAGGAATACAAAGGGAATTGGTGGATCAGAGTGACTGCTGCATGAAAATCCTTAATGTTTTTTAGCAAGAATACAAATGATGTTGTCTAAATAAAAAGGGCTCCGACTGCAGCAGGCGAAAGAGAAGTGATGCCCTGATTATCAACGCATCGGGGGCCAGTTCAGACGCAGCTTTTCGAGGCTGTTGTGAAAAACAGTCAAATGCAAATGCGGTCTCGCAAGAGCATTTATTCATGTGGAAAATTGTAAAATTCTTCAGCCGGCTTACCGTGTCTTTCCAGTAAGTTTTGACTGCCAACGCTGCAAGTCAGTGGCGGTAGATACCAACATTTGACAGCTTTACTACAATCTATCCCGGAGTCTGTGAGGGTTTTCAGTAAAATACATTATTAAATGTGAGCGTGAGGCGGCTGTCGGAGCCGAGTCTACATTTTACAAGTCCTTTTTTCTTCCCTCCAGCCTCAAGAATGAATATTGGAGATGTAAAACTGTATCTCGCTCTCAGTCTTTTCTTAACTACCAAGAGGGAACACTCCCTGTGGACATAATGAACACATTGGGAACAGTCCTCCGGAGCAGAGAAAAAAAGAGAAGCTATCATCAGCTGTGAACCTTGCACCTACGTGAGGAGAGCAGGAGCTGAACAAAGAGCTTTCATTTACGTCATTCCGCTAACAGAACCTCTTCTATTCGCGCCTTTTTGTTCCCCTTTTTTGCAGCTGCCGCCTACCCGTGCAAAAGAGGGGATGAAACGATTAGTACAAAAAGAAGCAAAATTAGTGTAATTTGATTGCTGGTCCAAGACATCCAAGCGATCATTGATAAAAATAATTACCACCCTTTTTGTCTGTCATTTTTTTCCCCCGTAAAAGATGACTAATGTCCTGGCAGGTAGCAGAGTTGCATTAAACCAAGCAGAAAGAACAAGATTTGTACACAAAGAAAATGGGAGATTTCTAGGGATGAACTGGTATCATTCAGCAGGCTGTAGCTGCTAATTATCATTCATGGCTTGTTGGGGCTCTGAAGACTGACATAAGAAAAAAATATTACCCACAACCTTACTTTACTTCCAACTGTCAACCTCCAACTGATTATAGATGAGAGCAAAACAGACGTTTGCGTGAGTGCGTTTCACACAAAATCATGAATGTTTACTTCAGAGGGAAGTAATCACAAACAAATGTGTCAAATCAAGCAGGAACTTCATTTAGAGACCTAGAAGCTGTATAAAAAGTATCAGGGTTTAAAAAGTCCTCTACGCTTGTAAGGGACACAAGTATTTAGAGTTTTTGTTGGTTAAAAGGTCAGAAGATCAAAACTGTTTTGAATTAAAAAAAGTAGCAGTTGTGTTCCACTTTTCATTGCCCTTATGGGTGAAAAGGCACCATCTGTGAGTAACAAATGGGCAACTCTGTACGCGGCATACAGGTACAGAGTTAATCAAGGTCATAGACTGATTTCAGAGAGCGAAAATGTTCATCTATTTTTTTCTACCGGCATGCTGTGAGCGACAGGTGAACACTTGTACAACACAAAAGCGTAAGGGAAGCGTGAAGTAGGTAAGACGTAGTTGTGTTGTATGGATTTTCCCATTTTTCCAACTCCCCCAAATCCTGTGCACTGAGCAAGGCCCCCGTTAGTGCCGTTCAGGTGCAAGCACGGGGGTGAGGCATTTGCGCGCAGTCAGTTAGGGGGAAGTAATCGAACATTCTTAACTAGGAGTGTAATGATTCAATTTAACACCAGTTAGATTCATATCATATCATGGTTGACGATACGATTCATAGCAGATGTTGGGTCATTGGGTCAACGATCTGATTCACTGACCTAAAATGGATACAGGACATCCTTAGCCAAAACCTCAACCAGTGTGACACATGGATCAATAAATGCCTGGTACTGAACACGGCAGGTGAAGTTTTCCAGATTCCTTGTGTTTCTTGCAAGATAATTAAGTGTAAATTAAATATGTGCACAAACAAGTAAACCGGAATTAATGACAAATCTATTCACATTTTAATTTCCTAAAGTTCAGCCCACTGTTGTTTTTCCATATTAAAATAATCCAAAAGGAACATTTTTAGAACAATCTAGCACACTGTATGGTCACGTCTTTGCTAAATTCAAAGTTTTTCTACAAATTGGACTGGAATGATCATACTTTGTGACATCACGTGTGTGTTGTCCGCTGTGATGACACTTGGTTGTTCTTTCATTGTAGTAAAACAAACCCACTGTACCTCAATCCAAATGGTATTTTCCAACATCGGTTATCGATTTAATTAAATTAACATCTTGCCACAGACAAGATTGATTTGGTTATACGGTAGGTGTAGATATTGATTCAAGGATAAAGTTATCTAATTGTTTCACCCCTATTAACGACTAAAGTACATCAAAAATGTGCAACATTAGCCTTACAAATGCTTCTTGATACAATTACCACATGTATGACAATCGCCCGTTCCATTTTATTATGTCCATTTAGGTGGTTGTGTGAGTCTCAAGGGAAATTTGAGTTACATTTATTTCCAGGACAGCCCAAAAACCAACACTGACTAAGGTTTTATTTTTGTAAAGTTGGTCAAATAGGAGCCATGGTGACAACACACAAATGTTGCCATTTACAACAAAAAAGCTGTTTTGGACTCAGTCCCTTTTTTTCCACTTTATAATCAGTTAAATCACTCTGCCAACATTTACTCTCACAACGGGGGCGCTCACCAGTAGAGCAGTCATGGCCGGTCCAGTTGGGGTCACAGCTGCAGGTTCCGGTGTCTGCCAAGAAAGCTCCATGTCCAGAGCACTGGTCCATGCAGGAAGCCCTGGGGCTTTCACATCCGGACCCGCCCCAGCCCACGAAGCAGTGGCACTCGCCTTGGACACAAACCCCTCGGCCCGAGCACGTGGGGTCCAGACAGTCCACTAACAAAAGGGTTTCAAACAGAGGTGGTTAGACGCTCCAGTCACCTGCTGTTCCTTCCTTTTTTCAGAGCAACTAGGCATCTCAATTCAGAGCGACAGTGGGCTGCAGCTCACGCTGCACCAGCAAAGCAGCTTAGCACAGCAACAATGAGGGAACTGAGGGAAACACACAGAGAAACACACTTTTTCTAAAACTGGCAAAAAGATTTCCATGGAGGCAAATTAAATGGCTGTTTGTTCGGTGGGTGTTATGGCACAAACCTACAGGTTCCACCCACACTCCTGCTCGCTTTCTCTTTTCATTTCCAAAAGAATATTCCCTCTAAAGAGAAAAGGCTGCTAATAGAGGTCTTTTTCGACAAAAATCAAAGCTGCGGTGATGATCAAAGCTAGAAAACCTGAAACCTACATTTACTGAACAGAGGGAGATTGTAGGAAAAAGCCTGGGGTAACCGCCAGACTTCACAGGCTAAAATAAAGACTTTCGCAGCTCTAGGGTTTGAAACAAACATCTTTTCTTTCTATGCTCTAATACAGCAGAAGAAAATCCTTTTTTGAATCGTTATCAGGTTCTGCGATGGTCGTAGTATCACCATTCTGTCCACGAGACATTATCTGCTCACAGATGGTAAACGGGCGCCAAGTGGGAGCGATGTCTAGCCACTTAGCGCCCCACCATGGCAGGTCCCCTTTACCAAGACATAAGTGGGTATAAAGGTTGTTGTGGTAAGACAAACACGATGTCTTGCCTCGTAGCAGATGGTTTGAGCACAAGATACAAAGATCAGAGCCTAACTGACAAGAAACTCTCCTGGCAATTAATCATTGTGTCTGAAGGTCACATGGAAGAAAGGTAAAAATGTTAGAGGGCCCCTGCCCACATTCCCCTCCAATCCTTATGGCAAGCACTCCACCTAAAATAGAATGGAGGCCTATGGATGTCACAAACCCCCATTTATCAAACTCCCAGGGTCCATTTTTCATTTTGAAATGAGAGCCTTCAAGAGCTGACGAACACAATGGCTCCTTCAATCTTATCTGGTGAGAGGCCTTTTCCAACCTAAAGTGAAGCTGCAGCTCCTCACAGATTCATATCAGATATCAACTTTTAACAGCATATGTGCTGTTTTAAACCCAATAATTGTGCAGAACAACAATTCATATTTGAAAGTGTTAAGGCTCTTAAAATAAATAGTTGAACAAATGTCTGCAAGGAAACACCTTCTTCGCAGTTTTCCCCTTTGTAGCCGGGGTTGCAGATGCAGGTTCCCATGATGCATGTTCCACGGCCGCTGCACGTGACGTCGATGCACTGGTTGGTGGGAACGTCGCACTCGGACCCCTTCCAGCCGCTGTGACACATGCAGCGACCTTTAAGGTATTGACCATTCCCGCTGCAGAGCACTGGACAGGCCGCTTTAAAACAAAGAGCAGAAATTCTTTAGACAGACTTCAGCGAGTCCTGCAGCGCAAAGCGGCAAAGCTTTTTACTTCAATCCATACGTAACAGCAGCACAGCTGTGGTTCTGCCTAATTTCAAGATCTGTGCTGTTTTTGAGAGGAAGATTTTTTTTTTTAGCATCCCATAACACGCCTTAACCACAGTAATTAATAAAAGGATTATGTGGAATGAAGTGACTCACCTCGCCCACAATCAGGTCCTTTGAATCCTAAAAAGCAGTGGCACGTTCCAGCAATGCAGTCACCGTTTCCAAAGCAGTTACTGGGACAGTCATCAATAGAATCTGCAAGAGCAATCAGGAAAAAAAAGCTTTTTGAGAGATGTAGTTCAAAAAAATGATTCCTTCGCCCTCGACTCGTTTCTTTCGGCTACTTATTTCCCTTTTTTTTGTTAATGACAGTGATGAGCGAACGCTCCACATTTCTATTTCACTGTGAGCAACGAGCTCTTCCCGTTTTTCACATAAATGGACCATTTCAAGAAATGAGAAAAACAAGTTGTTATCACCTGTACAAAAAAAATTACAATTCGATTACACTTTGAGAGTTTACAGAAACACACAATGTGGAAAACCAAACGCTGGTAACACATTTAATATTTGACTGATGGTTGTTATGAGTCAACAAACAAAAGTAGCTCAAATTTCATTTCACACATTATCATCTTAAAAACCTTTATGGGTATGGATCTTAAGGAAATGAAAAAATATTAGGAATGCAACCAACCAACCAACCAGCTTTATCCCTTTTTGAGGGTGGTGGGGTTTCTAGAGTCAGTCATTGTTAGGTGGATGTCAGGAACCCCCCCCCCCCCCCCCCCATCCAGTCTTGATGCCATTCGAACCACAGAATCTGGTCATTTGTCTATGCAATTGATGTTTATGCAATTCCAAAGGATTCCGAAGTGGAGAAAAGCAGCTTTAGAATCCTTTGGCATTACAAGAAATGCAATAACCAATTTCCCTAACTCCACTGATATTCCGATGGAGTCTGAGGCAGAAAAAAGTGGCATGGGCTGATATGCAGAACTTTACAGTCTTGATTTTTAATGCAATGAACCTAACAGATAATGATGTAGAGAAAAGCAGCCTCAGAATCTGTTGGAATTGCGTTTATTGCATAAATGATTGAAGACTTACAGTTGTGATGTCAGCGACAGCTCTGGTATAAAGGGTTAAGGATTTAGTGTGTTTAAACACACACAGACAGGGAATATTGACAGAAATGGACCAAAACACCTGGAATTGTCTAGCTGTTTGAACTGCTGCTTGTTTGGAGCAGTGTTGGCTAAAAGAAGAATCTATTTTCTTTGGCTCAGTTCTACTCTTTACACCTCTGGGTTGCCTGTAGGCATTCACACTGCAGTAAACCGCACCAGCATTCAGTTGTGTGATAAGAGACATTTTTAAGTCCACATTTAAGTCCAGGTAAGCTTTTAAACCTGCCAAATGAAGCGGAGTTCATGAGAGAATAATTTTTGCTGTGCACTAAACATTGACTTTATATGACCCCTCCTTCATTTCAAACAGGAGGTACCAGCAGAACGTCTGTGCTTCGTTTGCTGTGGCCAGGTTTTAACCCTGTAGAGCCCAGACATCTGTATCCAGTACCTTTGCATGAAATCCTCATGCCGAACATTTAACACCGAAAAGCTCCCGATTGCCTGTCATCTGTAAAACAACATTTTTGCAATTTATCCTTTTCCCCGCCTGTTTTTCCAAATTAAAATTTTCTTTTGTGTAATCTACACTCTAAAACGTGTGACACTCTGCATGGCACATCATTCAAGAGAATATGACAGAGTGGATAATGGCCTCAATTTAAATGCAATTAATTGGTGAAACATGGTTTCTGTCGCAGCACCACGCTCTGCTTTTATTAGGAACAAGACAGAGCATTGATCTCTGCGGACGGCGGCAGAACTCTGAAACGTGATGCTCACTGAATTAGGCCTGAAATGGTGCTGAAAAATATATCCAATCTTGTCCACTACCTCCAGGCAGCAGAAACTCCCCGGCAAAACTTACTGAACAAAGAATCTCTTGTAGTCCACAATGGGCTCGAAATGTGAGCCGTGGACTCAGCTTCCCTTTACCCTGGAGAGTCAATCATCACCGAGGATGCATTGCAAGACAGAGCAGAAAGACAAAGACAGAGAGGCAGAAGGAGATCCAGGCTGAGCAGAGATACAGTGGGAATGGAACGGGCTGGGCTACGAGGAGAAAATGTGGCTGCTGTTGATGTGGGTGAACTACAGAAGGGAATCAGGGAAGACTGTCCCCCCCCTGGTGCGGTGGAGGCAATCAGTAGTTTTGGCGGAGTTGTGATGAACTGGGGTGTCAAACTTTTTGCAAAAGGGGCCAGATTTTCTGACAAGAGCGAAAATACTTGCTCTCTTCTTCTGAGTGAAAAGCGACTTTAAGAAGCATAAAGTTGCACAGCGCCACCTTGTGTACAGGGGGTATTTCTGTTTTACATTAAGCGCCATCTAATGTCAGGGAATGAAATTGCATGTTCGCTCGGCTCATCGTCATCGAAATTTGCCGAATATTCGCCAGCGTTTTTTTAATATGATAAATGAATGTGTGCACACTCACCATCTGCAACTTCCCTCTGAATTCCAATTAGGCTCAAGTGGTTTCCTCTAAAAGCCAAAATACTCAAGTGAAGTTCCTTAAATATCAAGATGCAATCCACTTTCATATTAAGATGTCAGAAACTCGACACCGATGCAGCTCTAATCAGGGGGGATCTTCATATATAATGCATATTTCTTAGCCAAACAAGACATATCCTGTCAAACATGTTTAATTGAGTAATCATAAAGCTGTGCTGCTGAACATTGATACTGTTTAGTAAACGACACACTGCTCATGTCTGTTGGCCAGGATCCCTCTGAGAGGCAGGAGGGGAGGCCATGAATATCTCTTAGCCGCACACTCGACATAGGCCAACGCATAAATCATGGATTTAAGCAGAGCTTCATTGAAATTCATTACCCTTCATATCAGGGGAGCTAACTATTGTGAGTCTCTCCAGTCGGTGAGGACAGAGTAGCTGGTTTAATCAGCGCCTTGCCACGCTCTCAGAGGATGCTCAACACTCTTGAATGATGGCCGCCTGTGCACAGACTCTGTGAGGGATAGGGGGGGGGGGCAGGATACAGAGTCGGACTTCGGTCTCTACTTCCTTTTGCTTTGTGCTCCCCCCCGCGCCCCATGAGGGGAGCCTTGTCTGGGTGGAGGCACGTCTGGCACTATGCAGGAAGGACAAATGGCTTCATGCTCCAGAGAGCTGTGATACAAAACATTCAGCAGAACACATTTGACATCGTGGAGAAGCTACAGCCAAGTAATGAGGAGCAACCCAGATTGAAGACACAGACCGCATGTCCCCTTAAACTTAAACCATTTTATGGGGATGTGGCGTGATAAAACCCATCTTTTAATAAAAAAATAAAAGCGGCTCTTTCACAATAAAATTGCACGTATTTCCTTCCATGACTGTAAGAAGTGATAAAATCATTTCCCTGCCAGTGCCTTTTAAACAATGCTGCTTAGGCTCCACAATATGTCCGCTCTGGATATGGCTCACATATATTTCTATACCTGCGCCGCTCTATTTGAAGGTCAACTCCATCCCTCCACGGCTCAATAAAATTCAGGCAGTTGGTGGATTCAATTTCTGCTGAAGGGCACTTAACCGGTGACCCATTTTAAAAGGGCCCCTCTGCCTCCCTCTGAGCCCCTGTGAGCAGATCAGCGCCGGTACAAACAGAACAGAGCAGGAATTCTTGCCCGGGCCGACCCCGCCCCTGTACGCTGCGCAGAATCCCTCACACCGTCGTTTCCCTCTCTGATGCAAACCGCAGGAGGCCTTGGTGCACACCAAGTCCAGCAGAAATAAGCAAAAGTAAACATGTCGCTCTGACCCCCCACCCCCTACTCCCTGTCTTGTGTCATATAATATATTAGGTATTGAATTACAGCTGTTGTTGTCACAGCAGGGGGGGGCAGAGTGCATCTCCTGCCTGTCTCCATTCAGAGAGGAAGACAGCCTTTCATTGATCTGCTGCTTGGCACGGCCCCCGTCACAGATGGACTCTGGCCTGGGAGCTTTTAATTAAATAGCATGTGAGAACAGCTCCCAGCTGCCATCCCCGTGAAAGTCGACACCTCGGGCCCTCTCACACCTTGCCTGGGACAGCAGCGCTAATCAAAAGCACTTAGGGGAGAACAAAGAGGGGGCGTACCAACTCACCTCCACAAAGAAACGCGCCGAACACGGCCGCGCGCGCCACTCTGAATCAGAGGAGGGGAAGCAAACCGTCCCTCTCTGATGAAAAGCGGCATGGAAATGGGAGCATCAGAAATGTCACTTGCAGGAGGGCACAATAATACTTCAATTGTATGCAAATGCATTGCAAACGCCGGACCCCTGAAACGCTTGGGAGACACTCGGGCTAATGAGGATAATGTGATCTCTCAATCACTCAGTGTGATGGCAGGAAAGCACTGTTGTCCTGATTTTGAAATCTTCCGTCTCACTTTGATTACCGTATTTTCTGCACTTTAAAGCCTTAATTTTTTTTAAAATGTCGGTGGACCTTCTAATCTGAGCGCCTTACATATGGATTCATTCTGATTGCTGACATTAAATTGATTTTAAGGGGTACACAGTGCACCCTCAAAATGTCTGGTTGATTGTTTTTGTGAACACGCTGAGGTGGCTAACGTGTAGCGGATTGTGTTTTTTTTTTGTTTTTTTTAGCGCAGTCACAGTTAGGTTTGTATTAGGGATATCAGTTTTTTTACACGTTGCAAACAAGATTGGGATTATTGTGAATATGCTACCATGGCTAAGGTGTGGCCATGGTAGGCCAGGTGTACAAACAAGTTCTAGAATTCTTGTGAATGCAGGTAATAAAGTCTAGACCTATCATCTACACCTGACGGTGAAGATGATAAACCTCAAGCAACTTGTTGCTTTCTGTTTTTACCCCGCCTACTTCTTTATATCATCTTCCAACTTCTTTAACCCTTCCTTTCTGCGACTCATGAGTTGTCCCTCTTTCCCACTTCCCTCTGGGGGAACAGAAAAGATTCCACATTCCAATTGGCTCGTCTCTGCTCCTGTACCTGGCCATGGAGCTACTCTCTGGCCTGTCTCGTGCCCCCAGCCATCCCCCAACTCCATCTGGATGAAGCCCATCTGCTGGACTATTCAAATGTAGTTGTAGAGTTACAATACAACAATGAGACAAGCAGTAAACGATCAGCATTGAGCTTACCAGTAACCCTTTAAAGTTCAAGTCCCACGCACACAGTAGATAAGCTGCCGTCCTCCAGCACAGTTGTATCACATGGCGTTGCGAAACGCTGTTTAAACTGTCCCCAGTTTAAGCGCTGATTGCCTCAATTGAGTTCAGCTGGTAACCGGCGCGTGTGCATTTTCCCCGTGCTGAGCGCACGCAGGGCGTGCACGATGTGTGAGACGCTGCGCGCTCCAGGAAAAAGCGACACAACCACACCTCTGCTGATCAGCGTGACACTAATTGTTGTCTAATAGTTCTAGTACATCGCCTGTCTGTCCTGGGAGAGGATCCCTCCTTCATGAAGGACTTTTTCCTTACCGAGAAGGAGGGTCTAAGAGCAGGGTTACCCAGTTTATCTTAGTCTGTATAGTTTAGTTTAACAATCAGCTACTGAATTTCATAACTGATTTTATGTTTTGTACAATTAGTGAAGCCCGTTGAGACAACTGTACATCATTAAATTTAGCTTTTCTTTTGTTCCCCTATCCCCCATCTATAATATCCCACCCTCTCTTCTTCTTTCTTTTCCTCTTGTCCATCAAAAAATATGTACAAACACAAGTAATATGAATAAAGTTTAGCCTCAAATACAAAAAGGTTTTATACAAATATGCACCTTGTGTGTCAGAAGATTCATAACCCTCTCTATTGTAACAGTAAAATGAGTTCAACATGAGGACTTCAGCTCGTATCTGTTTGCTCAGCTGCTGGGAATTACAAGATGAACAAAAATAAAATAAAATAATGTCTGACTGGCTGACTAGTTTATGACCTTTTTGTCTGGCTAGATGGGCAGTATAGTTTGGTGCTCCTTATATAATCAACACAATTTCGAAAACAGATTACTCATTGATGGCACGCCTTAGAATTTGGAAAATATTACTGAAAACTACCAGCATCTCTTACCCCCTCCTTCTTTTATGCGTACTCCTTGGAGCCGTTTTATTTTGAAAATCAGGCATGGCTGTCATAAGTTTTCCCCTCGTGTCTCGCCCGTGGCACTCACCTATGGGAGTGGTGATGAAGGAGACGGTTTCAATTTCTTTCCCGTCGTTGTAGATGGCCAGATGCCAGATGCCCGAGTCCATGTACTGGATAAAGCCCGTGTTGTGGGTGGTGATGGGTACGAGACTCCGCTGCATAACCATGGGCCCCTCCAGACCATGGGCGTCTTGGGCGAGGAGTCGTCGCCCATCCAAAAGTTCCACAAAGTCAAACTGCAGGAGCAGAAAGTGAGAAGGCCTGATAGATGGATGGACCGCAGACACGCCATTAGAGTGACACATGAGACTTGAGTGCTTTCAGCCCTCTTTATAGCCCAGCATCATTTGGTCTGCATGAATAACTCATCCATCCAGAGGCGTTAAGTCTCGACACATCTTTGCTGGCCAGGACGGGATCATTTCATCGCCTGAAGAATCTCAAAGTCTTGTTTGTAATTATTACAGGAAAACTGGGGAATTCATCGTAAAGTTTAGTGTTTGCAGAGCCCTGATTTGCTCGTATCATTGGTGAGCCAATGAATACAAATGGGACGGCGTTTTCATTTTCATCTGCAGCGAGGAGAGAAATCCGGACGGCTGTTTAATCAGTCACAGGACGAGAACTCCGGTTTTTTCTTCTGAAGTAAAACATAGAAGAAAAGAGACGACCCTGATCTGAAAAGTGAAAAATAAATTACACCGGACATTCCTGCAAACAGAGCTCCTGCTTGGTGCAATTTGTTGCACTTCCAGCAGAAACCTCCAAAGTCAGCCGCCAGATATGATTAATAGCATGATACATCACATTCCACGTTACACATAGATGGGAAATTAGTGCAAAGAAAAATCTTCTTCTTTTGGCCCAATATCTTTGCTTGATTCATTGACGGCACTGAACCTGAAAGAAACGTTCCACAACTTCGTTCTACGGCGGAGAAAGTGATTCATAACACAATGGAGAAGTTGTAAGGTGGTTTGTATTCATGACATGCTCCTACATGCTTAGTTTTTTTCAAACAATATCCCAATTTATATTCTGTGGCAAGGGTAAAAAAAAAGAAAGAGGAGCAGGATCTTACACGACTGTAAATTGTTTCCCACCACATTGCATTTATAATTTACAGCTTTCTTCTGCAAACAATCTCTAAAAGGGGTTTGTGGTAAAACACTCAACAACATGGCAAATGAAATGTGGGAAAGAGCCCCACCTGTGTGTGCGACGGCGGAAGGCCCCTCCTTCCGTACACTCCCACTAAGGCATCTTTGCTGAGCGACACGTTGAACTTCAGGTACATGGGGTGATCAACGAAGACCTGGGATCTCCAGAAAATCCCGGGTGGGATCTGCTGTGCCACCTTGCGTCCCACGTCGATCTCCCCCATATCTATATAGCTGTCATCTGGGTACAAGCTGTCCAATTTGCCTGCGTTGCACACAGAGTGAATCGGTTGAGGAGATCACATCATTAATCCAGCCTGCGGAGGGCAGAGGGAGTCAGTCTGCCGAGACACGATAGTCTGACCATATCACAGACGTTTAATCACAACGCTGACAGCTGCAGAAAAAAAAAAAAACATAATGAATGATCCCTCTGACCACTGCCAGCAATTACCTGTTCCACTGAAGGGCATAAATGTGAGAAATATCCGATTGTACATTATCCTATAGATGTCTTCAGCTACGCACAATTGATTCTCTTCAAAAGGTGAAAAAAACAGCAGCTGTGGAGGGAGAGGATGCTTTTAGTACAGCTCTGTGGACTGGTGGGAGAGTGTCCAGCCGCCTGGTTCCATCTATAGCTGCAGATCGTCCAGATATGAGAATAGTGAAGAGAAGGAAATCCATAAACTGAGGTGTTTTGTGACAGCCAGTAAGAATTGTTGACCCATTGACAATATATAAGAACTGGGGTGAGGCCAAGAAAAATGACTTCCTTCCACTGCGAAATGAAGTCCATTTTTTTGTGATACGGATGCCGCGATGTTGGAGCCAGATGTCGACAATGTTTCTATGGCAACCACTCTCGCCAATCAGCTTGTTGGATGTCCAACCACTTAAAGTGGGCTACACAACATCTGTTTTGAACTTTCAACGTCAGACCGCCTACTTATATTACAGTTTATAGCTTGAATAACTTAAAAAAAACTTACAAATATGAAAAATAGGATTAGCAAGAACATGTTATCAAAGTAAGAAATTAAGTAAGAAATAAAAAATATGATGGCTGAGTATCAAAGTCTATGGGATTTTGGCTTCCTAGAGCCCACTTGGGCACTTCGTGTTTGGAACGTTGGGGTCCAACTCCCATACACAGACAATGGATGGACCAAGTTTACTTGAGTGGATAAAACAGAAACCTGAAGATGTTAAATTGCTTCTACTCTGCATTTTTGAGACACTGAGCACTTGCAACATCAGTCTGAACAGCTGCTCATTTAGGGCCGTTATTTCCCCAAACGATCCCTTTGGTAAGAGATTAAAAAGAAATCTGGCAAATACACAGTACCAGCTATGTGTCCATTATTTAGCATTAGGCATCTGCACCGTTGTACATCTGCCCACAGGACAATGTATCATCTTCCAACTTATTCACAACATTTATTTCACAACATCTTTGGGTTTTCACAACATCTTTAGGTTGGCATTCACAACTTGATTCACAACTTTGTTTTGGCATAAGGCTCCGTTCAATTCCTTGAGATAATTCTTTTTCCTTACACTTTCGGGTAACAAAACCGCCGTAACGGAGCCCACAGGTGGAAGCCGGGGAGGAGGGAGGGGCAAAGAATGAGCGCTATTTGTGATCCAGTATATGAAACTGGACTGGGTTTATTTTATTGTTTAAAAAAAAATCAGTATCTTTAATATTTTCGGAAATGGACTCTAGTGTGAACCAAACAACACAACTAAAAAATATTGATAAGAGATCATGATTGTATAAAAAAAAGCAATTTAATTTTGAACAACAGACATTATAAACCTGTATGACCCTAAATGTAACAATGTCTTTATCATAAAGCAATACATCAATACTTACAGACTCACCTCAAACAATTATTTTCAACCTTCTACTTCATGTGATCTGCTTTTATTGTTATCATATGTCCTCGTTTTGAACCATTAGACATTAAATCCAATGCCACATCATGTTCTCGCTGTGTCCTGTCTATGGACTACGGATGTAAATTAACTTTATTTCTGTAATGCGTCATATTTACATAGAGAGATGTTTATTAATGTGAATTGTCCCTATAAAACAAATTAGTAGAAGGAATAAATAAAGGTCGCTCTTAAAACAATGGATGCACCTATTTAGCACATTATGAATACGATATTGGGGCAAAAAATTGGATGACTATTATAAAAAAATTTTTTTTGTCAGATTTGTTTTTCCAAAAATTATTTTTAAACTGCCCCCCCTTTTTTTATTGTCCTAATTTTGAAACATTTCTATGGTTCAGGTTGATGGATTGAGCATAAATGACCAGAATTCAACCTTTCCAACGGTGATATTTAAAGTTATACATAAAAAAATAGTAATCATGGAAGCAGGGAATTTAAATTGCCACTACCCGCTCAGGTATTAACACATCTACTTGCAAAAATCGCACATATGCTCCATATTACAACCTATATTGGGCTCAGTGGAAGCAGCAACATCTGTTTGCTCGTGTAGATGAGCTAATTTCAGCAGCACTGTCGACGGCAGCAGACATCCATACAAACTACCCCTCCGGACTTGGAAGCAGACACGACTTTAGGGTTACACGTGGCACGCCAGATGGAAGTCCTCTCAAAAGTCCATCAGTGGCAAAGGAATTTATCAGAGAAGAGACAGCGGCTGCTCCCCATCTCCCAGATCGGGGCTTTACATAATGCAACTATCCGCAGTTTAATTTCAGTGAGAGGAGCGTGTGGATTTATGCGGCCCATTAAAGGTGAGCTCATCAGGCTGGCTAAATAGAAACCAATGAAAATTGCCTTTTTTTTTGTTCTAAAACATAAAGCTCAGGTGAAAAGAAAGTCTTCAGTTAGGGAAAGTTGCCTTGAATCTTAACCAACATTTGCATCAGAAGAAGAAACATTAGGGAGTCAGGCGTCGTTCCTGGCGACGCCGATGCAAACTGCTCAGAAAAACCACGGCTATTGATTTCCAATCAGCGACAGCTGCTGCGCGGGCTCGGCGTCGCGCAGGAGTCACGGTTGTTGTTGGCAAAACACACTTTCACCCCGGCCGGTAAATGAAAACGACAACTCCTGGATTCATCTATATGGTAATGGCGCCGTCTTCCACCTTTGTGGTCTCCCGTGGTAAATCGCCTGGTTAGATCTGGGCCTGCTTGCTCGACAATGGAACGGAGCAAACTTTCCTGGAGTTGAGCCGTGGGTACCGTGGGGTTGAGCACACACTTTCTTTGGCTGCCAAGGAAAGGCGAGTCCAAACTGGAAGATGAAAGGATCACATCCGTTCTGAAGAGGACAGAGGAGCTAATCCCCTCGCAGCCCCCTGGATACTCCGTCCCTTAAGCTGTCCCATTTTCTCCCTCCAGGAACAAATAACACTTCCCACTTACACCAACTTTTAGCGGATTACAGTGAAGATCTGGTTGCATACCCTGGAGACGAACGAAGAAAAACGGGGAAAGTGGTTCACAAAATAAGGGCATGAGCTCCGAAATGTCAACTGTAAACTAAGATTTGCAAAACTTTGTTTTGGATTAGAAATTGTCTCATAAAGGGGGCAACAGAAAAAAAAAATCAGATTTACATAATTCATGTATTTACTAGGTAAGTCCGGATCTGGTCACTTAATTGGAAATTGGACCGATCTTGTCGCTTCAGACTCGACTGGAATCTGATATTGTATCAAGATCAGGAATTGGGTGTTTATTTTATTACTTTAAACACACTTCATATTTCAAGCTGTTTTTTTCTAATAAATGCCATAGTAGAAGTCTGCACATCATGAATGGATCACAACATTTAATTGGCATAAAGCTCAGCAGAGTACGGCACCAGTTTAAACAGGAGGCGCACTAAAACAGTCCGTTAAAGTCAGCGAGATGTTCACGCATTCAGACTTCCAGGCTCATGAGTCTTCCAATAAAGTTTTAAACTGAGGGTAATTTGATCTTAACTCAAACAACGACCCACAAAGGCCTTTAAAAGGAAAAAAGATTGGGCTTTTGTTTCTTTTTAATGAAAACCGCCCCATCCGTGTAGAGATAGGGCGGTGAGGAAGCTGTTAAGGGAGCGTCTACAAAGTGCAAGATCCGGGAAAAAGGGATTAAAAAAAATCCATAAAGTCTTAAAACTAACAAATTTATGCTACAACAATGATTTGAATAGAATGCCATTTTGAATTTCTAAGGATTTTTACAAAAGATATAAATAAAAAATGTTCCATAGTTCTGAAGATCCTAAAGCCACAAAAAACAAAATGTCTCCCATGACTAATTATCACCTATTTTTTGTTAATAGTTAATAGTTAGCTATTTTTTCTAGTTGATAGTTAATACACTGTCTGTACTGTTTAATCTACTTCACAGAAGAGCACAGCTTTAGTGTTAAACGATAAAATAATTTTTTATTTATCTTTTATAGGATCCCCATTAGCTGTGCTTAGCAGACATAAACGCGTCATATAACAACAATATTTATAAAAAAACAAAAACAAAAAAAAACGTCAACGCCATTTTATGGTGATCTCAAAAATACACAATGTAAACAAAAGAAAGTCACATTCATATATATATATATATCATAACAAAAAGAGTTCCTGTACCCTGAACCTTTCTAATTTCAGTCAATCGCACAATCAAAATCCGTATCTTATTGAACTTTTACTCAGACATGAACCTCTTTTAAAATATGTGGCTCCAAAATTTGACCTCAGCTGTTTTTTCAAAATATACTTTGAATTTTTTCCCTTAAAATTAAAGAAAGTAAATGAAAGAATATCTGGATCTTTTTTCAAATTTGTTCGTTGTTTTAATGGGTTACAAAAGTATTGGTGTGCCACTCTGTCTCAGACTGGGGCCCCCAAAAAGCCGATGGGGACATCGCTAGTATTTACCAATGGTCCACATTGAACCCATGTATGACTTACCATCATCTTTTCCCCTGCGCTCTGGTATCTCCAAACCCGTGTTGCCCAACGGTGGCAAGCTTAGGTCTGTAGGAAAGGTTAGGCCACTTGTATTGTCCTCCGACAGCTGGTACATCTGTCTCTGCATAGGCTGCAAGTGCCAGTTTAACCCCAACAGGTGAATGGCTGAAAGACAGAAAGGAATAGCATCGTTGAAGGTTTTTTTTTAAAGAAGGAATGTAGGAAACACAGTTATTGACAAAAGATGGTTTAATGGTTAATGGCATTTCCCCGAAAGTGCTGAGCGGCGCGAACACGATGAATCCAATGCTGACCCCCATGGGAGAGCATCTGCCCCCCCCCCCCCCTCCCTCGTCGCCCCTAGCATCAGTATGCACCCTCCTCTGCGCCTTGTCATTTTCCCAATCCCATTATCTTTATATTTACCAGCAAAACCAAAGGACAACAGAGGGGGAAAGAAAACCACATCAGCAGAGCCAAACCAGGGCGTTCACAAAAGCAGATGAAGCATACTGATATTTTACAAGGTCGACAAAAGAAATGTCCTTTGGAACAATGGCAGCAGAGCGGCCGGTGGAGGAGGAGGAGGGGCTGACCATGACAGATCACCAATAAGAGAATGGACAACACCAGCTTAGCAAGGAAAAAGCCAACTTGGAAGTCAACAGTCAGCAGAAAGAAGCCTAGAAACTCAATATAGCTGTTTCACCGTTTTGTTGCTTCTCTCAAAGCTCTTACAGAAAATAACCGCACAATTCAATTACAAAGAGTCAAAATATTGGACGGCCTTGAAAGGAAAGAGGGAGTGCGACCTCTCCAATAGCCTTTTGCTTTTTTGCCTCATTTGGGTCTTAGTCTCCCCTTCTCTAAAGTGCAAAAGTGAATGTCACAACCGGCCTCAAGGAAAAGAAGAACTACTTCAGTTCTGGATTAGAGATTTAGATCACCTGGATTCTTAGACACGTTCAGCTTCAATGTTTACATTCTTACAACTACCGTTATTCCTGAATTCTTTCTGGAACGAAGGTAATTCCAGCCGATTCTGAAATGTGGCTTTGTGCCGTTAAGAAACTCTTTCAATTGGGAATGTGTTGAAGCCGCTTTTATGTAAAGCTGTTTTTTTCACAATCTGATTCACGTTGATATTTAGTTCTCCATGCCTCTGTCTGGTACAGTGCGATTCATGTATTGTCCCTCTTTTCCTCTCCCCTCCTGGGGAGTGGGAGTGCTTCCAGACTCCAGTTGGCTCATCCGTGCTCCAGTTCCTGACCGTTTACCTCGCCTATGCTCCCGCTCCCTCACCTGGCAGTGGTTCCTGCCTCTGGCTTATCTCTGCTCTGTACCTGACCGAGTACCTCGTCTCTGCTCCTGCTCCTACACCTGGCTGTGGTTCCTGTCTCCGGCTCGACTCGCGCCCCTGACTGTCCCCCCAACCACAGCTGGATGAAGCTCGTCTGCTGGACTTTAAATATGTAGTTGTAGATTTAGATAAGTTAATTCCTCTCTAAGAGTTCTGGTACATCGCCTGTCTGTCCTGGGGGAGGATCCCTCCGTCATGTGGGCACCCCTGAGGTTTCTTCGTTTTTTCCGGAATCCGGTTTTTTAGGAGTTTTTCCTTACCGCGAAGGGGGGTCTAAGGGCAGGGATGCCAGTATAGCTTAGTCAGTTTGTTAGTTCATTTTAGTATTTTCCTATTGAACTCTTTGTATTCGTGATCCTTTTGAGTTCATGTTTTACTTCGAAGCCCATCGAGACGACTGTTGTTGTCATTTTGGGCTATACAATAAAATTGAATTGAATTGAATTGATAGCATAAACGCTGGAGGAGTTACGGTACGTCCAAGAGCATGTGTTATTTAGATGTCTACGGCGACATCTCCAGTGTTATAGAGTTAAAAACACAGAGTACATAAATGTATGTTCATGTTGAATGAAGAACTCTCTAATCAACATTGCAAATCATTCAAAACAGATTTCCTCTGAATGAAAACTGCTTTGAAGCAATTTCAGTGCATTCCCAAAGCAATAAGGGAAGCAATAAAGTCTAACACATCATTAGAATTTTATTATTGTTTTTATTTCCATTGGTTGCTGAGTGTTTCACGGCTATGTCACCGAGTGGAAACGAGGATTTCACTCCAGCTTCTGCTGACAATGAGGAAAACCAGAAACCAAAAAACGTCCAGAAGGGACCAACAAACCCTTAACAGAGGAGCTTTAACTCCAGTGTTGACATTCCTTCTGCTACCTTCAACCGTTTACGCAAATGATGTATTTTCGGCAGATTCAGAAGTTAAAAGCAGCTTTTAAACTGATCTGAAAAGACGCTTTTTCCACGTCAGCATCAACTGATTCTCATTGATGGCGTAAACGCTTGAGGAGTTACAGTATGTCAAAGAGCGAGGGTTGTTAATGTAACATCTCCAGTGTTAAAGGGTTGACAGTGAAACCAGAAAATGTTTTGACACGTGTGTAAAAAGGCAAAAGTACATAGTGAAGCCCTCATTCCTCAATGACATGCTCATTTCCATGCCTGCTCTTTTATTTTGAAAGTTAAACAAAGGGATATGTTTGAAAAATTAGAGCTATGCTTTATTTTTACTTGAATTTCACATGAATTGCTATTCTTAGTGTTTGTGGCATTGATAAATGGATAATCAGAGCTAATCAGTGGGGCGTTGGAGAAACATTTCTTTATTATGAAAAATGCGGCGCTGAAGATGATGAAAAGTCAACAGCAAGCCCAGCATCTGCTCTTTGTCTGTCCAGAGCTCGAGAAAGCGACTGTGTCAGTGTTTCTATTGGGTAGGCTCTTCCTTTTATCTGTAACTCTACAAAATCGGACAAAATGGGGGGGGGGGGGGGGGCGAATAAAAAGCCTCGGCTTGTGTTTCTGAACGATTGTAAAACCACCAGCCAGGGTGTCGTTCCAAGCGCCCTAACAGCCACATCTTTTTTAGAGGCATTCTTCATCCCATCCATCCCCGAGGCCCCTAACAGAAAATGGGTGAGGAGCCCCCCCCCCCTTCTGTGAGATTCACTTGAGCGCCTTCATGTTATCTATGATATGCAGAGCACTGGACCCAAGCCAGGCCCGGGCCTTCTCATTTTGTTCCTGCTTGCTTTTCAAACTTTGCTAACGCCCTGCGTTGACACTCAGGTGCTGCTGTAAAATAAAGACAGGTAGCAGGAAGAACAAGGTTCCTCTAATGAGGTGGTCACTGGCGGTGAAAGCCATGTGTGTGTGTGTGTGTGTGTGTGTGTGTGTGTGTGAGCGCCGGTGTTTCCAGTGACCTGTCAAGAGTATTGCACTTTATAGCATTGACCGCTTTGTCCTGAGCTCATGTTGTGCCCTCCTTTCGCTTATCTCTTGGCAGGAAGTTAGGTCATGCTACGTGCCAATTAAGGAACAAAAGGTACTGCAGCTGAAGACTTCTCAGCCATTCAGAGGAAGTCGGAGCTGTGAGTCATCTGCCACCAAAGCAAAAAAAAAGCGCCTCCGTTGCCCGATCAGAGCACTTTTCAGCTGGTGCATGGTTCAGTGGAAGCTATGATGGAGAGAAGCTCTTTTTCCTATCCTAATGGTCAAAATCATCCACTACAGTGAGCATCCAAAAGGCAAACTATCTCCCCCTCTGCAAAAAAAACATCCAGAAAACTCAAATATGTTTGAGCATATAGCCTGTGGCGTTTTCTAAAGCTGTACTGCCTATAAAGCATCTGTTACTAGGGTTGTTCTGTGCAGCCTAGTTCACAGAAATCAATTTTTACACTAAACCAAACACAATCAAATTCATAAATAATGTCTGTCTAATAAATTTTCTTCAAAACCATCAGCACATCCTTTAGCTATTTCCTAGTGTCCTTTGAATTAAGCAATTTTTAGAAAGACAACATTTTGTTAAATTTCAGAAAAGTCACTAACCTCTGATTAAACGTGGGTCATATTCATCCTTATTAAGCAGGAGTTCTACTTCTTTTTGGTTAGTATTGTATCGCATTTTCCAAAATATGTGACACATTAAAAGTCTTATTTTCAAAAACGTCAGTAGGCCTTAGAATCCGGAGTGCCTTTTATATAGATTAATTCTGGTTGTGTTTACTGATGTTGAAGCCATTTTTAGAGATGCACGGCGCTCTGTCAAAACGTTTGTTTGGGTGTTATTGTGGCTAGCGATGTCAGAATGTTTTTTTATGTGTTACTAACTGGGGGGGGGGGGGTTAGTTTAGTATCAGTCTGGTTTTCTACATGTTGTAAATAATTACAAGTATTGTGAAGATAGAAAATAGAGCATTCATCTCATAGTGCGGAAAACACAGTAAAACGTTTTGTGGCCAACCACAATAGTAGATATCGCGCCAACAAAATTTTATAAACATCATCATCCCTGCTGTGAAGTCTGTCACAACAGGAACGATGAACCTCCAATAGAACTCAGACGGAGCGTTTCTGTTGCCAGGACACCGTGGGCTACAGCGCCAGTGACATGACTACTACGAATGCACAGGTTCAACTCAACAAGCTGTTGAAGGAAAATGACAGTTGAACTTTTTATTATGTTGTAATCTGACATACCCATCTAACCCTTATCCTATCTTGTGGGGTCAAAATGACCCCACCCTTACATTGACTTGTTCTCCCTACCATGACAAAGGTTGATAAAGGTGGAGAGGATTTCATGTAATCCATGGACACCAGTGAAGATCACAAATCACTGAAGAAAAAAGGTTCAGCACACTGTCTAGTGGGTCTAGATGACCCAACCCTCAACGTTAAAGTGCCTACAATAGCACAAGAGATAAATGTATCAATTTAATTTAAAGTAAGTCTGATTTACTTAAAAGTCCGCTTTCCATAAAAAGTCTTTAAGGATGTTTAAAGATTTTAAGGATACATATGAAAAATATAAATTTGTAAATGTTCCTATTTATTATACATATTTATAAGATATATATGTATTATAAAATATGAAATTGAATCTCTCTCTCTATATATATATATATTTATACTTGTACATACATATATAGAGATAAGATAATACAATTATTATATATAGTGATATTTTATAATTATATTATAAAATAAAGCACAACTACAGGAGAAAAAAGTAGCTTTTTAAGTGTTGCATTATATCTGTACAATGCCATGTGTTTAACTGCTGTAATATAAACAGATCTAGGTTTTTTTCCCTTGTGTGAGTGCTGTGAAAAATCAATAATACAAATAAATAAATAAAAATTAAACCAGAAGTTTAACGACTAACAATTTCTTCTGTAGTGGATGGAGTCACTCCAGAACTTTAATTTTCCTGCATGAAGAAGTGCACTCCCATGTGTGAGTAAATCTGTTTTATGTGTCTGAAAACACTAGCATGACGATAAAACTCTGTTAATAAAAGATACAGAAAACTCTGTTTTTTTTTCTTATCTGATTTCAAAGCAGCTCAATACCGTTTAAATTTTAAAGGGGTATTTGAATTTTTTTAGATAAGCGGTCACATTCTCTTTCTTTCTTTCTCTTTCTTCCTCTCTCTACAATTCGAAGCCCCTTTTTTGTTCAGACGATCACGAAGTCAGTCAGTTTTCTGAGACGCAACCTCTTTGTCCTTGGCTGAATTCCCATGGTGAACGGAAGTGAAAACAGGAGGACACTGATGACCCTAAAGTGAGAAAAATATTACAAATTTGCTAATGAGCAAGCAACCACTGAGAAAATGGTGCCATCAAAAACCCCGTTCTCGCACATTTAAATTACACAGCTGTGAAAAAAAAAGAAGAAAAAAAACCCAAACTGCGCTGGAAGTCAAAACACCTGTCAAGAGCCATAATTGGGTTTATTAGACATCTCATCCAGAATTCCCAATTACAAGCTTCAATAATGAATTGCTCTTGAAATTAAATGTATTTTCTCATCAGCCTTTAATTAAACCTGTCTCTCACTCTTGATTGGAAAACCCAAGTCTTAGGGCGAGGCTCGGCCTCCGACATGTTTACTTGCGGTGCTGGAGATGGTCGGAGTTTGGTAGAATATAATCACACACCCTGATTAATCCCAGCCGCGCTGATGGGGATCTTTGGCGCTTGGCCAGGCGACACGCCGAAGACCTACACAGGATATCTTCAGCTGCACTCAAACATGGCAGGGGTGCCAACCCAACGAGCCAAACCACAACTTGGTAGAGTTGAAATTGCAAATTCACAGATAATCGCCATGAAAGAATCAGATTTGAGTTTATATTGCCTGAAGGGAAAAACAAAAACAATGGCGTCTATTATGGTCACAGTCCAACGGATTCCAACAAAAGAATTACATTTATCTCCCTGATTAAAACCAGCCAGAACATTCTCCTGTTTCTTGACTTCATGCAAATGAGCTCCAGCATTCCCACATCTATCAGCTACACAACAATTTATATGTAAAAACGGTTCTGACAGTCAAATGTAAGATACATGAAATGGAAACTTTTATTTTGGAGCCACACATTTGCCAGAACTTTAATTACTTGTCACAAAAAAAGATGCTCCTCTTGTCCAAACTGGCATCAGCAGATGAAAATGTACCGGTAACTTTCATCGTCTCGTTCATGAACAGCTATAAACCTCAAAGATTACTGGAGCAATTCTGGCAGGTAAAGGCCAAGGCTGCTCTCCTGAGCTGAACATGGCTGATGAAAATAGTAGAAAACCTCAAAACACTGTCATTTATTAAAGACAGGTTAAACCTTTAGTTTTATTCTGTAACTGATCAAAGTTAGTTGGTTTGTCGGGATTCCTGGGTTAATTGTGACCATAAGATGTAATAAACTAACTAATGCATTTCTTCCGTCATGCCTATTGTTACCTCTAACGGCTGCCCGATTGGTCTGCGCATGCGCGATTATTACATCACTTGTTGTGGCCAACATTGCGACAGTTGAGCAATTTGATTTCATTTGCACCCATAATCCATACTTTTTTTTGGACGTTTTTTTCTCCACGTTCGAGCATTGTCCGAGCCATTTAAATAGCCAATCTATGTTTTCTTTAACAACGGAGAACTTCATCGGACTGAATTTCATTAAAAGATGAAAACTTGGATGGTTTGTAAAATATACATTAGAAATTATTTTTCACATTAAAAATTGTTCAAACGCAATGGATTGTGGTCTATATTCGTCTATCTAGTGAGCATCAATGGATACTGAATGTCTGCTGAGACTTCTAGAGAATATTTAGGGGCCTGGACTTTGGAATGGATTCAGATAGCGCTGCAAAAGCATATGCACTACGTAGTGAGTAGGGAAAGAATTCGGACACAAAGTGTTAACGTTCTTGAACTACTATAATCTTTTAACTGTTTACGAAATTTACGTAATTCCAACGGATTCTGATGCTGAGAAATGCAGCTTTCCGCAAATACAGAATCCATTGGGATTAAATTGCGATAACTGTCAATAAGTTACGGTAGTTTGAAGAGCGTGACTTATTTCTTGTCCACATCTCCCACACTAAAGATTTGAACCCTTTGGCATCCTGCTGCTTGCTATGATATCAGCGTACTAAAACTAAAACAAAACTAAACTTCGACTTGTATTAATACTCTGTGATGGAGATTGTCAGTGAAAGAAAAAATATGGCAGTTATTAGGAACTTTCTCAACGAGAAGAATTGTTAACATTTTAAAAAACGAAGTGGAAGATGAACAGCGATCAGAGACTCCGCAGATTATTCAGACCGAGATAGAGGAACAGGTGTCTGATTCAAAGCTGCATTTCTTCACATCAGAATCTATTGGAATCATGTAAATTGTGATAAACGTCAAAGATTGAAGAGCATGGATCATTTCCTGCTCGCTGGCAACAGCTCCAATGTTAAAGGTATTAAAGAGTTAGGGTTAAGAAGCAAGATTCTTCAATGTAGGATCTTGAGACATTGTGAATCCAGCTTTGGGAAAACCCCAGTTTACTTCCTGAATCTATGTGTAACCCAAAAGTCCTCTTTGATTTACAAAGAAACTCAAACTTCCAACTCTCGTTCTTCCTCTTCGTACTCTTGTATTTGCATTTTTCAAAAACTATCCGTGTTTTGGGGGAATTTGGACCTGAAAGTCTTTGTCCTCAAAACTTGGAGCGCATTCACACCCAACTATCTTTACCACACGTGAGGACCCTCAAATGGAGCTTGTCCATGAATCCATGCTGAGACGTGGTTAAATGAACCCCACTGTGGCTGGTTTGAAGAACTGGGGCAGAGTGAGGTTTTACCAGACATCCCTGGTCAGGCATCGGCAACAGTATAAACACAACCGTAAACCAGGAAGAAAAAAAACACAAAAATGAATAAAAACTGTTGAATTTTCCCTTAGAGCCCTTCTCTGTACCATTTAAGGAATGTAAACCAACCAAAGATTTATAAGAATTTCACCAACCTTGCCTTATATTCAGGAAACAATAACCTGGTAGGGAGCAGGAAACCATCGATTTCCCCTTTTGCTGTTTTTTTGTTTTGTTTGGTTTCTTTTAAATAATAACAGTTTTCCAGGGAACATATTCCTTTCGGAATTTACATAAAAAAGAATACATACTTCGTTTCAACAACAACAAAAAATAAGGAATCAGGAGAACATATCATTTTAAGGTGAGAAAAAAACATCCAGGCAGAGTGAAAGCAGAGGCGCTTGTATTATTTTAAAACGTCTGCATACGAGAAGAAGTTTCTTCCTTTGACCAAAAGCTTGGATGCAGATCACACCGAGCAATATGGAGACTTCATGCTCGACTATGAATTTCAATCATTCTGGAGGATGAAAGCAGACAAATTGAGCAGAACTGATTTAATAGCATAACTTAGCTGATGGTCCCTACCCAGCTGGGACCTGGAAGAGCTGGTCAATCACAGAGGATGAATATTCGAAACGTGGAGTCTGCTCGTGTGTGATGCCTGATGTCTTTTTAATCTATTTCCTATCCAGTCTTTTAATAAAAAAAGGAAAGTCGCTGGGTCGCTCATCCGCAGATCCTACCCAACCCAATCTATGAATGGTAATGTTTTTCAAATGAAGAGGAGTCAATCTATGAGTCCCAATATCACTGCATTTCGGGGAACACAGTCCTCCAGATTAAACTGGTCATGGAGCGGGCGGGGCCTCTTCCTGCGTTGCTAAGGCACAGCGAGACTTACCGATGAAGTAGGCTAACAGGAGCAGCAGCGTTACGGAGATGAGGATGGCACTGAGAGCAGCACATTTCCAGTTGCAGTGCTTGTAGGGTTTCTTCAGGCTGAAGGCAGGTCGAGAGAAGGTGTTTCGAGGTAAAGGGCGCGGAGGAGGCGAGTACACGGTGTTGGAGGTCAACGGGTACCCCGGTGAGGTTGTGCAATACATTGGTGATGTTCCACCTGGTTTGAACAGGAAGTGCCTGAGAAAACACAGTTTCTTGTTAGTGTAACCAAACGTTTTTCAAAATAAAAGTTTTTTAAGCATATTCATTTTTCAAAGATCAGGCGCTCAACCATCCATTATTCTACTAGTAGACAATTCTTGAATTCCTCTGTATTAGTGGTACTTTTTAAACTGGACCTAAAAAACTCTAAAAAAGTTTAATTTAAATCTACATTACTTAAATTTACCATTGAAGCTTCTATTTTATTTTTAAATATTTTTTTACAAAACATTTAAATCATTTAGGGCCCCCTAACTGTATTTTCAATCACTTTCTTTTTTTTGGGTAAATCATAACTTGGGATTTCTGTTCAGACGAGGCGCTAACATCCATCCGGGCTAACTCCATCATAAACAAGCAGTGTGAAAATGAGGTGGAAATGTACTTAAGTTAGAGTCAGACCGCTCAGTTTGCTGTTTTGGTTTAATTTCCTGTCACACCGGGTTTCTCTCTGCAATCTTCACAGCTGCTTCCTGTTTCTTAATAATCCGTGGTACATACAACGCCCATTTTACATTTTGCTTTCTCAGCACTTTTCTCGCTATTTTTAAGTTTCACTGACTAAAACAGTAAGGTAAAATAAAAGGAATATTACTATTTACAAAGTAAATGCAGTTAAAAGTTTTTTATTTATTATAGCTTGTTTTTTTTAAACAAAAGTTGAGTCAATTTAGAGCTCTGGCCAAAATGTTTTAACTCATAATAATTAATAATAATCTTCTATAATAAGTAGGAAACAGTTTTGCTTTTTCATTAACTATTTTTTGCAATGCAAATAACACTTCCATGAACAGTGGAGCAGACCAGAATATCTGAGTCATTAATATTTACTTTAATTTCATATTTACAAAATAAAAGCACCTATATAGTCATTAAATAAAGCAAAACTTCTACTAACTCTACGAACACCAATGTAAAAAGAACCTAAAGTCATTTTTGTTTGCTTTAGTTGACAAAATGTGAAAAAGGATTTGATCATAAATCTTTCATTAGTAGCTTTGGGTGCAGGTTGTTAAAATCCACAGCAACAATGAAATCAGCTTAAAAATGTTTCTTTCAATAATCTTAACATCGTTTCACTTTGCATATTTTAACAGAAAATCTGGGGTTTTCATCAGTAAAAGTCATTAAAGAGTTGCAGAAAACAAAAGCAATACATAAACTACTTTGTCTTTTGGCTCGGTTGGACGTAACTCTACAAAAAATGTTTTGTGCAACCTAAATGTACGACTTTTGCTGGTCTCCTGCTAAATTATTCTATCGTTTTATTAAAAAATAATGAGGGTCCACAAAAAAAAAGTAATAAAACAAACAAAAAAGTAGACGAAAAAAAAAAACAGAATAATAGCAAGAAAGAGTAACCAAACTATCTAGCACAAGGATAACCGGAACTCCTCAGAAAAAAATCTGAGGAATATTAAGCAAACAGGAAGCAGCTGTGAGGACTGCAAACAGATAACACAAGGAAAACAGAAACCAGAATAGAAGCAATTTGTCTAAATAAATACAGAAAAAATAGCAAAGGCCGATAAAACGGGGAAACAGAACCACAGAAAGTGTTTTAGCCAACAAGAAAATAGATTTTAATCATTTTCTTCAATGAGGACTTTAAACTTTTAGAAACCTGAGCTTTTTCTTGGGTTAAGACTTCATCAAACCATAAGCCACAATGCAGATCAGTGCAGGCTCTTTGTTGGGCGTTTGACTGAGGGTCACGGGGTTCCAGTTTATTTACATACAGAATGTCTAATTAAAAGCACATTACAAGTGGGCAATTAAGACGCTCGTGGAGATGCATTTTAATTCTGCATGTCAGTTTGTGATGGAATTAGTCAGGGTGAAGGCTAACATCAGGTCTGTAAGAGTTCTTCGTGAGTCAGCCACAACTTTAGCACATGTGAGAGCAATTTTATTAAAAAAAAAATAGAAAAAGAAAAGAATAAACTAAACATTATTCAGGGAGACTTCAGAACCTTTCGCTCCACCGTGGTATCATTAGTTAAAGTGGGCTTCGCAGACAGCTGTTAGTAGACTCTAATAGAGTGCTAGGAGCAAAGTCTTTAGTCCGCATTTGAATGTAGTGCGGCATCTCTCCTAAGAACTGCAGACAACCCATCATCTGTATTGCTTCTGATTAATATTCCTTCACTGTAGAGCCGCCATGCTCTGAATGCTCTTCCTGCTGCCTTATAGCTGGAAGTTTGGAGGGAATTGCACAGGCTCAAACACTCGACTCAGTTCATACAATTACTGGGAATGTTGGTCACATATGTGGGAAAGATTTTTTTAGACACATTTTTATAGGAAAAGAGCAAAATCACCACTGATAGGAGCACGGATTGGATTGAAAATAATCCCTTCCCATTAGAGTGAACTACCATGATGAGTAGATCCAAATCCCAGCCATTTTGAGAGGTACACAGCATTCTGTCTGTTTTTTTACAAGTTGCGAAAAAGGTCTGGGTGTTATTGTTCATGAGCTAACGCAGCTAGCCTTGTCTGACTGTTTGTTACTTTTTGCTTACAAGGTTAGGAGTTAGCGTTTGGGCGGTATCAGTCTGTATTTTTACATATTACGAAAAATTTTGGGTGGTAGTTAATGCAGCTAACGTCTAGCAGTATTGGGCTGTGTTTTTTATTTATTTGTTACAAGCAAGTTTAGAAGTTAGCTTCAATGACTACAGGTAATAAAAACTGACTAACTGACAGACTTATTTCTGACCCTGTCTTGCCTAATAAGCCTTATAGTCTGGTGCGTTTTCTATATGAGAAACGTTTAAAAAAAGTAAAAAAATTGACGTTACGCTTCACAATCCGGTGTGCTAAATAGTGCGGGATGTACAGTAACATGGATTCTGAAGCTGCGTCTGAAGCTGCTGTAATGTTAATTGCATTAAACTTAAAGTGTAGCAATTCGGTACAAGGCTGCTTTCCTCTGCTTGTGCCTAAATTACATTTACTGCATAAGCGGGCGAAAAATTACGGTAGTCGAAAGAATGTCAGCACTAGAGTTAAAGCTGATGTGTTAAAGGGTTAAAAAGACCCGATGTCGTGTGCTTCAAGGCTAAACAGAGGGGAGAAGCTCCATAAAGGGCTAGGCGAAGTTAAGCGAATGCATTCGTCCTTGAAGACGACCGTTTCCCAAAGCGTGCAGAGGTATATGTCCAAGTGCCACATGATCAGGCCATCAGAGCCGCAGCGGCGGCGGCGGATTTGTTGTCAAGGCCATTTTACTGACAAGTTTAACGGGACACTCCTGCAAGACAGCAACATGATTGAATGTTGTCTGGGGAAGGCGCAGCGATGAAAGTCACTCTGACCATATTTCTATTTGTGTGACTTGTCTCATTCTGGGGCGTTCTACAAAGCGCCTGTGTTTAACATACATCAAAAGCAATGAAACCCAGCAATGTGACTTAATGCAAATTGTTAGTTGAATCAAACAGGGAGAGGGGGAGGGACTACAGCAAAGTCCTCCAGCACTGCAGGGGGATGATTGACAGCATCTCAAACATGAAAATGTCTGATGGAATACAAAGAAAACAGTGCAGGCATTTATTGTTCTCTCTTTGCAAAGCAGAGGCAGATAGCAAAACATGCAACATACCCATCTTGATACGAGGCATCTTGGCGTGCCGATGCCAGAATGTCCATCTCAATCAGGTTGTCCTGTAAAGTCTCTAGGAATGCCTGCTTTACTATGTTTCTACACACAGGTGGAAAGATGGATATGGAAGCGAGTATGAGAGACGCACGTGCAAGAAACATAGACGTGCCAAAACAGAGAGTGAGTGGCGAGCAACATCAACTCATAAACGGACATCCAGATGGGCAGCATGGGACACACAAACCAAGGCCCTTATGGAACTACATCTACTGAGGAGTGAAACAGGTAACATCTAGCTCTGCCATCTCTTGTTTGTACTCTACCGTACCTGGTTTTGTACGAGCCCTGTCCTTCTCTGCAAGCGTCTTGCTCTTCCTTGACAAACATTAGAGTATTCTGGCTCCTTTAGGTCGTAATTAGAAAAAAAAACAATGCGTCACTAAAAAGAATTTCTTTACAGTTGTTAAATTACCATTATGGTCACAAACAAACGTTTAACTTTTTACTTTGTTTGACAGTCATTACTCTTTTCTTCTCGTTTTGGCACATATTCGGCTCATCGTAAAATCTAGAGGCTAAATGTGTCTCCCATAATGAGAGCTCTGTTCCATAAGTACTGCAGCAATGCAAAGGTTGAACCGACTGTCCACATGCAATGGGCGGGATGAACACATTCAGTGGTCCAAGAGAAAAGGCTTTGGAGGTCTTGACACCAGAGCAGGGTTCTGGTGGAGGAACAAAGGAAAACAACCATTTCTACGTTAAAAATTCAAATTATCGTCATGTCTTTACAACCATCAGGGACATTAAGCTTTACAAAAAAGTGACAATTGAGGTCTAAAAACCCTCAAATTTACACGACTAAAGCCTTAGTCACATAAATCCCTGTTCAGTTTCTGTAGATTTTTGGGTTGTATAGGCACAAGAAGGGTCGTAGAGAGGAGCGCCTGTTTTTAAGGTATTCAAGTATCTTTCAGTTGTCTTGATGCTTGTATGGCCAATTCAAGTGGTGCTGTGGAAAAGGAATGTATATTTATCGTGTGTGGTCAGTGTATCGTGACGCATTCGGAATACAAGTTGTACTCCTGCAGGAGATGCTTTTTTATCGTGTCCTTGCACTAAGAAGTACACTTACACTTTGTTAGTAAGGTGCGAGTACGGGCCTCTTAGTGATCGTGCGTGAATGGCGTACGGATGGATTGTGCAGATGATACATAAGTGACCATAGAATGATCACATGAACTATGCTCCTATTCTCTAATTTCCTCATTTTTTACAGTCAGTCTGCAAGCATGGAGTGCGCATTTGTCATGTGAACAGAACTCACATGATGTGTGGTGGTTAAAAAAAACAAAATTAATGATCCGTACGGCACGCCGCGTCTCATCTAATTCCCCCTTACTTACTTATGTGTTGTGTAAGTGTTTGTTACGACCTGTCACCCCAATATGCCTATAGAAAAAAATGTGCATGAATATTTCATTTGCTCTATGGGCTCATTGGCGGTCTATGATCTTGCTATTTCACCAGATTTGTCCATTTTTGACCCGCAGACAGCCCCATAAGGGCAGTTATTGCCAAATGCTTAACTAAATATGACACAATCAACATGGATTCTCTTACTGCTTTGGATGTTTTTGCTTGGATTCCTTTACCAAGCAGTGGGTTACTTAAACTCTCGGCCCCTCCCCTCACCACCATCTGTCTTTTTTCTTCCTCTGGGAATACCTGTTCAGGGTTAACTGGAGCTGGATGTGTAATCATTCCTTCTGCATTGTCCTGTCTCACCAGCTGAAATTGATTCTCATTTTCTCGTTGAGTGAACCGTTTCACAAAAACTGAAGGAAGAGACAATAATTCTGTGCATGGCTGCTTCCTTAGCTATGCTTAATTGGCCAATTGCCTTTTTTACTGACAAACAAAAGTTATAGTTTTCCGTGCTTCATCCTGTGGACCCATGGTTTGTTAAATGGCTGGGTGCCAATAGATTGATCAAAGTTGGTTTTCAAAATATTTCAATACTTTAGAAACTAAGAATCCTGGCAGGCTGTGTTTTAAAATCAGTCAACATGTATTTCAACTGCCGTACTTTAAAGAATACATGAAATTTCCGCAACATTTATCAACCTTAGGGGTGTTTTAGCATTTTTGCTAAACGATAAGACGTCAAAGCAGCTAATGTAAGTAAACATTATACCAGACATTTATTAGGGGTCTAATTAACGCTGATTTAATTTGGGGTGAAATTCTTTTTATTTTATTTATCAATTTTTATTTTATTTTATTGGTGCCATCCAAAATGAACAAACAAAAAAAACTTTAATAAATTTGAGGAATATTGTTCTTGTTGCTCTAGCCTTCACTTGGCCGATCATAATCCTACGGATGACATCAGAGATTATCAATCCAGTGTGTATATGAGTGTGAATTTGAACAATCAGGTATGCTGGTCTAGACTGGAACATTTGACTTGATAGAAATGATCAAAAGCCCCCTCCCCCTCTTAAATATGACATTGCATGGGGTTAATAATGCTTTATTTTAATTTTGTTTTCGAAACCCCTCTCTAAAGTTACCTATATGTCTTTTTTTTCGTAAAGATGGACAGTTTTATAGTTTAAGGACAGGGATGGACAAACCTTTTGACCCGCCAAGGGTTCTGGTAGATCATTATTGCCCACCACCTGGTTTAGGACCAACTGACTTGTTTAGGACTTCCGGTTATGGCGACCACCTGAACAGACGCAATAGTCACTGCTCTGCTATCCCGACACTTAAATCCTGCGAAAATACTCCAATATCCCCCAAAACTTAGGTAAAGGGGTTTGAGAACATAAAAGGAATGCCGAGGGGCAACAAACAAAGGCCGGATACCAACAACCAGCCAAAGCTGACGGACTTTCAAACTCGGAGCAGTTCCCAAAGAACTGAGGCTGGCAACATGGCTGAAGGTAAAGGAGAACGGAACCCGGAGTTGGAGAGATCCAAAGCTGATGAGATCCTGGCTGCCATTGGAGCTATGAGGGATGAGTTCACAACTCGTTTTGATGGAATCGGGACCGCAATCGGAGATATAAAAAAAGAAATGAGTGAGTTCACGGAACGAATCTCGCAAGTGGAGATGCGCACATCACGTGCAGAAGAGGATGTCGGCAGACTACAGGCCAAAATGAGCGCGCTGGAGTCCAAACAAAGAGGGATGGAAGACAAACTCCTGGACTTGGAAACCAGATCCAGACAAAATAATCTGAGGCTGGTCGGGCTGCCGGAGGGGGCCGAAGGAGAAGACCCGTACACATTCCTGGAGAAGTGGATCCCGGAGGCATTAAATATGCAGGCGCGAGGAGCGACGGTGAAGATTGAGCGAGCACACCGGGTCGGACCAGCGAGGGAACCTGGAGCGCCACCGAGAACATTAATAATGAAGTTCGCCGATTACAGGGAGAAGCAAGCGGTTGCGGTGGCAGCAAAAAACAGCAAAGACATAAAATATAAAGGAAAAAATGTTCGATTTTTCCCGGATTTAGCCACGGGGCTTCACCAGCTGAGGAAGCAGTTTGACCCGGTGCGCCGGGAGCTGCGTAATCGGGGCATTCGGCACGGGCTGATTCATCCTGCAAAACTGCTGGTGACCTACAAAGATCGCACCCACACCTTCAAAAGTCCAGCTGAAGCACAGAAGTTTGTCGAGAATATCCAGGAGGACGCAGCGTAAATATAAACCCACGGAGATGTCATATATGTGTATTATTACTTAGTGAATAAGCAAGTAATATCGGGGATACCTTTAAAGTTTGTGGCAACAGTTAACGGGGGAGGGAAAGTTCATGTGGAAGATAATGAAGATAAGTGGAAAATAATCAGTGAATAAATCTGTTAGAGAAACTTTCAGGATAGAACATGGAGTGTTACTACACGAGATAGCACCAGTGTTCAAACAAAGACGATGGTGAGTGGAGGGACCGATCCTCGCAGGCGTGGAACGGTCCAAGGCGATAACGGGAGACGACTTTCAGGGGGGAGGGGGAGGGTTTTCTTATTTAAACAAAGGGAAAGGGGATTTGTTTTGATGCATGTTCAAGCATCCAGGGTTTTCTGTGCCTCTCTAAAAAAAAAGTGTCAAGTTAATATGTATGTCGTAGTTGAAAATGACACAAGAAGTAAAAATTAAGTTTGTTTCTTGGAACTGCAGAGGTCTTCAAAATCCAAACAAAGTTAAACAAGTCATGAACAGAATAAAAGATATGGATGGTCAGGTGGTATTTCTGCAGGAAACTCATCTTCTTGATAAAGATTTGAAAGGAATTAAAAGAAGATGGCAAGGCAGTGTATTTACAGCCCCATTTTCCTCTAATGCAAGAGGAGTTATGATATTAATCCGTAATACAGTTCCTTTTCAAGTAAAAAATATAATAAAAGATAAATGGGGAAGATATCTAATCATTCAAGGTCAATTACTTTCAGAGGATTTATGTTTTGTAAATGTTTATGGCCCTAACATAGATGATGCTAATTTTTTTGAGGATGTTTTTCTTACAATAGCGTCACTCACAGGACAATATATCATAGCAGGTGACTTTAACTGTACTCTAGACCCTAAAATAGACAGATCAACAGGAACAGATCAATCTCACAATAAATGCAGAACGGTTATTCAAGGTTATATTAAAGAGTTGAACTTACTAGACATATGGAGAGAATTAAATATTAATGATAAGGGCTACTCCTGCTACTCTAGTAAATATAAGACATTTTCCAGGATTGATTATTTCCTAATCTCTTCAGAATTATGTCATAAAATTAACAGTTGTTTTTATGAGTCCATTGTGATCTCAGACCATGCTCCATGTTGTTTAGTATATATGGATAAAAATATTATTAAAGACCCACCCCGGTGGCATTTCCAGCATAAATGGTTACAGGACAAAGAATTTATCAAATATATAGGAAAACATATTGATGAGTATTTCAAATTAAACACGGCGCAGACGTCTGCATGTATAAGATGGGAAGCTTTCAAAGCGGTTCTTAGAGGTCACATCATTAGCTATACAGGTTCAAAATCAAAAAAGTGGAGAGTGGAGAGACAACAGTTGGAACACAAGATTAAAACGCTTCAGGAAAAGGTCAACAAAGAAAATAATTTGCAACTGATAAACAAGTTAGCAACTTTAAGAGCAGAATATAACAAACAATCAGCTGGTCGAGCAGCAGCAAGTCTCTTAAGGCTGAAACAATCCTTCTACGATCAAGGTGACAAGGCAGGCAAACTGCTGGCTTGGCAGATAAAACAATTGGAGTTTAAAACACCAATAACATCTATTATATCAAATGACACAACTATTGTAAATCCCACTGAAATTAATGAAGCATTTAGAGAATACTATAGTGAGTTATACAATGCAGAAGAGAAAACAAATACTGAAAACATAAACAATTTCTTAGATCAGTTAACCATTCCACCAATATCTGATGACAAAAGAGAGGCTTTAAATCTGGAAATCAGCAAAGAGGAGATTGGACATGCTATTGATAGTCTCAAATCAGGAAAAAAAGCAGGTCCAGATGGTCTCCCAGTTGATTTGTATAAAGAATTTAAAAATAAACTAATAACACCCATATTTGAAATGCTCCAAGAAGCATTTAGAAATAACAATCTCCCCCCATCAATGAACAGTGCGTTGATAATTCTATTACCTAAACCAGGAAAACCCTCAAATAAATGTGAACATTTTAGACCAATAAGTTTGTTAAACGCTGACCTTAAAATAATCTGTAAACTCTTAGCAACACGACTACAGAATACGTTGCCAAGCATTATTGATAGAGACCAAAATGGCTTTATATCTGGAAGGCAAGGATTTCACAACGTGAGAAGGGTTTTAAATATTATTCATTATAACACAAATAAAGCAGAAACAGGTTTATTGGCACTAGATGCTGAAAAGGCCTTTGATAAGGTCCATTGGGCTTTTCTTTTTAAGGTTATGGACAGATTTGGATGTGGAACCAACTTTAAAATGTGGGTCCAGATCATATATAAAAATGCCAAGGCAAAAATCTTGACAAACAGGAACACTTCACAGTCAATAAACATAACAAAAGGCTGCAGGCAGGGGTGTCCATTGTCACCTTTGCTATTCACAATGGCAATCGAACCCCTAGCAGTAGCAATACGATCCCACACTGGGCTACATGGAATCACGGTGGGTTCAGTTGAACACAAAATAGCTTTATATGCAGATGATGTGATTGTGTTTCTCTCTCAATTAAGAAAATCGATACCCTCTTTAATGGAAATAATCAGAAAATATGGTGATGTCTCTGGATACAGGGTTAACCAAACAAAATCCTCTATTTTATTACTTAATGAAAAAGAAAGAAAAAATCCAACTTCTGAAATTATCCAATTTAATGTAGTTGACAATTTCAAATATCTGGGAATTAACATCAGACCAAGACTAGAACAGGTAGTAGAATCAAATTATGATCCTTTAATGGAAAAGATAAACAGCTCCATAGAGAAATGGATGACACTTCCAATTTCAATAATGGGAAGAATAAATATATTAAAGATGAGTGTACTCCCAAAACTGATTTATCTTTTTCAAAACATACCCCTGCCACCACCTCTAGACTTATTTTCAAAACTAAAGAAACTTTTCACCAGGTTTATATGGAACAACAAAAAAGCAAGACTTCGTCTGACGTTACTATATCTTCCCTTTGACAGAGGAGGACTAAAAAGTCCAAATATTGAATGGTACCACTGGGCTGCACAGATTAGATCTATAATGTTTCATTTTACAGTCAAAAATGCACCTCATTGGGTTGAAATGGAATCCCATGATCTAAAGCTGCCCCTCCCATTATTTCTTAACTCAAACACCTCAAAAAAGCTGCGCAAAGAGACAAAGAACCCAATTCTTAAACACATGATACACATATGGTTCAGAGTCTTAAATTACATGAACCAAACTCAACCATTATCACAATACAGCCCAATCTGGGGGAACAAATTCTTCACCCCAGGTAGAGCGGATGCCACCTTTAAAATATGGGCAGCAAAGGGTCTTTCCGCCATCCGGGACTTATATTCTCCAGATTCTGATATCATGATGTCATTTGAAGAATTAAAAAATAAATATGAGTTAAGCAAAAAACATTTTTATAAATTTCTCCAGGTCAGAAACTTTGTTAGAAAAACACAGAAGACCCTCAATAAACCACCAAGCTCAATTTTAGAAAAGTTCATGGTGAGAGACAGTTCCAAAAAAGGTGCCATTTCTGAGTTTTATAATCTGTTTTTGTCAAATTCAAATGAAAGTTCACAATACAAAGTAAATGCTTGGAAAGAAGATCTCCAAAAACAAATTACAAATGAGGAATGGGAGTCTGCTTGCGCTGCAGCTCAAAAGGTGTCAATTAACTCGAGACTAAAATTAACACAATACAAATGGTTAATGCGTACATATGTAACACCAGCGGATTTAAATATATATAACAGAAATATACCAGATGTCTGCTCCAAATGTATGGAAATGAAAGGAACATTCTTCCACTGTACTTGGGAATGCAAATATATACAAACATTTTGGGAAGAGGTGAAAGTCACAATAGAGAGAATTACTTTAAAACAGATCCCACTGGAGCCAAAGCTTTTCTTATTAGGTATATTTCCTAAAATACATCACTACAACAAAGGTGAGAGGGCATTTATAAATCTCAGCTTGATTCATGCTAAAATGTGTATTGCTAAACGCTGGAAAAACACTCACAGTCCAAGCATTAACCAATGGTTCCAACAAATGCTGTCAGGGGTCCCTTTAGAAAGAATTACATATATTTTGAAAGACAAAGTAGAAGAATTTGAAAATATATGGCAACCTTTCATACACTTTGTAAAGAATATGGATTCTCTGGAATAGAATGTTGATTGTTAATTTTGGATGGTACACAGACCTCTGTTTTTTAATTTTTTAATTTTTATTTACTATTTTTTCTTCTCTTAAATTTAAGTGTGTTAAGGTTATATTCTTCATTTTGTCAATATCCAAGGAGAGGCACTCTTGTTCTTGGGGTGGGGAGGCGGGGGGGGGGGGGGGGTAAAATAAGACTGTGAATAAGAGAAAGCATTACCTAAAAACTGTTGATAAAGTTGCAAATTTTGTAATGGCTGACTCAAGTGAAATTTATAATTGTAAATTGTGTTTCTATATTTTTTATGACTTTAAAAATTCAATAAAAAGAATGTGGCAAAAAAAAACTGACTTGTTTAGCCAGCGCCTAGTGATTATCCAAAAAACTGGGTTTGGCTACTGTTTTTGTTTCTTTTAAATAGACTTCAATCTGGAAGTCAAAAGGTTGGTTATTATTTTTATTTAAAAAAAAGGCTCTGCATTATTCTACAGTCTAAGAAAAGTTTTTTTTAATGAGAAAAAAACAAACATCTGATATGATTGTCTTTCGTTCATTTGGAATAGTACATTTTGTCCCATTAGTCCCTTCAAATCAAACTTGTTTGGGTAAGGTGGGGATGAGGGGGAAGGTTTTCTCTTAGATTATCAGAGATGTGGTGAAAAACGAGATCAATCTGCCATCATATTCTAGATTTTATTCAACCTTCTAAATTCTAACGAACATCTTCTTTGCTACAGTTGCACTTGAAACATCTACTTAACACAAGGGCTTCCCATTGAGAAGCCTTCTAGGGACCTGAAGGCTGATTAATGTGAAATAAATAAAACTTGAGGCTGAAGCGGAAGTGAAGCCCACACACGGGAGCCTGAAAGTAATTTTGTGTTTTCCGATGTGATTATAATTACCCTGCTGTTTGAACTCATCAGTTCCACTGTCATGGGACGGCTAAAGTTAGAAGAGCAGTCAAGACCAGCGCTTTTCTCTTGTTTCACCACAAACTTGTGTTCTTCCCAAAGACCTTGACCCCGGCCATAACATTGCTTTGCCCCCTTTGACCATCTCAAATGCAGCAGACAGGATGGAAAGCTGGATTTGATGACAGAAGCTCACACTCAAGTCTTAAAGATGCTGGCACGCTCAGAGAGGCGGGGCTTAAACGGTACCTGGTCTCCAGTGGGATGTTGCTGTTGAGCAGCCAGTTGTCCTGAGCGCTTCCAGAGTCCTGACCACTGGCTGTACCTTCAGGGGGGGCCGAGCTGTCTGTGGGGGCGGGACTTGGGTTGCTCCTTGGAGTGTAATTGGCCCTGTTCAACGAGTTAATAGAGGCCGCATGGTGATGATTGGGAGAGTGGGAGTGGGAGAGCGGGAGGGGGGGCGTCCGAAGCCGGGAGTGATTTTGAAAAGCTCCGTCTGAAAGAAGAGCAAAAAACAGAAATAAAGAGTTTTAATACCTTTTTTTTTAAAAAAAGCCACCATTTATAGAAGATCCATGAATTAGAAATTTGTTAAAATACACAAACACTTACACAGATATACAATCATGGTTTCACTATTTACATTATACATTCCATATGGCTTTATCCTTTAGTGCTCCCCATTTTTATGGCACCTGTAATTAGGGGTGTGCCAGACTGTAAGATAGCGTGAGAACGTTTAAACGGAGAGTTATGGGTTTTGGGAAGTGGAGGAGGGGTTGCTCCATGATAACTGTCCCCCAACAACACAGAGGTGAATTTCTGCAGAAACGATGTCCTAAATGACAGAGGTTTTTGGGCAAATATGTCATAATTATAATTAAAAGACCACTGAGAACTCTTTGAAAATGTGCTGATCTCCTTTTAGACATGCTGGTCTTTAGCATAAACAAAAAAGTCCCCCTCTTTCTCCCTCTGCTCCCCCAAAAAGTCAAAGTTAGCCTTTCTCTTTGCAATCAAAGTTATCAGATGAGGGCTCTGAAGCCCCAACTGTTCCTTTATCTGAAAAATCTGCAGTGTGAATGATCGATTCACTTTTGCAGTATAAAAATAAATCAATCTCTATTCATTCTCTCACTCAATAAAATCTCAATCACTGAATAATAAAACGTGTTGAAGTTGAATTTGGATGTCAGGCGTCGCTCTGTTCCAAAAGGTTGCACTGTTGGTAGTGCAAATGTTACAACTATGTTACAACGTGGACATGTTGAGCTCATAAAGAAGTTCAAACATCTTTTAAACCCGTTTTATCCCTTTCTGGGTCATGGGGCTTCCAGAGCCTATCCTGGCCACTTGTGGGCAAAAGCGGGGGGCATCCTGGACAAGTCGCTAGTCTGTCACACAGCAACAAATCACAGACCCATGACCTCTCACATTCACACCAGGGGACAATTTAATTAAATCATTTTAAATCACTAATCATGAATTATGTGACACTTTTGATTGTCTTTACTTCATGAATTTATGAAAACCCATCCGGGTGTACCACCTATTGGCCCAACAGTAGCTGGGATAGGCTCCAGCAACCCCATTGCCCCAAAGGAATTCATCAGGTTTGGAAAATGAATGACTGGATGGAATTTAGACTATTTGTGTGTAGATACTTCTATCGGGAAATGGTGACAGGCGACTGCAACGGTACTTGGGTATTTATTGAGTCCAGCATTACAGCTTTTACAGTTTCTAACATCTGCTTCAACAAGCAGTAATGCATCACTGCTTTTGCCTCAAGGATCATGGCAGGTTACCATGAAAAAAAAAAAACAAGGGGAAAACAAGTAACGAATGGCAAAGTATGACAGCAGACCTTTCAGCACTTGGAGCAAACAAATTAACATTTAGGCGGCTGTGCTTTTATGCTACTGAGACTTCACATGAACTTCTCTTAAAAAAATGGGCCTGTCCTGCTCATTATTTCTCCCAACTGCTCTTTACCACGGCGTCCTCTCCACCTCCCACAGAGACCCTGACAGTTTACTCTGATCAGGCGGAGTAAACAAGACGAACCGGCCACTTCCTGAAGCCAGCAACTTCTGAAATCTTTCCGGTAGAGGATTTAAGCCTCGCTTCTCTGAATAGTTACGGAAAAATCAGCTTAACTGACACATATCATTGAAGGCTGAGGTGAGAAAACTTGTTTGAGGTGGTACTTGAGGTCAAAAGGAGTTTTGTTCATATATACACTACCAAGATTTAACTTTGAGTAAAAAAAAATTGGGCTTTGACTTCCAGATTGAAGCAAGACTGAAATCAAAAGTAACCGAAGCGTGAGCAATAACCTAGATGACACTAGGGAGAACAATCTTTTCCCCCAAAACATTTAAGTGTGACGAAGCAGCGAGCGCTTGAATGCGCCTACTTTGCTTAATTTCATACTTTCATACTTCAAACAGCTCCGTTTTCACACACGCTGAAGTAAACACGTATTTTCACTGCTCAACATCACAACATCAGGTTGCTGAGTCAGAAGCTTTGGCAGCCAAACCTTCGCTTGCTTCGCCTTCTGCACTTTGAAGCTCCGCCTCTGCTCACTCTTTTACGAGTCCGCCCATAATTGTTCAAAAAGTACATTGATTGGCTAGAATTGTACAGCAAAACAAACACAGTACAAGTGATTAACACATTTGAAACGGAGCAAAGGAAGCTACTGTTATAACTGATATATGGAGATATTCACAGCAATAAAAGTCAACATGTTGGCATCAAAATTTAGAATAATAAAACCCCAACAAGTAACTTTGTTTTCATGTTCTGATATCTAGCCGTGGATTTATGTGTCTTCAGTGGATGCATCAGAATGGAGCAGAGCAGGGACCTTGTGGACTGTTTCTATGCCACAACTATAATCTCCTCGTACAATCAACTGCTCCTAATTCCCAATGATTAAAATAAAGAAATACTCAGAAAGGCAAGTTTGAGCTTAATTGTCTTCTTTTTCTTTACAAAAAAAAATGTTAAAAAGACCATTTTCAATTGGGTGAGATTTTAAATTGACTTAAAGTAAACCCCAAGGTTGCCTAACAAAGGCTGGGATAGGCTCCAGCAACCCTGTAATCCTGTACGGTTTGAAAGTTGAATGGATGGACTTCAAGTAACTATACCACAGACATACATATTTATGATTTAGTAGAAAAAACACAAATGTTTCTGCACTTAAAAGTTATTGCAAGTGTGCTTCATAAAGTGGGTGTGGTCTTTTGGCTGACAACTTACTGTCAGATCTACAACTTGTCTTACTGGGTTTATATTCTGTGTTTAGCACTTTGTCTTGCTATGTATGAAAAGTGCTATATAGATAACGATTGTTTGATTTGCACAACAGAGTTTTAGGGCCAGCACAAAAAAAAAAGGGACAAGATTTAAAGTCCTGAATTTACAAGGAAAAACAATTACTAGACTAAAGTGAGAATTTACAGAGCAACAAGTGAAAGCCACGCAACAGCAGAGTAGACCAACTTTGTTGAACAGCTGAGTTGAATGTTTATTGATAATGTTCACAAAATGCTCCACATCTTTCATCTTTAAGCACAGCTCTGATAAATAGACAACTTTGGTGTTTTTTTCTCGTTAATTTATGACTTTATTGTCATAATTTAACAGGCATGAGTTTTTTCTCGTAAATTTACGACTTAAAAGTCATAATTAAAAATAAATATATTGTAAACTGGCCTTAAAACTCCATCATATATTTGAATAACCAGTCTTGGTTTTTTTTAGCGTCCCCCCTCCCTTTAAAAAAAAAAAAAAAAGGATAAGTCTCTGTCACTTCATATTCTGCTAAAATGAAAGAAAGCTAAAAAACAAAAAAACCCTCAAGTCACATTTAAAAAAAGTGAATGGGTCATGTGACCACACATACTGTCCATCATTCTACTGTCAGCGGAAAGCGTTACTGGTTTATTCTTGTTTTTTTTGCTCCTTACACGGTAGAAGGCTGATGTATTTTTGAAGGCTGGATTCATTTGTTTCCACGTCCACTAAGCCATTCATCAATCAATGAGCTCCAGGCTTAACACAGTGTGGCTTTTCCTCATAGAAGTCAGCCTCCTTTATTTCACAGATATCCACAACAGTAAATTGCCAATTTACAGCCCAGAGAGCAGAATACAGACACACAGAGGGGTTGTTTCAGTAATCACCCCCTTCATTAAAGCAATACCTACTCATGCCAGTCAAGAAGCTTAAAGTCCTTGCAGATTTTTTCCAGGGTCAGGGAGATGAAGCTCCGATGCCAACATGTGCCAATCAAGGTGAATTGATCAACTTTTACAGTGAGGCACTGGCTCCACTGACGACGCAACCGCATCAAGCTTGAGCACGTCAGAAAGCGGGAGCGGAGTTTTTCACATCCGGTCTGCCTGTTAATGAATGGCTCAGCGAAGAAAATCAGAACAAAAGTGAAGTGTGCTGCTGTTAATCCCCGAGCACGCCGCTTTCTGTAAGGCTTTCAAGCCAGCATGCGTTCTTTGCAGTTTCACCCGTTCTGTCTGGGGTTTTCTATTTAGAGCAATCAATTAGCAATAGAAAAACCAAAGAAGTTTGGGCTTTGAAAGCTTCCTCGCTGCCGTACAATAAGCACATTTTAGCAGATGAAGCGCAGAGAGAGTCCACCCACAGCCCTGCTTGACTGTATAGAAGTGCAAGGTTAAAAACACAGATGTTGATGATCTAACTCCTCCTCAGAGATGCACCTGAGCCCCGAAGCCATTAATAAGATTATGCTAATTTGATAGCGAGACAGCAAAAGTGCACAGGGAAATGCATCACACGGACAAGTGCATCACCGCTGTTTACCACTCAGCAGACAAATAGTTTACCTCCAGCGAGGTGATGAAGCAAACGCAGGGCAACAAGTTATTTGTTTTTCTGAAAGATTTCTTTCAACCGACCAGACATCCAATTAATTTCAAGAGCCATCCCAGACATCATTAGGAAATATGAGACTACAGGGGGGGAAAAAAAATCAAAGTGAAGAATCATAAGAAAAGTCAAATCAAAGTGAAGAAAAAGAAAAACCAGAAAACATGTATTTTACAGAACAGGATACAAATGGGTTAGGGATATCACCAGGCAGTGAAAGATAAATCTTTTTTCTTCATAAATTAGATTTGTATTTAAGACTTTGTGATAATTTCATTTATTTACAACAAATATGACCTAGAGGGGAAACTAGTTTAATTTCTTAAAGATGAACTTATAGAACGCCTGATATCAGTAAAGGTTGGACTACTGTTAAGTTATTTTGCCCCACTTGAAGGGGAAAGCATCAAATGGAGGAAATGCCAGCAGGACTCCACTCATGACTCAAGAACTCGATGAACGTGTCTCTTCTTTATTTGTATTTGACTTTAGACAGAGACCTCTTCCAGTGTTAATGAGTAGTTGAAGAAACCAAGCAAGGTGAAAAACCTGTACAGAAATAATATTTATGAAAATACATGAAATTGAAATGAAATTACAAATAACTATACTTTAATTTCAAATAACAAAATATCATATTTCAAATGATCAAATTTCACACAATGCACCGTGATCAATTAATCAAACAGACATAGAAAATACATTTCAAACAATTCACTTCTAAAGCGCACCGATAACGCGATAGACAGCTGTATGTAAAATATGTTTATTTTATAAGTAAAACATCTTTGAAACGATGTGAGCTTTGTTCCTTGTGTAACAATAGTATTGTGTGAACTATGGACAATTGTGTGAACTATGAAACAACTATGTATGTGTTTTTGTAGAGCTCATGTTTTTGTGTGTATAGCTGTGAAGGAGTCCTTTCTGATTACTGAAGTATGATTATATTATGCAGCAGTGGATGCAGTTTTTTTTTCTCAAAAAGTGTGGCTATAAACAATTTTTAATACAGAATCGCTCTATGAAGTTAAAGTACCATTATCTGTCACACAACTAGGTGTGATACCGCTCCCCCAGATCCCCTGGGGGAGCGGTGATCTGAAGACACAGCCGCGCTCGGGAACCATTTGATGGATTAACGCCCCCAATCCAACCCCTTAAATGCTACGGGTCAAGCAGGGAGGCATTGGGTCCAATTCTTTGGGATGACACCCAACCTTCCAGTCACAGGGCGGACACTCTTACACAAGGCCACTGAGCTGGTATGAACCAAGTATGGAGATGGTGTGAGCTGCTTTTTTCAGTTTTAACCCACAAGAGACGTGCCAGTTAGGTATTTTACTATACGAGTTATCTTTGTGTTTTTAAAAAATAATGTCAGCAATATTTCTTGTATAATGAAAGTATTGTGCGTATATTTTAGTATAAATAAACAACCATTTATGTGTTTTTTTTTTTTTTTTTGTAGAGCTCATGTTGTACAAAACTAATGACAGTTCCTCTTTAAATATGCTTGCAAGGTTCACAAAGGGGGAATAGTTTCACACCTTTCTTTGGCCCAATATTTTAGTTTGGGCTCTTCCCCTCTGCCTGAAGAGAATGGTTGTTCCCACCCTTCAACAATAAGCCAATAAAGCAAAAGCTAGCACAACATATCTAATGCATGAGCTCTTTGCTGGTTTCCTGTGTTAAGCTAAGAACTCAACTCAAAAATGTGAACTTTTACTTCAATCAGAACCTAAGGTTCTGTGTGTAACTGCCAGCAATGGCATTTGCAAGTTGTTTAAGTTTAAGTTTATATATTAATTTCAGTGATGCATATTTTATCTTCATTTGCTGTTTAACAGTCCTTGAAATTATTATCAGTGGTAATAATCACATTATCAGTTAATGGAACTTTTGAGTTGATTTTTGTTTCCGTCAGGACCGTTATTGTTGTAACACGCTACAGACAGAGCGCGTGGACCACGGAGAAAGTGTCGGTGTTTAACTTTATTCCCTTCACATGGAAAAGGACTTGTGTCATTTCAAGAGTTGCTGCAGAAAGATCTTTTAACCCCCTTTGTGGTATTGCGGCCAACGAGGTATGACAGTTTATTTTAATTAGTTTATTCAATTGAGTTTTCTCTAAGTCTTATATTAGTTTATGTCATGTATGTGATGTATATTGACATAAGTTGTTCTCTGTGAGAATATTTTCATTTATATTTATTTATATATTTTGTACAGTTCTCACGGCATGTTTGATGGCACCTGTGTGCAATAAACGCCCGTCAACACAGAACGCCTTGTGTCCGTGATGTATCCAGAGGGGAGTTACACTGTGATCTAAGTAGTTATTAAAATGATAAATAAGCATCAAAATATGTTTAAAAAGATCTCAACCTAAATAGAGTTTTCTCTAAAAGGATGGCTTCCCTACAGGGACAGGGTGAAAAGTTCACTCTCCTGGCTGCTCTTTTGCATTGAAATGAGTCGGTTCATTTGGGCATCTGGTCAGGATGCTTTCATGGTGCCTCCCACTGGGGAGGTTTCCCAAATGTCCCCCTGGGATGAGGCCTGGAGCCCAATCTGGAACCACTGGGGTGTGTGTGTGTGTGTGTGTGTGTGTGTGTGTGTGTGTGTGTGTGTGTGTGTGTGTGTGTTTGTGTGAACCACTCAGTTCAGGAAAATGAACGAGAAAAGCATAATCCTGACAAAGGACAAACATTTTAGATATCCAAAATAATTGTGTTTTTATCTTTAATGCTCAGCTCTGTTCAATTGCTACTCGTATCTAAATTAAGTTTAGAAATGCATCTGAGCTTAACGCAGTTCTGTGATTGTCATCATCAGATGCTTTAAATTATTTCCAGTTTAAAGCTGCAGTGACGTTTTTATCATGTACGCGGCTACACGACTGGTGTAGCATACATAGCAGGAAGCGCTGCGCTCTGAAACCCAATGTGTTGTCCGTTCCATCCCAACTGTGAGCACACTTGCCCTTGTCAAGCTGATAACACTTCCAATAGTCGGGTTAGTAATAGTCACTGTTGTTCTTGGGGAGATAAACAGAAAAACAAGAAACAAAGCTGGTTATGAGACAAAGCCCGGGGCAACATGACCCCCAAAGATGTGGTGATTCAGCAGCAATTATTCACTTCTATCTAAAAGAAAGAATAAAGAAAATAAATGGTTTTCTATTGACCTGCTTTGCACAACAAAATTGCAAAGAAAAAGAGATTCATTTGTTATCATAGACAGAAGCGAGACTCACTACAAAGGCCAAAGTTTCACATCACATAAGGAGGAAGCCTGCAGAAATCCATTCAGTCTGGGAATGTGACACTTTCATTTTTCTTCCCTGCAGATGCAGCCTCTGCTTGAAACCTCCTGATGCTTTTCTAGGCGGGCAATTAGGGCAAATTCATGTCATTAGCGTGGATCGGGACCTCAACCCCCACAGTGTGGCTAACACGCAATGTCTGCTATGCACAAACACATTCCAAATATTTAATATAGTCAAATAAAAAAAAAAAACTTACTTTTCCTGCTTTTTACAACACTAAAATAATTTAGTAAATCTAAAACATTGAAGTCAAAAGACCAAATCTAACCACATCTATGGAAAATTTAAGTTCACCTGGTAAAGCAGATCTCATCATTTTCACCTGACAAAGTAGAACGAGAAGTTTGAAAAAGCAAGAAAATGATCAAACTACAAAATGGTTTACAACAAAATGAAGTCAAAACCATTTTTTCACCATACTGATGCCTCCATGTTGGAGCCATGTTCACCAGATCTGAGGCGGTTTGACATTTAACACCAAACCTCTTCTATCTGTAGGTGGACATGCGCTAGTGAACAGTAGCAAATGAAAAAGGAGAAGCCCCCCCCCCCCCCCTGCTTGTCCCATGTCAACATACCATGGGCTATGGTCGCATTCAAGAACCAGCGTTTAGAGTGTTTTTGGGTGGCGTCACATGTGTGTCTGTAGCTTGAGATAAAAAATGGATCCATTGGAGAAAAAGACACTGCTGAGCAGAAGCAGCACAAACTTCAAATAATAACAATAATATTCACGTTTTAAGCGCTTACCATGTGTCCATTATTCATTCCCTCCTCATTCATACTTGGTGATGGTGAGCTACTGATGTAGCCACAGCTGCCCTGGGGCAGACTGACAGAGGGGCCGTGGCTGCCAGTTCTTGCCTACGGCCCCTCTGACCATCACTGGGACATTCATGCACATTCATATGCCGGTGGGGCGACACTGGGGACTGAGAGCGTCGACTAAGGTGGAACAGGGATAACCATGCTCAACCACCTGAGCCTCTGCCATTCTAGTATATTGTGCACAGTTTGTACACGTGTGTCCAGTCACATGCGCAGTAAAACTAACAGTATTTTACAACATCACAGCAACATGGTGGAAGAATTGTGATAGTTTGGGGCTGCATAGTTTTTCTTTTCTTTTCCTTTTGGGGCTGCAAAACGTTTTCCAGCAAACTCTAAAATCAAGTGAAGTGGTAAAAGTCTGGACTTTAATGGAACTGAGATGATGTATGGTGACCTTAAACAAGCTGTTCAAATGATCCCCCAATGTAAGTAAACTGACTAAAAGCAGAATAAATGTGCTCCACAGCCACGTGAAAGCCTCATGAATTCTTGCCTGCAGTCATTGCTACTGAGGGTTTCTTAAGCACTTATTAGGCGTAGGGTGCAAATTCTTTTTTTTTTTTTTGCATATGCCCAAGCAGAACTTCTTAAAATATGTTAATATTATAACTGAGTTTATGTTTCATTTGGATGCTGTTTGTGCAAATACAAAAATGCATTATAGAAGCCGTTCAAGAAAATAAAAGCCTAAAAATAAAGAAGGTGGTGGAAACGTTACATCATAACATCCGGATCGTGAAAGCTGAAGTCATCACAAGAAGGAAGAACCTTCTGTCACAATTAAAGTCCCATTTTCTAATGATTAAGCTACGCAAAACTGTGCACTAAAACCAACCAGTCTGTGCAGCTCACATCAGCTGCCACACACTCCATCCCCATATAATCAGTAACGGTAGTCATGGAAACAATTAAATAAAATGTAACACAGTAAATCTGTGTATGAGAGATCAGCCTTTCATTAAGTGGAAGCATTTTGTGGGGCGCTCTGCTACCAGATGTTCGCTTTTGTAAACATGTTCTACTGTCATTTCTGCAGCAGGAGGAACTGACGTCAATATAAGTAGCAAACAATGTACATTACTGAAAAAGAAAAAAAACACTTGCAGGGCTGCATGCTGTCCAAAAAACGAGGCAAGCGTATGCATGCGCTGCCTGCACCGCCAAACCTCTGAAACTATAAACTTGTGCACTAAAAGCAGCTGTCCATCAGTCACTGTCAGAATAAAAAGGATGGAATGAAAAGCGAGGAAACATCTATCAGTGTCTCATTCTTGCCTCCCTCTGGCTGCATACAGATTCTTGATTTATTTATCCTTTTAATCCCAGGTCCAGTGGAAGAAAAACAGCTGATAAAATTCTTGAAGCTGATGTTCTCCCATTAAAAAAAAACTGAACACAATATTTTATACAACGATCTGATGGGAACTGCTGAATTTTCCCAAAACCAATCAGATACATTTTTAAGTTTTGCTCCCACTTTACCCACAAAACAATATTTTTAGGTTGTTTTTTTAAATATATAGAAAAATTATTTGTTATTAGTACAGTACAGATTCCCTTCCGTTTAGTTGTGATGAGCTGCTTTTCTTCCTTCTGCATTACACTGGAGATTTGGGAATTCTTCCAGTCTTCCAAGGAACCATTGAGAACAGGGGTCTGCAAGCTGGCGCTCCAGAGTCACATGTGACTCTTTTACCCCTCCACTGAGGATCTCCAGTTAAAGACAATAATAAAAAGTCTTAAAAAGTAAAAAGTAAGGAAGTAGTAAAGTAAAAAAATAAAAGTAAAGTAACTCATCCTTTACTCAGTTCATTTAAGAACAGCTGAAGGAAAGTACATATCACTCCAAGAGGATCTACACTACATTTCCCATAATGCTCCAACAATCTACTAATCTTTCATAGTTTGCCAACGTTGTACTTTGACAGATTTTTGAGCGTTGTGCACCACCGTAAATCAATTTGAAATCAGTAAGCACAGCCAGAGTTCTTAAGGTACGCTAGATTTTAAGGCAGATTTTCTATCTTCAAACACATTCAAGGGTTTTAGAAAAACACGGTAGGGGTAACTTAATTAGCATTGATTTAAGTTTATTTAATTCAAATGATGAATGTCAGTCTGAGATGCCCCGAAAACAAAGAATGCATGGCTTCCTCTTAATCCCAGCTAACATTACACTCATGGTCTTCATTTTCTGCATTAAGATGATCCCTGATGGCACAGAGTGTCTTTTATTTTGAAAGGAAGTCATGTGAACCTCTGTCAGAAGTTATAAATGATTGAATATTTAAAAAATATATTTATTTTAGTTATGCCAAAAACACTTCCTTCATATCTATCACACTATTACCAATAACAATACAACAAATGAGTGTCTTATTTTTTATTTTGGCAAAAAGCCCCAAAAATACACTCGATGCTGCAAATTGTGAGAACTCCAGCTATAAGCTTGAACATGAGAGATTAAATAAATGTCCTGTCACACGTGGCTCTCTGTCTCTTCTTTTTCTCTTTCTCTGGGATCTAATGGATTTTCTGTCATTCTCCGAGCAGCCGCAGCGAGAACAAGACAAGTGGTTACGCATGCTCCGTTCGGCGTGTCCCCCTGCTGCATATCCATCAGGAACTTCAAGATTCGGTTAGACGGCGCAGATGCTGCGCGATTGTGGCGCGATGAAAGCGATGTGTCTCAATTAATGTCCAACGGGAAGGAGATATGTATGCGTGCGCGATCTGCTGCCTTTGTGAGGCGAAGGGCAGCGGGTTGAATGGAAGCGGACAAACATGTGACACTGAGTCTTCTCCCTGGCCTCTTCAGGAGAGCTGGCAGAATGAGAAAGCGCCATGTGCGGCTCATGAAAGAATTATTTCTCCTCATATAGTGTCATTTCTCATGAGCCCAAATTCTCTCACTAATCACTATCTAGTGCACAATATAGGCCATTGCTTTTGGGGAGTCCAAAATTTCCAAGACGTCTCTGCGAAAAACTTGTTTGCCTCAATGCTCACTTTATTAGCGAATATGGACCTTGGAGGTGTAATTATAAAACTCTGGATCCTGATTCGCAGTCCGCCATTATTGTTAGGTAATCTCCGGGTTCGGCCACAATGCATCTTGGGATCTGGATAGCATAGACGGATACGCCAGACTGATCCTTGAAATAGGGAACAAGAAAGCCGTATTTGTTGGCTGCATTTGAAGGAGTTGTTGAATTTGGACAGGCCTTGTCGCCGCGCCGTCACGTAAGCAGCTTACAAATGCAGCGGCGGAAGAACGCAGCCTTCCAGTTTGGACACCGCCAATGTCTTTGTAAAAGGTTCATATGTATTCTTTGGTAAAAGGGGGACATCGCATTTGCCGTTCTTTAAAAAAAAATAGTGAGCATGTTTCCAAATAGTCCTGCACTATATAGCTCATGTTGCACACCAGATTAAATGGTCTATTTTTTAACTTATTTCATACAAAAGGCGCATTGAGCATGACAAATGAGTCAGAGATAAGTCCATCAGTCAGTTTTTATTACCTGCGCTCACGGTATTAAAGAAATTGTGTGTGACACGCTACACCATGTTATCATATTCACAACACTTGTAACACCCTAAAATACCAATACCAAAGATTTTTACTGCTAAAACAAATGTTACGGTCAATTCAAAGTCTAAATTTTGTTGGGAACAAATTACAAATTTTGTTGTAAAAAACACAGTCTGATATTGCTACACGTTGGTCGTGTTAGCGTATTTCCAACACTGTAACTCCCAACCTTGTTTAAAAAAACTTAAAATACCAAACTTTCCTGTGACTGCGCCAACTCCAAACCTTCTTGTTAAAAAAAAATCAGAAATGCAGCAAAACAGCCGGAATAGCATGTTTACAATTACACCTAACAAAAAACAGACTGCTACAACTATATATACAAAGCTATACAGTATATATCACTCCCACCTTTGTCAGTAACATGTAAAATAGACACAGTCCAACAACGCAACCGATGGTCGTGTTAGCATATTCACAATTACACCCAACCTTCTTTGCAACACGTGTCGTCTACCTCTCAAAATCACGTCGACATCAGTAAACAATTAATCCATTTACAAGGTGCTCCATATTTTTTGAAAAACATAAAAGCTTTTACCTGCACCTTACAGTGCAGAAAATACGGTAGTCTTTCAAAGGTTAGGGAGTAGTGAGGGAATTGGGACATAACCATGGTGCTCTGCCGTGACCTCTTTTTCGGCCGCCATCTTTCCAGACACGCTGGGATGATTAAGCAGTTCCGGTGAATTTCGCCCGCCCCCAGAGTCTTTTGCACACCTCAGCATTCCTTGCTCGGCCAGCTGCGAGGTGGCTCTGTGCCGGCCCCTTTCACCGGGGAACCCAAAGAGCCGACGCCGGCCGACCCATGCTGCTAGGCATTCAGACATGCTAATGGGAGTGTGTGCGTGGGGGGGCAGCAGTATCAGTGCAGCACTGGCAGCCTCCCCGGGAAGAAGACCCTCAGAGAAAGCCAGGGGCCACTGACAAACACATGGCTGACAATAGGACTGCAGGCTCCAGCAAGCAGTCTTAAAGGAACCATAGCTTTTTGTCTTTTTGGGCTTCTTGTCACACAAAGATAAAGAGTTAAGCCCCGACTAAAAAAGACACGCTGAGAGCTTTCGTGCATTCGGAATCCCGCATGCATTTCTGGAGGTGTGACCTTGGGTAGACGTGAATAAAACCACCTGTTTTCTTTTGCAAATATACTCCGTGACCCGCTAAGTTCTCTGTTTACCGGGAATAACGGAATAAATGCTTACTAAAGTGTTTCAGCTCTAAATCCTAACAGTCCTTCAGTAAACTGCATTCACAAACAGATCCCATTGGAAATCCAAGCCCTTTTCTTCTTGCCACGCTGGTTTTGCGATGACTTTTTGTGCCCAAACAGCCCCAGTTGTTTTCATTTCCACCACTTCCCTTCAGAACAGAATCATTTCTTTTCATAGTTTGATAAAATATTTAGGACGTTTTGTCTAATTAGATTTTTTTTTTCTTTATAACTTCCTTGTGACAAATCAACACCTCTCTTCAGTTTTGTCACCTCTGGCTTCCTGTGTCACCTTGTGAAAATTAGATTTATATAGCTCAGTGTGTCACACTGACAAATCTCTAGTCAAGTTATTTCACTTCAGTTTAAAAAAAAAAGAGCCTGATTGATAGACTTATTGAGCTACATGCTATTTGCCACAGGAGAGATAACAATGTGCTGTTCACGGGAGTGAAAAAAAATAATTTCTTTTATCAAAAGTGAGAGATATCCTGAATTAAACAAACAGAAACAGCAATCCTAAGAAATATTTAGAGGAGGATATGATCAGAGCTCACTTTAGAGCCTTGCTTTCATTGAGCAGTACGTTCATAAGATAGTAGGTAAATAAGATGCTTTTTTCCTGAACACTCATGTCAACATTTCTGCATCTTTAACCTTTTTGTGAGCAAAAACTTACCAACATCTGTATCTCCATCCATTTTCTTAACCCGCTTTATCCCATTCAGGGTCATAAGGCTACCAGAGTTATTGTCGATTAAGGCAAAAAAAAAGTTAGGATCCGGGTCAATTTCAATTTCTTACTTATGTGTGTTGTTTTCTGTGTATTCAAAGGTTTTCCTCACCATTTCCTTTGTGGGTGTAATTGATGATGATCTTTATATTATAGAGCAGTGGATGCAGTTTATTTTTCACAAAATGTGGCTATAAAAATGTTGTCATAAAGACTCACTTCATAAACTAGGCATATCAATGGTTTCCATTCATCCTCAAAACCCGCTGTATCCCGTTCGGGGTCACTGGGCTGGAGCCTAACCTGGCTACTGTTGGGCGATGGCGGGGTTCACCCTGGACGGTAGTCAGCCTGTTACAGGGTGTCTACATTTCATTAAAAATATATTTATTAGCAAACGTTTTTTATGGATTTAATCAAAAAGTTTAAAAAAACATCTTAATTAAAAAGAAAAAAAAATCTTTCAATTCTTTGATGTAGTTGGATTCAAGGGTTAAAGTTTGAGTAGATTTCAAAGCAGAGTTTGTGAAGATGTTGTGTAATTCTATCAATATTTGGAGGCAAACTTCATAAAACTGAGAAGTAACCCAAAGGTACTTGAAGACTTCTCCTTGTAAGGTTCCAAAAGAATATTTCAAATACCGACAAGACAAAAGAAGATTCTGCCTTAGATTTAAGCTCCTCAGATCACCGAAAGTCAAAGGTCACCCATGGACAAGTTCTACTTGATGTTCTTGAGATATAAATTTGGGAAAGTAAAAGGCTCCACAGCGCTTCAGTTCTAACGAAGCCTAATGATGAGCAGAGGCAACCGGAGCGGGGTACCTCTTCTTCTGTGTTCTCCTTCTCCTTTTTGGCAAATGCAGAAATCGATGCAGCAAAGGTCACTCCCTGACTACCATCCCCTTAAGCTACTCGTGTCACTGATGGCCGACCACCGTGTCGCTGCCAAGGAATTAGTGCCGGGATTTACAGAGGGATAAATAACTCATTGTCCCGGTTTTCCGAGAAAAGCAGTCGGGGCACCTTAGAGATGTACTGTAATTCGATCCTTTGAGTAGTTTATTTGTGCTCTTGATCAATTGCATAAATCTTTTTATTTTGTCTAATCCGTCTGCTGCTCCTGCAGGGAAAAAGAAAGAAGCGGAGGTAATTGAAAGGTATCCAGTTCAGCTCAAAGATCCCTCATCGATTCTCAAAGGTAAAAGGAGGTGTTGTCATATGAAAACAGTCAGTCTTTAACATGATTATAGTCTTTGTATACGGTTACAGCTGTGGACAGAAACAACCTTCTGTATAGCTTTTGTTTTGTTTTACGATCAAGGGAACTCGGCAGCAACACCGTCCATTACAGCCGCAAATAAAGCTACACTCTAATATTTTGTGTCATTAGATCATTGAAAGTTGTGCTGGTCTAGTGCATCGCTCCAACTTATGGTATATATAGGAAGGGCATGTCATGTGATGGGACCAATTGGTTTAAATCTGATGTCAATGTTTTAGTCTTGTAATGGATGTCTTCGTGGTATAATTTAAATCTGACAGAACCCAATTGAACTTTACAAAAATGTGGGAAAAAATAACAGTTGTTGGAACCATAGACTGTTTAAGAGAACTGGAGTGAGAGAGTGTGACGTCACCAAAAGAGAATGGCTTACTTTCAGCCCCAACCAAATTAAGGCAATTCAGTTGACATTTATTTGCAAAGTTTGTCGCTGCCATGTTGGAGCCAGTGACTGGTCCTAGTTAGTCTGAGTCAACGCTTCTATGACAACCACTCTTGCCAATCAGGAGAGAGCTTGTTGGAAGTCCAACCGCTTCCCTTGAAAGTGGGCTAAATGAAATCTCTATGAATATTCAACTTCAGAACACCTACTTTAATTGAGGCGTCTGATTGGTCTGTTTATAACTTGAATAATTTATCCTACTGAAGAAAAGTCATGAAAGAAAAAAATAGGATTAGCAAGAAGATGTTAAAAAAAAGATATCAGAATAAGAATGGTTATTCTGACAATGACTGAGTAATTGCTGTTTATTTCTCTCCATGGGATTTTGCCTTCTTGGAACCAGCGGGTACTTCCTATTTGGGACGTGAAGTGTGAGGAGTCACCAGTCTGGTTCTTATATACAGTGTCAGGGTTTTGACTTTTCCTTAATAAAGAGAAGAACCGCACAGGAGATGAGAATTTTTGCTAAATTTCTGCAAAAGGAGAATCGGTCTGTCACAGCGCAAACCGTCATAGAGGACTTCTGCCTTCCTAGCGCATGGAGCCTCGTTTTTTATTGAAAACTGAAGGTTGCAGACATGAACGTGGGTCATCTAATCAGGATCAGAAACATCATACTCTTGTATAATCAGAACTTTTCAGGTCATTGTTTTCTTACTGAAATATAGAACTGAGACAATCATATTATGGTGATAATAGCGTGTAAGCAAATAATAATTACCTAACTCTAACGTACAGTCAATAGTTGGAACCAGTAAGGCCATTCTGAACCAGAGAAATGTGATAAGAATCTGTCAATCATTAGGCCACACCCACAGTTTTGTGGTGAATTATAACAAATTAGATAAAGAGGTTTATAAATAGCATCAACTTTAGTGTAATATTGAAGATCTTATCCAAACAATAAAGCAAAAGAAAAAGGAGTTTGGAATCAACATTTAAGTATCATTTTAGTTTGGAGAGGACCGATGCTCGTCCCATGATGAGCTACCTGTCAGTTAACTGGTAAAATGACAATAATTTGATTTAAAAAAGGCCTCAAACCGGAAGTTCAGGTGTCAATCTGCCCATAATCCTCGATAAATTGTTTTGATTGTTTTGTCAGAATTAATTGCAGCACGATTTGAAACTATTGCCATAATAGATCATGCGCCTCTGCTGAAATGCAGCTTAAAGCCATACTGCTTTTAGCCTGCTGTCTCATTAAAATAGATGAAAATCACTCCACAGGCTCTATAGATTAAAAGAAGAATAACCTACAGCTGCACTGACCATTTCTGAAGTAAAAAAATAAGGTAGTGGGGGGGGAAAGGTCATTCGCTTACTCCATTCCCAGCAGGTGATTACCAGGGAACGTAATTCTAGCAAAGGTGAAAGCGGAGGAAATGTGTCAATGGGGCTGTGGTGCAGTGGAGACCACCATGGGCATGAAAAGGAACTCTGAAATCGAGATGATTTTAACCCCTTACCACCAAAAGCGTTAACTCCAGTGTTGACCACCATAACTCTTCAATGCAAATAACCTAATTCTACCGGATTGTGTCACAAAGGAAAGCAGCCTTGTATTGATATGCAATACTCCATGTGTTGCATATCAGCGCAAAGCTCAGAATCAACTGATTCATGTTAATTGTGTAAATGGATGAAGTTTCACAATAGTGTAAAGGTCAAATATCGCGCTAAATTAACTTTTTTGAGCTTTTGTGTGTATTTTAACGTTCATTTCTCACAAAAACTACCGCAAAGCGGTATTTGGATCCATTCACACATTTCTGAATATCCCTTGGCTCTGAGCACCTGGCAACCTACAAAAACAATATGTATGAAAGTGAACAGCCCCTTCCAGGAAGTATCTGTGATGCCAGCTCCGCCCCCATGCTAACACACACAACCCCACTTTCTCGGCGATCGGCTAAAAGCTTTTCTGTTATGTCAGAAATTCACAGCCGTCTTTGCAAATGTTCGGATGTTGTTTGTTTTCGTGGGCGAGACGCAGAAAGGCCAGCTCTAAGTTGACGCCATGAAACACACAGCGAAAGGCGGAGCCTCAGTCATCAAATCATCTTACTAGCAGGTATAAAAACAGTTTTTTTGTGTGCCAAAGGTGTTATGGATATAGTTTACTCTGAAAAGGCTTAAGAAAAGAATGATTTAGACCCTTTAATGAGCTATTTAGTGTCAGTGGCGACATCTGTGGTGAAGTTTAGGGCACCAAATGTTAACTTAATGTGTTAAAATTGAAAAACACAGTTTTAAGTCTTTATATGTTTTCTTTCAATTTATTCACTTATTTTGTTTTTGGTTTTTTGGCGCTCTACAAAATTAATAAAACAGATTTGCTTTGTTCTACTTTTAAAAATCCAATAGAACTGTCTAGAGTTTAGCTTCAGGATTTCTTATTAGAAATGCAAATATTCATAAACCTCATGGAAACATTGCATTTTTGCATTTATTGGATCATACAACCTGCTCACTGCTATTACCATATATCCGCTGGGGCGGGATCCAATGCCCCTGTGACCCCTAACCGGATGAAGTGGCAGCACCATAAAATACCGGATGCATTATCCACGTCTACACTTGCAGGTCTCATATTCCATCACATTGAGGAAATACTATTCCCAGCCTTTTTTTCCCCCCTTGAACTTGTTAACATGGCAGCTTGATTAATGAGCATAACAGCCTTTAAAAGCCAGCAAAGATCAAACCCAACTCTAATAAGGTGCAGCAAACAGCACGTACAAACCAACAGCGCAGCACAAACGCTGGGATTTCAGCAGCCTGCCCCCCGCCCCAAAATAAAAATGCTGTCATAATTAAATCAATAAGCTACCTGCTGATCCAACGGGTGACACCTTCCGACTGTCGCTTCGTTTTGTCGTGCATCAACGCCATGTTAGCACTCTGAGCACAAATGTTGCTCTGTCACTTTGAATGAGCGCTAAGTCAACAGCGGGGGGGGCACGGGAATAAATAGCTGACATTAATTTCGGAGGGACCGCACAGGCACACTTCAGGACCAATCTGACTCAAAAGTCGCGGCTCGCCTGATCAGAATTCAAGGAGTTCCTCAGTTCTGCTTTTTAATGGAACTTAGGAGAGTCGTGGCGACAAATGTTGATGCATTGGCGTCCGCAGCGCAGCGGCGATGAAGTGACTCGTCTTCATTTCTGGCTTATTTTTTCTGGAGGCGCAGAGGAGTCGCATGCGAGCGATTGTTTCTGAAAGGACAGTGCTGTAGATGGATACTCCCACTCCGCTAACGGACATTGAAAGAGAAGAGAATTATCTGTGACAAATCTCTTCGGTCGAACCGAAATCATCCATCTTTTGGAATGAGGCTCTGAGCTTTGAAGACCTTTCTTTGGCGGGTTCACTGAATTTCCTGAGGCTGCATATTGACTCAAACTTTGCTCTTCGTGGTGGCGGTGCACAGAAAACATTATTTTATTTTTTTTGCTTGTAGGCACGACCAGAGCAGAGAAGCAACAGTAGCTTGAAAACTAACTCACCGTGAGCGTCTGCAGTGGCAGGAGCACAACACAGGGTCCCTGAGCCAGTTTTAACTAAGAATGAATCGGGGCCAAACTCATCCTCAGAGTCAGAGTCCTGGGCTGGCTGAGCCGCACTGTTACTTAGCAACCTTCCCTGGCTCTCATTGGCTGCAATGGAAGGGGGAGGGCATGGGAGCTGCTCAACAGGGGAGGAGGAGGAGGAGGATGAACAATGCAGCGGAGGACCTGTGGACCACAAGCAGAGAACACATGGGGTGGTGGGGGGCATGAAACACACAAACACAAAAAAAAAAAAAAAAAGACACACACGCTAGATTTAACTGTGACACTTCAAAAACAAACGGGGACACATCTGCCTATTGTCCCCCCCCCCCATCCCACGCCGCCACAGCCACCGCCTCACCCCAGCTGGTGACACAAACAAGTGGGATGACTTTGAGAATGAACGGGGGAGACGTACTGTACGGCGGGCGCCCGGTTTGGAAAACACAACTGACAAAACGTCATTTTCAGGTGTTCTTTGAAAACACAAAAACAAGGAGAAGAAAACAATCTGCCGGCGTTACGCTGGCAGGTGAAACCCGAAAACATCCACAAGTCCTTCAACACCAGCCGCACTTCCTGCAACAATTAGCGGACTCAAACCCAAGCAGCAGTCAGAGGCAGGAAGCAATCCTCCACGTTCTGTCTCTTCTTGTGTGACTTACATTAAAAACAGGCACTTTCCCTCTATAAAAAGGCTTATTGGTTTCAATCCCAAGCTGTGAGGGAATGTTTAAGCACCACAGCCCCCCCCCTTAATGTGTGATTAACTTGTGATGCAAATCTGCGCCATGCTGTCAAAGACTCCACTTACAGACCCACTCCCGTGAAAATGGGGTTTTTGACAAGTTTTTCTCGTGATGGAGGACAAAGATGAAAAAATTCAGCTTAAAATTGCATTTCTGAGTATTTCTTTATTCAAATAGTTGTTGTACACTAGGAGCAGATGTACAAATGTTGGCGCTGGGTGGGGCACAAGCTCCCTGCTCCGCTCCATTCCGACGCTTCCACTTGTAGACGACTAGATTCATGTACGTCTTCATTTTCCTCATCTGAGCTGAAATCTGGATCAAAACTGTACGGCTGGATAGCTCGCCACTTTTTTTTGTTGCACCGCTAATGTTAGGTTGTGATTGTAAGCTAGCGGAAGAACGTGTAAACAGAGAGCTCTCAAGCTGTGTCCACACTGAACACGATTTGCGTGTCTGGGTTCTCCAGTTTCAATGTTAAGTCGATTTACAGACGCGTTCGGAGGTCCAACTTGAGCGTTGGGTGCGGCGCGTTGGTCTGACGGCAGTATTTGAGAGTTCACATATCTGCACTTTGGCAAAGAAGGCGCATTGCATCAACCAATGAGGTTTGGCCCGTGATGTGTTGATGAGCAAGATGGAAGAGAATCTGATCATTCCATTTGTGATATATTTATTTTTTCCATCAAAAGAAAAGAAGATTGTCTGTTTATTCTTGTTTTTACTTTTTCCCTCAGTGACGCTCGCACGCTGGTGACGCTCACCGTACCGTGAGAATCTCTGGATGATGACATGAACCCAGACATGGAGACCTGTTTACCGATGCTTTTGTAGAGCTCTTAGAAATCAATAAACCTGATCTCTCGACATCATCTGCATCGTCCGTGCATCAGCTGTAAATAGGACATGCAGTCAATGCTTCTATGTAGCGATGTAGCAAAACATTTTTGGACAGTAGCTCCTCCCACACACACCTGAGGAATCCCGTTAATGGAGGCATTTTTGGACAGGTGTCCAGTGGCACATTTCACACGAGTCGAAAGAGAGGCACCCGCCGGGAAAATTGACGGACGTACCACATAGAGTGCTAAGACATCCTCAGTAAATGGAAGGGAAGGGGAGTTACCCTGCACCAACAGTCCCGCCTACAACTAATTTTTAATAAACCTCTGGCGCTCTGCAGAAACTAAGTTCTAAAAACTGACAGAGGTTTTTTTTGGGCTAAAAGAAAAAGTCATCACTGGAAACGCTTTGAAAATAGATCAAAGGATGATCTTTCGTTGACGAGCGATTGTGTTGGAATCAACCGGACTGTCGCTCATCAGAGGAGATGAATTCCCTCCCCCCTCCTGTAACCGTCCCTGAAGAGTATTAACGCACGACTCACTGACTCGCATCTAATTAGGCTACAATTAGTGATATGAAGACATCAGGAAGCAAACTGCCCCCTCAAAGAGTCGCACTTTGTGGTCCTAAACACCTTTCTGGCCGTAAACTTTGGTCCGTGTCGCTGAGACAGAGCCCCGCCCCCCCGGTGAGGGTTAACAACCATGACACTGCTGTTCTGGACTGTGGAAAAACAGCAAACGCTGAGGTGCTCAGACAGACACTATTACTGTCAAGCCCTCTGAAGACACTTCATTAGTGTGCGTGTGTGTCAAAACAACAACACTCTGCTGATCCCAGCACCCCTCCATGAGCTGCTATCTGCCACTCTGACAGACGGGGGGAGGGGGGGGGGGCTGCCCGACCGCGGGAATTTTGTTGCATTAATCCTTAAAGGAAATTCCTCCAAACAGGAGAAAGAAAAAACAGGCAAAGATGTCATAACCTAAATGAGGTTAAGCAAGAAATGCTCAGTGGTCATTATTCCTGCACACAAAGGCTTTACTGTCTCCGGTGTAATTAATGACACCCCCGGGCAGTTTGGACCCAAAACACAGGCGGCATAAAGACAAAGCCGGCGCAGGTGAGGAGCCGCCGAAGTTTCTCCGGCTGCCGCAGCTGATTAACTTGGCTCTCATTCACTGAATTACGGAGGAGATGAGAAAAAGAGCTTTTACTTAAGAGGCCTTGGACCATGACCTGCTGCCTCGCCCTTCCACGGCGTCGGGAAGTCACCGCCTGTCCGCTTCGGCCTGACTGCTGAGGCAGATCTCCTCCCACTGCATTGAAGGTCTTAATCAGCTCATTAGACATCCAATTAAAGAAATGAACAAATAACTGGGATCTGTGGACTGGAAAATGTACTTCCATTGCACTTGGTGTTGTTTTTTTTTGTTTTTTTCACCAGCGCAAAGACGCGGCCTAATGCTTCTAATGGATTTTCTTTTCAAAATAAAGCAGCAAAAAGAAAAGAGGTATAGACTGGAAACTAGATGTTTTGTGTTTGCAAGTTTAAAGCAAGATGGCAACGGTTCTCCAGATGAAGTCTGTGAAGCAGCCGAACCTCTGGACGCCACAGACCTCCACAGACAAACATGAGACCGTCTGTCCAACTGTCAAAGCTGGATTGGAAACAGTTAAGAGAAATGTACTAAAGCTCCAACAACTACAACGAGGCTCTACTGCACACCAGATGTTTACAAAAATGGCTAAATCCAGTGTGACAGCAGCTAGCTACGTTGTGGCTTTGGAAATGGCCCGGAGTAGCAAGACAAGAATGTATGCTGAAAGTAGCTGACATTATTGTCCAGAGCAAAAGAAAGTCTATCAAATGATACAATTACTAGACAACTTTTTCTTTTTATCCATTTGTTTTCACCAAAATTGGCTCCCAGTCTAACGTCGAGTTCCTAATTTGGCCCTCCGCTGCAGAAACTTTGAGAACCCCTGGTTTATGTGATCAACATGGATCGGCTGATTCTGACCTGAGGAAAAGCGACTTTTCATATCGGCTTCACGCCAGTGTGCAAAACTTTCCCGCTTTACATTAGTATTTGTGCACTTCTCATTGGAAGTGGCCTCTCGAAACACGCGTCGCCGAGGGCGGAGAGAATGCAGCTTCACAGCACTGGGTGAGGGGGTGTCATTGCTTCAGGCCACACCCCTTTCCACTCCCCAGTGTTGAACACTCCTTTCCGTCCTCACTTAGTGGCTTCAAATAAACAATATCTCTAATGTCTCTAGCTTTACAGCGTGCTACGACACAGCGCCTGAAGGCATCTGTGTGATATTTGAGAATACAGAATCCTGGCAAAGTTCTGCACAACAAAAAAAGGATAAATAAAAAACTTTCAGAAACGAGATCCAAACGGTCTGATTCCACAGAACAGGCTTCACACCAGAAAGATCAAAAACACAACGTCAAAACCTGAACCTACCAGTGCAGATAAAAACACAACTTCATATTTTCTATAACATTTGAGCTAATTAAAGCCCCAAAAATAGGAACGCTTCCAATCACAGCTTCAGACGATACCCAGACTCCTTTGCAGTTTTAAAGATCATTATTCGCTTTCATCTTCTGACATTCGATGAATTATTCTGTTCATTTTCTTTTCTTTTTTTTTGGTGTTGGACACCAGTGCATCACTGGAAAAACTGCCCATTTTTTCCACAACAGATTTAAATCTGACTGAAATAAATATTAGAGGAGCTCAAACACTGCATAGCTGTGCGTTATTTACTGACACACAACTGCAATCAGGAACTTGATGCAGAATCTCACTCCGGCCTAATCAGAATGCGCACGCCGCGGCATTAGTCATTATCACATAAATAAACATGACAATTTATCTATTAAATTGCTTTTACTTGAAGGGACAGAAATTCAAAAAGGCAAATAGTGATTAGGATTTGGAAGAAGGCTGCAATTAGGAGAAAAAAGGAATCCAAACAAGAAGAGTCAACAACTTTTATTTAGACAGTGCTGTTTTTTCTTGTTTTTTTTCCCTTCCCTGTATTTTTTCCAGATAATCGGTCTGATTTTACCAGCAACTCCTGAGCTTTACTTTGAAAACGCTGCGTTTATTTAAGCCATTTGGGGAAGAAGCAGAAACCTAAAAATGCTCTAAAAAGTGAGATGCAGCAAAGCATCCAGGGAAAAGGTGAAGGGATACGGCCTTGATATCAAGAGTCGTGATCAGTGAAGGATTAGAGACGGAACAACATGCCGTGGATTTACGGTGAAACGCCCAAAAGGAGCAAACATGCATCTTTGACCAGAGCCGGTTTGATTGTAGAGTTCTGCAAAGCGATGAGTCAGAGTCCCACTTCACCCCCCCATTTTAAAATCTGTGCTAAACTACACCCTAACCCCTAAAACAGTGGTCCCCCAACCCCCCAGTGAGTGGGACAGTTTGTAAACACCACCAACGTTTTCACCGTTTTCTTTATTAACGGATTCTAAAAGAAGCTTTATTTTGAAAAACAGACTCGTTCTTGATGCACGGTCTGGTGTGAAATATACATCCGCTACGGTCGTAGAACGGCCGCGCCGACCACAAAACTGAAACCTCCAAGGTAGCAAATGTATCAAAACAAAAGAGCCAGTGAAGAAACAAGAGCTTTCAAAATAAAAGAAAGCTGCATTTAACAGACAAAAACCAGGAGTCTTTCCTCCACATCTGGATTTCTTGCCGCAGCTGTTCCCACAGACCATAAAAACAATGACAAATATTTAGCAAAAGGCTGTCTAACATTACAAGAAAGCTGTTAATAAAGTTGCTTGAACTTCACATGTATTATCTTTGTCCATCGCCCCTTAAAAGTCCAATGAAGTTAAAGTCGCCGTTTGCTTTTTTTAACTTCCACTTTGAGAGGTTTGGGTTAAGGAAGAAAAATACGATATCACCTTTTAATGGTTTCTACGTGAAATCTAGAGTAGAAATAAAGTTTAAAGCAGCTGCAGGTCATTTATAGAGGAGAAGGATCAACGTTACCCTCAAAAGTTCTCAGGAGACCATGGCATAGCGGCAGAAACAGAAGGATTTCAATAAATAAAGGGAAACGTGACAAAATCCATGGAGAAAACAAAAAGTGGCAAAGCAGAACAGAGCAGAGCAGATGACCCGACACTTCCAAACTGAAAAGCAGACACTTATATAGACTGAGGGGAACTAACTAAATGAAAACACCAAAACCAAGAACACCACTAAAAAAACAAAAGAAAAAAGAAGAAGAAAAAGAAATTGGACGCCCACTTCAGCCTCCAGTCCGTAAACATTGAACTCATCCGTGGTCTGAACAAGGTTGGAGGCCACTGCTCTAAAAATCTATACATATCTAGTGGCCTGGATTTTAATATGATGTCATTCATTTGCCAGAGTAAAACCTAATATATGAACATTTTAACAGACTATTTATGACTCCATTGTGTTCTTATGATAACTGTTTTGATGATAAAAAAAACATTTATATTTATTTTTCAAATGCAAAATCATCTAAACGCAATGCATTGTGGTATATACTGGACAATCTATTCGGCATCAAAGCACTCTAGTTTTTCAGAGACTTCTGGGAACTTTCTGAGGAACTGGATTTAGGATTTATACATACAGACAACCTGGAAAAATGTCAAACACCCTGTATGGCTCACTAAGTAGTGAGTGAATTCAGACACATCTGAGCTCTTAAACACAGAGGGATGATAAACAAAGTGGTGCTAAAGTTTGCTAACAGTCTGTTGGCAGATCAGTAAAGTGTTGCATAACTTGCTCCCGGGATCAATTGCGCTTGGGGTCGCGATGGCACGCTTTTGACCTATTTTCACGTGTTGACGCTGATGAAAAGTGGATTTGCTGCTGCAGCCACGAGCGACAGTAAACATTCAGATCCTCCTGTTCTTTGAAAGAGGCCCTAATGTTTCTGGACTGTTGGCTTCAAACGGACTGCTTCAAGTAACAAAACAGCTAAATAATACTGTGGTAACATAAAAAACGTGTTCTGTGAACAATTAGCTCTTGATTTCTATTATTAATATATAAAGGTAATGTATTTTTGCAACGGTGGAAATCAGTCGTTGTCAAAATGGGTCTTAACTTTGCTTCATTTTTTAAAAAATATATATATTTTTAATAATTCTTTTTAATTTAACTGCTAAGAAAACATGAAAACAAAATCTGTTAAACCAAATGCAGTACTAAAAAAACTATGCAACTACGTACTGGGATTTTTTTATGTAAAACTCAGAGCTTTGTGCCTTCTTATAAGTCTGAGTAATTCTTAAGGAATTTATTCTTTTTTAAGTAAAATGCTGTTGAAACTGTGAATGAGTAATTACAAAACACAGTTTTCTTTACTTCCTTTTTCATTATAGACAAATATTACTCTTTTTATTCATGTTATATTATTGTTGACTGCTTGATTTATTACCTGCATTTATTTAGAAGTCACCAATCAGAGAAGAAGAGAAAATAAACCCACAAGAATTCCTTTTTTCCATTTTATTCTTAAAAGGGATTCATTGGGACTTTTATTTTGTAAAAATAAAAGTCTCCTTCACCTGCAGGTACTCTTCAGTTTTTACCTTGGATGTTGAATTAACTTCTTTTTCTGTTCACTATTGATGAATCAAATCCCTTTAACTGGGTTTTCTGATCATTTTATGTAAAAGAAAACAGAAATGTTTTAGTCCAGCCTCCAAAATTATTTAGATCAGCATAATGGTTTAGAGAAATTTCTTTTTTTCAATTATTTACATTTAATCAAAACTCATTGACACGTTAACTTACTGTTGTTAATTTTTAAGCATATTCTTACATGAAGCAGTCTATAAAGATGATGACCGCCAATTAGGCCTCAACTCCATCAGTGTTAACCCGAATAAAATTCTCTGTTTTCCTCTTTGACTTTTTAAAATAAGAGAACAATCAGTAAAAGAAAGTCAGATTATCTTTTTTTATTTTTATTTTTTTAAAACAGGCAGTATTTTAACTCAAAAGGATTAATATGGCCCCTGTCTGTGGTTTGGACTGAAATCTGGTGTTATTTATGTTAAAATTTCTGCAAAACTGTAACATTTCAGAACAGAAAAGAACAAAATTCATAAAACATCCTTAAAGTAGCAAAACCAAAACTAAAACTAACATTTTTTTGTATACTTTCTAAACTTATACGTTTAAAATTTGGTACCTTTTTGCCAATACATAAAAAAAAAATAGACTTTTTATGACCACTTGAGAAAGCTTTGGATCACCGAGAATAGGTGAAAATATCCATTAAAAAGCCAAATACTATTCAAATAAGTTTAAAAATGTGCTTTAAATTATCAAAGTGTGCTGGGTTCATGGTTGCACAACACCGGCACTGATTCAAGTATGACTGAAAGAAGTGAGTTAATGCCGTCCAATTAGCTCATTTATAAGAATATTTCATTCTGTTTTGGGAAAACTAATCATTGCGTGTGCTCAGGTCCTAATTTAACTTATCAAAACCCAACAGGGAAGACAAAGAATGTAAAGGCTTCGTTCTGTTACTGTTTCTTTCTTTTTGTTGTTATTTTTGCATTATTCAAATCCCCAAATTGGCATAATAACATTCTATTACACAGCTGCGAGCCATAACCAGCGGTTTTTGATGGAAATCATACTTGATAGATAATCTAATTTAAGTTACACAGTTGTTAATGAACAGATGGGTCTGCTTGTGTCAGTGCTAAACTATAGGAAGTCAAATTAAAGGAGAATGCAAAACCTTTTAACTGCAAATCAATTCTAAAATAAGGTTTGGAGTAATTTTGCAACAGTTTTATGACCAATTTTCAAAATAAAATACGCCTTTTCTTAAGCCAAGACTTAATATTGTGCAATAAAGCAAGAAAAATAGAAATAGATTTGGTGTAAAACGAGCATGTGTTGGAAAAACAATATTTTCTCCTTCAGAGAAAAAACTGGGAAAAAAGATAATTACAGCATAAAGGAAAGTTGAAAACAAATGCTGAAGAAAATGACCTTTTCCAACACATAAAAACAGAGAAATATGAAGATTTTCTACACGATGTGCTTTTAAAGAGATCCGGAACATGCATGACTCAAATATACCAACTCTGCAGGTCTTTCATTTTGATGAAAAGGAGACTATCTTTAAATTACTGCGTTGCTGCAATGAACAATTTCTGCGTTTGTCTATTCATGCGCAAAGAGAAGAAGGAAAACTGTCCGGCTGAGATTCAAAAAAGAAAAGCCAGCAGGGCAGAATCATTAGCTTGCAGCATAACAGAATCTGCCTGTTGTGTGCCAAGATATCACCCAGGAAGATGAAAAGCCCCTCGGACGGGCTGACACTGGAGATCTTTTTACTCCACACTCCCGCCGTGTCCACCGGCTTCCAGCACCTCTGCACCCGACCGGTCCGCTCCCTGCAATCCGGCTAGACGGCACCATCTGTGAGGATTCCTCCAGAAATTCTCCTTTGTCTTCTAAAGACTCAATCTGGGGGCTAAAAGACTCACTCCAATGACAATTCATATCTATAGAAAATTAAGCTTAAAATTTAGTTTATTATTATTATTTTTTTATTCAAATCATATTGAATCCAGAGCAGACGAAAAAATGCAGTTGGAAAAAGATCGTAGTCGTGACATAGATAATACGCTCTGATGCATTCACTAGTACAGTGTTTTTTGACCTTTTTTGAGCCATGGCACACTTTAACCTTGTCAAAAATCCAGGGGCACACCAGCATCCAAAAATTAAAAAAAAAAAGGAGAAACTCATAGTCTCTATTGATATACAGCCCCTCCTCAATCGCACATGCATTTTTGTGATAATTGTGGCAGAAAAAGTTGGAAGCTGTAGCTGTCTTTTCTAAAAGATGTAATACAAGTTAAGTTAGAAGATTTAAAAACTATTTGATGTGTTTTCGTTGGGGTTTCAAGACGTCAAAGTAAGTATAATTGTGCGCTGAGACACTTTCACTTTAACCCAATGCATTATGGGAGATGTAGTGCAAACAGCCACCAAACGCAGACAGACTAGTAATTTCCCACGGCACACCTGACCATCTTTAGTGTGCCGCGGCACACCGGTTGAAAAACACTGCACTAGTAGACGACTAGATTCAATGGCAGAGCTACAGGGGACATGGGGGAGGCGGCTGCCCCCCAGCAAGTTATTCTTACCACCATTATTGACAAAGATGAAGAAATCAGCAATACAAGCATCTTTAAGCATTGCAAATACAATAATAACCACCAAAAAATAATAACCACCAGGAGCAGAGACGGCTTTGATGTCTTATCCAAGGACACTTTGACATTTGAGCGGGAAGGGCAAGAGTTGAACCTGCAAACTTCCCATCAGAGGTTGACCACTGTACCTCTGCACAGCTGCTCGCCTTTTTTTTGTTGCACCGGTAATGGTAGGTTAGGGGTATGAGGGGCTGTAAGCTAGTAGGAGAGTGTAAACAGAGAGCTCTCAGTTTACGGGTGACAGAAAGACGGTCCCACCAATAACTTGGAAGCAAACTTTTAATAAACTCAAGCCACTCTACAGAAACCACGTCCTAGAAAATGACGGCAGCATGATCATCACTAAAAGATGGGAACGCTTTCCGATTGGATCAAAAGACGATCAGAGTGGATCCTTCACATCTGCATTTTCAAGCTCGTATTTTACCCACTGCGCTGCAGAATTCACTGAAATGCGTCTGTTAGCACTAAAGCAGCCCCCCACATTTCTGAATAAAAAGCAGCATGTCGAAGCATGTGGATGCTCTTGCCCACAGTTACCATGTTATATAAAAGGGCTCATAGTCAGTCCTCTACAAGGGGAAATACATTTGCAATTCATTGCTTGATTTATTACTGGTTTGGCAGAGTATTAAAGGATAATCATGCTGTTCCTGTTGCTGCCCATCTTGAATCCCTTTAATTCTATCTACCCGAGGCAACTTCTTTTCCATTCATCGCCTCGGCAGAAATTTCAAATCAAAATTGGATTTCCTCATTGTGACCAAATCCTCTACAATTGCGCTCCAAAAAGCAGTGTTTTCCATCTGTGTCCATTATTCCCTCCTGCTACATTTTGGTGACTTCCTGCTATGTCAAATCCGCGCCCGGGATTTGCTTCAGACGTGAGAATTAAGAAATGTAGCTACAAGGTTGGAAGAAAAAAAGAAAGAAAGAAAGGAAAAAAGCTCACACATGTACAGCGACAGGATTATTGTGCGGCAGCAGGTCCCTCCAACCCAACGCTACTCCTTTCATGCATCTCATATTGTCGCCCTTTTTTCCTTCTCGACTGGTGGTGAGGTTTGGTTTTGCGAGGTTTCTAATTCTATCAGCACCAGGGCCTCTTGATAGTGTGGATTTTTAGATGGCTTTTGGAGCTGACATGCACTTAGCCTGAGGCAAATCAATTCCAGCTCTGGCAAAGTCTGTGAAATAAAATGTGGGTTTTTAAATAAGCAGCATTTAGCCATTCCTTAAAAGCAATGTCATTAAATCTTGTCCTTGTTTACTAACTTTTGCAAGAGTTCTGAAAAATGGGAATTTTCAGTCAGCTATAAGCTTTTTGTTGTTATTAGTTTTGTTTTTTTTTGGGGGGGGGGTATGTCTTTTCTAAAATGAATCGCCTACATTCAAAATGATGTCATATATGAGGCGCATGGAGTCAAGAGTCAGAAAGAAGTCTGTCAGCCAGTCGAACTTCATTAGTTAGCTCCATGGCTTTGTCCGAATTCCTTCACTACTCACTACATAGTGTTTTCGCCAATTTGTAGTGCTGTCCAAATCTACAAATCCAAAATTAAATGCCCAAAAAAATCTCCCAGAAGTGTGCATTGATGCTCACTAGTTTGGCGAAGGATTTTAACCAAGAAAATGTATTTAAATGTATTTTTTAAATAAAATATCAACATTTTTATCTTCAGAACATAGTATATTCATAATTGGTCGTCGCAAAACGCTCATATCAATGAGATTTCGATGACGTCCTATTCACCGTTTAAAAAAAAAAAAAAGTAGTGATCATGGTGACCGAATTGCTTTTAAAATCCAGGGCACTACAAAGTGCAGCACTATATGGTTTTTTAGTAGTTAGGGTTAGGGTGGGAATTCGGACACAGCCTAGAACCTGTTTGTAATAGGCTACATGTTAGTCACATTAGTCTATTCATAATACCTGTAACTCTCAAACTTGTTTGCAACTCATAAAAAACAGACTGACACCACTAAAACAAACAGTACTGTGACTACGCTAACTCCCAACCTTTTTAGTAACACGTTGAAAAAGAAAAAATGTGTCTGACATGGCTACACGTTAGCTGTGTTAGCTTATTCACAATGCCTTTAACTCCCGACCTTGTTTTCATCACGTAACAACACAGATTGATACTGCTAAAACTAATTTTTCTGTGACTACGCTTACGCCTAACCTTGTTAGTAGCACAAAAAGAAAACACTGTCTGACACCGCTACACACTGGCCGCATTAAGTGGATTTACAATACCTGTAACTCCCAGCGTTGCTTGGAACTTACTAAAAACACAGACTAATTCCGCTAAAACAAACGTAAAACAAACTCCCAACTTTGTTATTAAAAAACAACAACAGTGCGTTAGCCACATTAGCACATTTACAATACTTGTAAAGCCCAACTGTGTTTGCAACCCAGAAAAACTAGTCAGGCACCGCTACACGCTAGCATTTAGAAATCACTTCGACATCACTAAGCACAACCAGAATGAATCCATATATAAGGACTTTAAGGTACAGTCATTCATTAAAAAAATGAAGCCTTTTGAGTGTGCCTTATAGTGCAGAGAATATGTTATTCTAGAATTCACCAGGCCTGGCCCTTCATGCTGTGTGCAGGGACACAGTGGTGATGGTGGCATCTTTGTTCAGTGAGACCCCATGCGAGCCACATGTAGCCCTAATGAGTCGTTTACAATTTCAGGCTCCGCTTACCCTCAAACACAGAAAGTAAACTTTTGTCTTCTCCCCTCCCCTCACCCATCCTCACCATTCGGGGATCTTAAGAGGATTGTGGGGGTCATTATTTATTCATACCATTGTGTTTATTCAGCAGCCTCTGCGTGTGATGGGAGAGGAGCAGCCAGTGCAGGAGGAGTAAAAGCGGCTAATTATCCACTATTAGCATTGTTGGTTTTTTTGTAGGCCCGCTTGACGACGGTGCTGGGATGAAGGTCTGCAGACATGTGTTCAAAGCTCATTAGCGTGTTTTGACGTCTGACTTATGTGCAGAGGATTGGCAGAGAGGGTGTGGTTGCCAGTTTTCTTATATCCCACCTTTTTTAGTGGTGTTAAAGAAGATATCCCGCTTCAGTCACAGCTGAACCTTGGACCTCTAAAACAGACATCAGTTGCCTGCAGGTTGTTGTTAACAGTGAGGGGTGAGGCCACTGGAATCCATACTTTTCATCCAAGAAGAAAGAAAGCCCCAGGGGTGCTTAAATGGGGGGGTGGTGGAGGGATTTAGTGCTAACATTTATTCTAAAAAAGCAGGAAAGTGTAGAAAATGGTTGTTTACTAAGTTCCAAATGTATGCAACTTTAACTTTATACATTTATACCTTTTATTTTTAAAGGCCAAACCTGACTTTTATGCTGATAGTGAATGAACCACCATGATCATCTTTTAAGCTATTTTAAAAGTCTTCCCTTTTGATTATTTCAAGCGGAGACCTGTTATGCTTCATACTTTAATAACTATGCTCATGAGGCTGCAATTGGTCACACGTGAATTTTTACTCGCTTTGAAGAAACCGGCGGAGATGATGATGATGGAGCATCAGCCTCATCCGCAAGTGCTGAGTTAGTGTAAGGAGGTGTGTGTGTGTGTGTGTGTACCCAAATACCTGAAATGTATTTTATAGTGCAAATGTTTCCAAACTTTTTGCAAAGATTGCCAGATTTGGTGAGGTGAAAATGTGTGAGGGCCAACCAATCAGCCTCCATTCTTTGAACCCTTATAATAACATTAAATACAAAATAAGTATTTAATGAACCTACTTTCTGCAATGTGATAAATACATTTTGATCAGAAGTACAAACCACTGTAATTTTGATAATTTTGTGTACTGTCAACATTTTAGAAATGGGATAGAAAATGTCACAGAATGGTCCAGCGACAGGGTTGCCACAGCTTTATAACGGCTTAGAAAAAAATTTAGCCAATCACAATCAAGAAATTGTACACAGTTTTTTTTTATTTGTATGCGCCCACAGCAGGTCACGTCATGATTAGAAAGACCAGGTCAGAAACACAGAGTCCATTAGTTCAGTAAAAACGTTTATTTTATTGTATTTGTATTTCTCTTAGATTTAGGACTTAAGAAAGTACTGAATGCTTGATTAAACTGTAGATTAGCTGTAATTTGCAGACTAGCATGCCCTAAATACCAGCAATGCTTCTTTTGGTATCTGCAGAGGACATTTAGGGCTGTGCGATGATTCAATGATGAAGAGAATTGTAGTTACAATCTAAAGATTTAGTTATATGGAAAAGTATCCTAAAACAACAGTTCAAATGACTTTACTTCCCTCTTTGTGTTATTAACCTTAGGACAAAAATCAATACTTATGTATTTAAAGCCATTAGAATAAATAAAATATTAAGATTATTATTATTACTACTACTACTACTACTACTACTACTACTACTACTACTACTACTACTACTACTACTACTATTATTATTATTATTATTATTATTATTATTATTATTATTATTATTATTAACAGTTTAAATTCATATAACTTTGACACTTTAGAAATGAAAGTAAAAAGTATAGAAAGGAAAAAACATCCCCCAAAAGGGAAAAGAACAAAATAATAATTAAACAATTCTTTTTTTTAATAATTTCAACTCCTCTGAAGATTTTCAAGAGTAAGAATTTGATGATGGAATATCTATGTGGCAAAAACTGAACTAAAAAAAAACTTTTTTGGAAGTCAATTTCTCTACAAACCCCTTCTGTTTGTCACTGATCAATATCTTGGCTGAAAATCCTGAAAATAAAATAAACCTGAAATAAATGTCAATTTAATGCACTTTTCTAATATTCGCTTTTTAACTTACACTGCTTGTGTCTTTCTTTGCCCTTTCCATCAAGTTTTTTCCAACAAAAACCAGTTTCAAAGCTGAAAGAATGCCAACAAAAACCCAAAAAACAAAAGTGCAAGACATCCAGGAGGTGAAGTCTGCAGCTGCTGCAAGTTAAAACAAAAAAACCTGAAGTTTACTCTTTTCTTCTACCCATGGAGGTAATATATACTAAAAATCCTGTGTTTTTCTCTAAACCTCATGGAGCTGACTGACAGAAGTCCGTTTGTTTCTGGTTATTGTCTGGACTTGTCCAGTTTGAGCTTATGTAACAACTCCCTCCATGTGCTTTAGGTTACATGAGCTCACAGAGAAAATGTGTCTATCTGTTGAAAACTACAATTTCCAATGACACTTAAATATAAACCTGCTAAAGAATCCCAGAAACTGTAAACAACTCTCACTGCAAACTTGGTAACATGAGCTTAAACCAGGAAAAAGTCAATCTACTGTGTGTCAGACTTTGACAGCAGCTGGCGTGGGTTAGAGAAAAGGCCAAAAACCCAGGCAGATACATTCAGTGTGAAACAAAAGGAGAACCAGTAAATGCAGAAGAAAGAAATACTTGGACACGCTTGTTTTCATAGTCCAATTACATTTTCAGCTCGGTTCCATTAAAGATTTTACTAAATGACTTTTAAAGAGAAAAGACGATTTCCTCAAAACTATGAATGTCTGTGTTTATCTGTTTTCACACCGGCATTCTAGTTTTTCAATCCAAATATTCATTCTGATCTTAGGCTTATATGTTTTTGGAAAAATGCAATAAAGTTATTTACTTTGCTGATGGTGTGGTGTTTTTTACGATTTTTAATGCAAGGTTTTGATAAAAAGATCCGCAGTTACAGTTTTTTTGTTGAGGAGGTTTTGTTTCTTCTAGAGTAAAACCTAAAGCTTTGACAAAAGGATTTGTACTTAAAGCTATTTTTGCCCTGATGATGTGATGGGTTTTCTAAGGTAATAACCCAAGGTTTTGATTAAAAGATCTGTACCAAACTTTTTCTTTTGTTTGTATATTTTTGTTTTTGCTGATGATATGACTGTTTTTCTAGAGTAAAAACGAAAGGTTTTGATAAAATTACCAAGCTTTTTTTTTTCTTGTCTTTTGCTGATGGTGTGATGCTTTTTTAGGGCTGTATCAGGAGATGTTGATGTAAAACCAGCAACATGTTTGGGCCCAATACAGAAAAAACACTGACATTCCAAAGCACACTAATGTATTCCTTTTTTATTTATGTTTTTTAATGTGATGCTTTCATTTCACCCCAAATTAACCCCTGTAGACATTTGGAGATTGATGCTTTTAGGCTCAAAAGTGTTCTGAAATGAGATGCTTTGTACAAAAATGGATTTACTTTAAAGTGTGGGTGACATGGTCTATTTTAATAAGCCAAAATATAGTAAATAGTCTCTATTTCATGTTGCGATTGTTTTTAATATTTTTCGAAAAAGAATAAATAGCGAAAAACGCAATATAAACAACGAGGACGGCCGCCGGCTTCACGCATTCCGCCGAATTCTCGCCCCCCTGTTTGTGACGTAACGAAAGGAAGACAAGGCAGACAACATGGCTAGCACCGATAGCGAAGCACAGAGTGATGCTACCGTCTCTATTAGCGATTTATCATCAGATGAACAGAAAGATGAAGAGGAAAGTTGCAGAGATTATCATGATGATGAGTCACTTTTGCAACCGTATCGATTCGAACCCTTTTGCGAAAGTGAGGAGGATATAGTATAGCAGAAAGTAGTAGGTCTAGTGATGCCGATGACGATAGCCAGCATGAAGATTCGGCTAGACTCCAGTAAGTCTAAAAAATGTATAAAATTAAATTACTCCACTTACCCTAAAATATACTCAAAATGTCCCCTTTTGGCCTAATCTAAACAAAGGTAAACACTGGTTTTCAACCCAATTTACAAAATAAATGTCACAAAATAATAAAAGTTTCCCAGATATTACTACTCTTTAGTTAACAAAGTCACTGTATACCATTAACAACTGCAGAACATTAACAGTTTTACCTGTTTGAACCAGTTTGAAACCTTTTCTCGTGCGCGCGCGCGCTCACACACACACACAGTTCAGTTTACTCACGGTACCGGCACCTCAAAAGCAAAAGAAAAAAAACGTTGCAGGCCTGTTGCTTCTCTTGCAAAACATTGAGTGCGTTGAAATACTCCAGTTGGATCCAAGGACAACAGAAAACACGACTACTTCGCCTCAATGTGATCCATCGTGATGCACACTAGCCTAGCTTAGCAGCCTGCTTCTCTCCCGACTCCAGCGCCGTCCTGTCCGACCCAGAAAACGGCTCGCTCGCTTCCAGCTCACCCGCCTTTCCTCGACTCAGAAGCCAAGATCCTCCTCCCAACTCTCCGTTCAAAATTCTTCGTTTGTGTCCCGGTTTTTGTCCCTTCGAAAACGCAGACTTCTCTCCTGCAGCTCTGGAGGGAAAAATCCTTCGCCGTCCACCTTCTTAAATTTTCCCCTTTTCAGCAGCGTTTCTTGTTTTGGGAATTTTATACACAGATACACTTTCACTAGATGTATTGCTACATCCAGCTGCCACACAACGACTTGGCATGTTGATGATTAACAGATTTAAACACGAGAGAAACGAAGACTACCTGTTTTGTTTACATGCTGTCCTAAGCAACTGCGAAAGGCAACTCCCTCTCGTTACGTCACAGGTCATATCGGGTTCACTTCCAGCCTGCGCTCTAGCGGCAGATCCAAATCTCTGATTCCTTCGAAAGATGTCTATTTTTCATATGCTTCGGATTTTTTTCGACGCAAACTATTGGTATCAATAGAATCAGCGTTTAAAGGGCTTTTTTATTTGACAAAGTTGTTCAAAGCATGGCATCCACACTTTAAAGCAATAAGTAAAGGAATAATATGCCAAAAAAAAAGCTATCATGGATATTTTAGTGTGGCAAAAAAGACCCTTCCATAATTTAACAAAATACACAAGTTGTAAGAAAACAAAACAAAAAAAACATCAAAATAAAAATGATATTTCCCCACTTAAATGTGGAATGTTATCCCATAACATTTATACTAGAATATAGATTGGATTAAAGACAAATATTTATATTTTATAAAGTATTCAACACTTTAATTCTGTGTTTTGTGATAAACCCTGAAAAAAACGTTTTTTTTTTTTTTTTTTTTTTTTTTTTTTTTTTACACACATCTTTGTGAATAAATACCACCTCATAATTTTTGGAGAACCGGTCCAATTTGTCAGGATTTCAATTTGTTCAATGCGGTCGCTGTATTCTCGGATACAGATCCAGAATACTGAACAATTGCTGCATCACTTGTGTCCCATTTTAAGCAGGGAGCAGCGTGCCCTGGAACCAGCATAAATATAACATGAGCACGGATAATTGACAGTGTGTTAAATGGGAACTGCGAGGAGAGGGGCTGAAGTTATAAGACGGTGCTGGGATGATCTTCCACAGAGAAGGGCTCATCCCGCTCCATGTGGAGCTTTGAGCCGTGGTGAAGCCCCTGAGCCTCCGTGGTAAGATGGACCCCGATGAGCTGCTGGTTTAGGCTGTCAAAAGCACTGGCAGGGCGATAACGGAGCCAAACTGTCCACGCGGGCCTCTAAAACCCTGCAAATTAGCCCGCAAAAGAGCCAAAGAGTTTTTCCCATTAATCCATGATCACAGAGGAAACTCTGCCAAAAAATAAAAAAAAAAAGTTAACAAATAAATAACACCATAAGAACCACTGTGGGTGGAAATAAGCATGGCTGTTATCTGGGGAACAGTGATTGATTCCTTTGAAGCATCATTTCGCCGGATACGCTGCTGCTACACTTCGACTCCTATGACCGTTTTCAGAGCGAGCTCCACGCCGAGCTCGATTAGAGCGCCGAGAAATTACAAATCGCGAAGAAAAAAGAAAACTTTTTCTTTTTTTTTTTTACCAGAAGCACCCCCCCCCCCCTCATCCTCTACAACTCTATCGCAGACACCAGAAGGCAGCGATGCATCAAAATACTGCTGTTTGACAAAAGTGATTATGTTTTGCAGCTTCAGGAAAAACAGATACTGTTAATAAACTACTGCTGTGAACACGGAGAAATCAATCTGGAGCTCTTTGACACGGACTTCTCTCATTCCCATTTGGGTTTAGCATTTGAGAATAAAACTTTTGGGCAGTTGTTTCCCTTCAATAGTATATTAATAAAGAACATTATTCACATCAGACGGCGAATAAAGCAGAGAAATGCTGTGCAACTTGATAGGATGGGACTTTATCTCCCCCCAACATCCCAGCAAAGCTCCAGAGAAGCGGCTCAACGTTAACACGCACCTTAAATGTGGGGTGTGTATCAAAAGAAAGTCGCTCAGACTCTTCCGGATGGCGCGGCCATCAGTGGTGGTATTCTGGTGCATTCAGTCTACAGGATGCGAGATTAAGGAAATTGGGTTCTGCATCAAAGAACAAAGGCGCTGCTTGTTCTGCGGTTATTTTTGGAAACTGTCATTATGCAGAGAATACATTTTTAATGTGAGTTCTTCTGTTCTCTTATTCTGTGACTTGGAGTAAGCGAATAATAGTAAAAGAAGTAAAATGACTTGAAATTATGTATTTTCTGCATAAGGCGCTACATCACAAAATGGGCTACATTCAAACCTATGTCCCACATAAGGTGCACCGAACTATAGGGCGCATTAAAGGGCCTAAACCCTGCTTTTCTTAACCCTTTCAGAGTAAACTATATCCATATTTTATATGATGATACATTACCTTTGGCACACTAAAGAATGATTTTTTATCAAATATTAGGTATTTTGGTGGTTCATTTTCCTACCTTTGAAGTAAAATGACTCGATCTTTAAGGCACCGCCTTTCTCTCCTTGTGGGCGCCGCCCATTTCATGACGTCTGCCTAGAGTCGGCTTCGCCAGCGTGTCTGCTTTTCGCCCAGAAAAACAAACAACATCCGAACTTTTGCAAAGACGGATAGGCTTTTTGTGGAGCCTTCCAAAAGCGCTTGGTTGATCACCGATAGCTCCTTGGAGAAAGTGTGAGTGTGTTAGCCTGGGGGCGGTGCTGGCAGCACGGACTCTTCCTGGAATGGGCGGTGCCTCACTTATCTAGGTCACAATGTCAGAACCCGCTCGCTTTCATGGATTGGGTGGGGTGGGTGCTCAGAGCACAGCCTTTTAGAGGGAAACTCAAGAGATGTGTGAATGGATCAAAATACCGCTTTGTGGCTGACACAACTACAACAAATGTTACTAGTGTGACCACGCTAACTCTCAAATGTATTTATTGCAAGGGGAAAAAAGCCACATTAGCACATTCACAATACATGTAGGCTAACTCCAGGCTAACTACTTTGCATACATAGGAAATCAGCCTGATCCCGCTAAAACAATTGTGACCTTGACTACACTAACTCCCAACATTGTTTTAACATGTAAAAAAAAACACAGTACAACCTTGCTACATGTTAGCCATGTTAGTGTACGGAAAATACCTGCAGGCTGACTCCAAACTGTGTCTGCATACTTAAGAAAACAAAATGATACTGCTAAAACAAACTAAGTCAGCTGTGTCCAAATTCGAGGGCTGCATCCTTCAATGGCCGCGGCCTACCGCTCGACGAAGGACCCGGGCATCATCCCCCCGGATGTGAACGGCTGTGAAGTCTTAATTCCAGCCGTTACATCGGCGAATGTCCTGTCACCTAGCAACCGTGAGTCCTGAACAGAGAGGTATAGTGAACCAGGCATGGAGCTAAAAATTTCATGGCTTATTTGATCCAACTCTTAATCTTGGAGGTGTAAGTATCTCCAACCGCCATTGTTGTCAGAAAATTACCAGATTTGGCTGCAATGCATCTTGGGATATGGACAGCATAGATGAATACACCAGACCAGTCCTTGAAATCAGGAACAAGAAGTCCGCTTTTAAAGGAGTCATTGAATTTGGAGAGCAAATTGAATACTGTCCAGCGCCGCTAAATGTTAGCCATGTTAGCGTTTTCACACTAGCACCAAACCAAACACTTTGACAGTATAGCAACAACTAAAGGTATTCCAGACTATAAGGCGCACTGTCGTTTTTCAACCAGGAAAGCTATTAAGTGGATGCTATAGTGCAGAAAATATGCTAAATATTTGTTTCATTTAAAGCCAGATTTCTGTTGATGCTGCTCAGCTTGGAGAAGAAAAAAGGACTCCTTGGACAACCAAGATGCTCTGCGGGAGCAGCAGAAAAGGGCGGTTTGGACCGAGTATACAACAACCGAACAAAAAAGTTGCTTCAATACTTTGACAGGTGACAGTTAATGTGCTTCCCCCCCAACTTCAGACCTGGAAGAGATTTACTTTTCAAAGCGCCACCATTTCTGAAGGAGCGTGACATGCTTCACAAAGAACACCTGCCTTTCACCGACAGTCCTGCTTGGTTCAAAGATTTAGTTGCTGAAAACCACCCCGGAGCTCTTAACCTCAATCTTTCATAACTTCAAAGTTTCAGGGAATCTTGGAGCCCACGAAAGGTGTCTGATAACAGGTAGCAAGGGAACAAATCAATGTAACTGTGGGACTTAAACTCGCTGCAGAAATTTCTGAGTCACCGTTTCTTTTATAACTCATTAAAGGAGAACTGTGTGGGAGTTGGTAATATCTAGTCATGAAGGTGCAGACTGCTGCCAATGGAGTACCCCCCGCCACCGTATCCCCTCCTTTCAAGCATGTAAGAGCGGCTGCTGTCATTACCAGATGTGAGCCGCCGGCCTTTGTGAGTCACATCGCTGGAGTGAACGGCAGGAGTCGGCGTCGGCAGGCTGAGAACCCCACATCCCTACGACTTAGCCTCAGAGGTGAGGAAACAGATTCTAGGTCAAGTCTAGTTTTGCATGTGCTTAGATCGGTTTAGCTCATCCTTTTTTCACTGAAGAGAAAAGGTAACATATTTAGTTGTTTTGGTCAGAAAATCCTCTTAACAGTACTTTCATTCTTTCTTTGTGAAGCCTCGAGTCAATGTTGGTTGTGAATTGGTCCTTTATGAATAAAGCTAACTGAATATTTTGGGGATTATTTTAACCTAAACTGTCAACATTTTTTAAAGTCATACAGAAGTAGTTTACATGACAGCAAACACAAAAACAAAATCCTTTTTTTGTGGGTTGTAGTGAGAAAAATGTTTACTATTGCTAATAAAGTTTTCATGCAACTTTTGAAATGAGAACTAAAACGTTTAGGAGTCTTCAAACACCAGTGAGCACAGACAGAAAGCAGCAATAATTGGGAGATAAACTATGACAAGGGGAGCTATTTACAGCTTTGGTTAGAAATAAATATATTTAAAATTATTTAAAATAAAATAAATTATTTAAATTAATTTAAAGCAAATAGCAAAAGTACAAATATACCTTCCTCCCATCTACAGGCACCTGTGAGCACAACTATACAGATATGGGCATCAGCAGATATCAGCTAATTATTGAAGATCAATTAAAGAAAAAACTGTTTCCAATTGTATTTTATTTTTTTTCCTTTTTTTTCTTCTTCTTTTCTTAACTTGTTCTGTCCAACAGCTGAGCAAACAGATTAGAGCTGAAGACTTTTTGTGTTGGAAAGGGTTTTACTATCACAAAAAGAGGTTATATAGCTTCGAGAAGCTAGAGTGTAAATTTGTATAAACCCCTTTTTGTCGTATTATTTTTTAGTTATTTGTTACATTTAGTGTGTGTGGGGAGGGAGAGGGGAAGAATGTGAGGGGGGGGTGGAAGAGAGTAAAAGGAAAAAAGGTGAAAAGGTGGGGGATACAAGCACTGATTTGAATAAGTTATTATTTTAAGCTGTAACAATTATACCAGATCTGCTGGAAAGACAAATGTTACATCAAAGGTGAAAATCTGACACTAAGATGAGCGAAAAATATCTGTCCATCAATACACTGTGGGTAAGGAGGAGGGATTAAGCAGACAGGGAGGAGTGTGGCAGTGTGCACGTGCACGTGGGGGTGGGGATACATGCATGCTGCCGACGTGAACCGTGTGTTCATAAGGGGAACCAGATCCTACCCAGCCAGACCAGCCAGACCAGGAGAGGGGAGGAGAACCCCCAGGCCAGGAGCCCCCCCAGCATCCGGACCCAGGCAGCCCGGGAGCGGGGGAGGAGGGGACCGCCCACCCCACCAGCCAGGCACAGAGAGGGCCCCCCTACAGGGGACCCCCCAATGCCCAGAGGCATAAGCGAACCCAGTGTCCGGCCCCCAGGCCACAGGACAGGAGCGCTTAGCCACACCAGGCGGCAGCCATGGGGGCCACCGGGCGCCGGACACCGAGACAAGAGCCAAGGACGAAGCCAGGGCCCCCAGAACCCATGAGCCGTCCACCACCCGACCAGGGCCCCGTCTCCGCAAGCCAGCTCAGGCACGCGACCTAAGCAACCAAGGGATCGCCACGCACCCACAGCCACCCCCCATAACCCTACAACACTACACACTACAACCCCCCCCACCACCATAATATCTGAGCCCCCCTCCCCAACCCTCTCAGTGCCCTCCCCTCTCTGTGATGGGGAGGGAGAGCCCCAGAGGGTCCCAGCGAGCCAACCCCCAGGTCCGTCCCACCCATGCACTCACGCACACATACTCACAATCATCTGGTATTTTATTTTACTTTTTCTGATTTTCCTTTCCCTGTGAGAGTCACAGGCTGCATTGGCTGATCATTGAAATTTATTGAAAACAAAAAAAATCTGCATCAAATTTTCCTCCAGAGTCCACACAGTATACTTTTGATTGACATAATAAATAAATATGTCAAGCGGAAAGGCATAGAGTCTCAGCTTTTCTCCGACTGAACAAACCATGTCAGAGTTGTAGTTAAGGGGTTTATATTGACAGAAATCATTTTTGGTAAATCACAAATCCTCAAAGTCAGAGTGGATGATCAGCGAGTTTTTATCCCTAGAAGAGAAGCACAAAAGACCACGGGGGGGGGGGGGGGTGTAAAATATTCCCTAAGTTAAAATTCAATATGCAAATTCCAGACACCGCTGGATTTTTACAGAATTATTAAAAGTTTGAGTGAAAATGAGGAGTTTGAAAAGCAGCAGGAAGTTTAGTTTGTCCGTTAGTTTTGTTTAAGATGTTTTTTTTTCAAGCCTCATAACAGGAACACCAGTGACCAAATGTCGGCGTTTCATCTTTTTCGGATCTTTCGCCTTGACTCCAGCTAAATCTGTTTCCTGCACTCAGTTCTCAGTAAAACAGCCAAACTCCAGCCTTTGCATATTTCTGCCGTGTTAAATATGAAAGGACAAATTTCATAACAGTGATAAAAGGTCAACAAACTTGCGTGTGACTCTGCCTTCGGCTGTCCCAGCATCTCCGAACGCAGCTCTGCCCCCCGTGTCGGTTTACCGTTATGAACCATTTTCCTATATTCCTCTATTTCTCCTTGAAGACTTCATCAAAGGCACTTTGATCATTCTGGGGACTTTTTTCTTTTATTTTCTTTTTTTAACAAACTGGAAAAAAAGAACCTTTGTCCCTTTTTTTCCTCTTTTCTTGCTAATTCCAACATCTTGAGAAGGAGAAAAAAACACAAAGTGAGGAAAAGAGGTTTGTTTTTTTACATAGAAATAATTTAAATAGATCTTTTACGCTTCAGAGTGCTGCAAAGCAAACCGGGAAAACTTTCTTTTGTCTCTTGTTCAGTTTTTTTTTTTTTTTAGTCATCTCATAACCTGCTAGGTTTTTAGCAAATGTGACGATAAGAGTTTCAGTTTTACAAGCCATTAAACGCACAATGCAGGTCCAACTTTGACCAATCAGGAAATCGTATAAAAATACATCACCACCTCCACCCAACATAAGAAACTTCACCAGGAGGAAGAGCGTCTTCGTCTCTGTGTGAACAGCAGGCTGAAGCGTCTAGATGTTTATGGAAACACAAACAGTCTGCATTAAAGGGCTTATTTCATGCCAAATCAACTTTTTGAGCTTTATTATAATGTTCATTCCTCACTATAAATAACCCCAAAGTGGTATTTCTCTAAAAACCAGCCCCTCCCAACCCCCGAAAAACAAGCGGATTCTCACATTGTGACATAAATGAGTGACAAAAGCCCCCAGGCTAAAACACACACACACACACACACACCCACACACACAACAGCTTTCTCTGTTTAGCTTGCGGTGATCGGCTTAATGCATGGATGAGCACAATCTGCACATCCATCTTTGCAGAAGTTCGGTTGACTCTAGGTTGATGTCATGAAATGGGCGGCGGCATCCACAAGGACAGAAATGCGGAGCTTCAGAGATCTTACTTCCAAGTATAGGAAAAGAGGTTATGAAAATAAAGTGTATAAATTATTTGTTCTTTAGTGTTCCAAAGATTATATATGATCATATATGGAGAGCTTAGTTTACTGTGAAAGGCTTAAAAAAAACAGGATGATGGTCTTCTAAAACAATTGTGTCCCATAAAGCGTCACCAAATGCCGAAACTAGAAACAAAGTGGAAAAAGTTCTGACTGTGGAGCAAATCTGGTTATTTTGTACGTCCATCTTCACTCCTGCTCCTCTTTGGCACAGGAATGAGCTTCCAGACAAAGTTAGGAGGAAGTTCCTACAGCAGACAAGTTTCCATCATAACCTTTATGAGGGTTGTTTAAAGTTCTGCAGCCACGACTTGAGAGAAAAGTTTAGAATTCCAGCCATAAACGTCTTTCCAGGAAAATTGGAATCATTGATCAACAAGATGTCACACGATGATCCAAAGACAGCAGAGCGCGAAGAAAACAGATGTTTAATCTTTGAGACGCATGACCCCCATCGGGGGGGCGACAGCTGTTGATGGCCGCCGATCAAGTGCTGGCAGTGAAAGCGGGCGAGTCAGCCGCGTAACCGCTGGTTAAATTGTTGAGTCGTATCTCATTTTCAGGTCTGAAATGTTTGGCTTCTGTGGTTACATTTAATATACAAAACAATGAAAATGGTGGTGAGTTTGTACATTTGGACATTTAGCACGAGCTCTTAAAAAGCGGATTGATTTGTTAGGTTTCATCCTGCAGAGCTGAAAGGTGAACAATTAGACACATTTTTCCCTCTTTATTGTTTTATTTTGATTTCATTATTAGCAGAGTGTCAACATTTCAGTTTTTTGTTTTTCCTAAATGTGATGCTCGTCAGGAAATTCTCTTGACACGACCACAGAAATATCCTGCAGCGCGACAAGAATGTGTCACAGCCATCGGTGCATAATTACTTAAGAACCTGGGAGGCTCTTCGAGTCAGGTTTAACAGTTTATTGAGCACTTTTAAAGCGTATATGGACCTGTCACTCAATACTTACCAATCTGCTCTCAGCGAACACTTGAACTGGAGCAGCAAAGCAATCTGTCATGACAGCTGCAAACCTGAAGTCCCACCATCAGGGCTGCTCATGCTGTTTCACTCAAAACTGATCGTTTTGAGTGAAAAAAATAGAAACCATTTCATTTTTCTGCTTCAGTGAAATTAATCTGAAATTAGAAACGGCTCAAAAGATAAAACTTGTCTGACCTTCAAACCATTTTAGCATCAACGCAGACAAAACGAAGGAAAATACGAGGAAGGTTTCCATTTTACCTGCGTTGTATTAGTGTGTTTAGATTTAATATATTAAAAAAAAAAACAACGGCTTCTCTCACCCTCAGTGGGAGGTTTCTCACCTCAACTCGGGTCCTCTACCAGAGGCCTGGGAGCTTATTTGTTTGTCTTGTCCTTTTGTTTTTAAATTTGATTATATTTTTATGTAAAGCACTTTGAGTAGCTTGCGTTGTAAAAGTGCTATACAAATAAAGTTTGATTTGATTTAATCTGATCTGATTTGATTTGAGGGTTCTGCGCAGTATCTTAGCTGTTCCTAGCACTGTTCTTTTCTGGATTGAGATGTCTGAGGTCTTTCCAGGTATCTGTTGTAGTCACTCCTCCAGTTTGGGGGTTACTGCCTTGAGTGTTCCAATTACCACAGGCACCACTGTCACCTTCACTTTCCAGGCTTTCTCCAGTTCTTCTGAGTCCCTGGTATTTCTCCAGTTTCTCATGTTCCTTCTTCCTGATGTTCCCATCGCTTGGCACTGCCACATCCACCACAACGGCTTTCCTCTGTTCTTTATCCACCACTACAATGTCTGGTTGGTTCCCCATTACCATCCTATCAGTCTGGATCTGGAAGTCCCACAGGATCTTTGCCCTCTCATTCTCTACCACCTTCGGAGGTGTTTCCCATTTTGACCTTGAGGTTTCCAGTCCATATTCTGCACACATGTTCCTGTATATTATTCCAGCCACTTGATTGTGGCGCTCCATGTATGCTTTACCTGCCAGCATCTTACACTCTGCAGTTATGTGCTGGATTGTTTCAGGCGCCTCTTTGCACAGCCTACACCTTGGGTCTTGTCTGGTGTGGTAGATCTGAGCCTCTATCGCTCTGGTGTTCAGGGCTTGTTCCTGAGCTGCCAGGATGAGTGCCTCAGTGCTGTCCTGTAGGCCAGCCCTTTCTACCCATTGGTAGGACTTCTTGATATCAGCCACTTCAGTTATGGTCCAGTGGTACATCCCATGCAGGGCTTTGTCCTCCCATGAGGATCTGTCACAGCATTCTGCCTGTTACTATATCTGGCTTTGGCGGCTTCTTGTGCTGCTGTGACCACATTAAGCCAGCTCTGACAGCAGGGGGGGGTTCATCGCACTACTAGAAAAAAGCACTTTTGTGCACAAATCGACAGAAGAAAGAACCTGCTGTAACCCCCCCCCCCCCCTCTCCTACACGCACACACACACCTACACACACACACACACACACACACACACACACACACTGTGGTCTGCCTTTTGCTCTTTTTCTGTTCAGGCCAAGCAAAGAAGTGCGATGACTCAGCAGAGGTGCTGGAGGTGTCCTGCGGGGGCTCCCAGGGGGCCAGAGGCAGCACGGGGGGAGGATCTAGAGCCTTACATTCTGCATTAGGTGCCTTCCAATGTTAGCACACAGAAAGCAGTGCATGCATTTCCAATTACATGAATCTAACTGCATTGATTTTCTTTTATTAGGGTTCACTCTAGACAAGCGGAATGCTTCGTACGGCCGACTTCCAGCACAGCTGGAGGTTTTCTTCTGGAGAACATCATAAAACACAGATGCTTCTGCTCACAGCTGAAGCCGGGAAACTTCCCAGCATCAAGGAAAAGGTTCCAAAATTACAGTTGCTCATTTGCATGCATTAAAAGCGGGTTAAGTAAGTCACATGTGAAGTGGGCAGAACTGCCCAGCAGCTTGACTACATTAAAGCCCAGTAAACGGTTTGTTGATTTAAATAGATTAAAGCACACACAAGCAGGCCTCCTCCACGGGTTTTAATTAACTCGCCATATATAAATTGTATGTTATCTGGCATTACTGAATTAAATGGTGAATGCGAGTGCTCGTTCTGCTCGGGTGAGTGGAATAAAAGGCTACTTAGGATCTCGATCGGGTCACGCAGATGCATGATGCTGCAGCTACGGGATGCTGTAAACACATGGCAGCAACTCTGCAGAGCAAGTTTAGAAAAAAAAAAGACTTTAATTATGCGCAGCCGCTTTCCATCTCATCTTCATCTCAGATGATAGAGCACCCTCTCCCTGTAAAGTCCGGCCTGTAAACAGATTCCTCTTGGAAAAGTCATTTCCATCCGTTTTAATTAGGGGCCAATACATAACACTGTGTGTTCCGAAACACTAAGATCTCCGCCAGACTCCAGTCCATCATCATTTTAAGTCTGTCAAGAACCCTGACAACAAAACCATAAATGTCATGTGTTTAGCACGATTTATACTAATGTGGAACTTTATGTTGTGCAAAACATGAACAATTGATCACAGAGCACTAAAATATTAAAAGTATATTACATAATTTGAATAGAAAGAGAATTTTTTTAGTGACACAAAAACAAACTAAAAGGTAAGACTGTACAGCTACATTTTTTTAAGTGGAACTAAATATTTAAAAGACTCGTTCTAAAGAAAATGGGCCATTTTTCTGATGGTGACCAACATATGTAAAGAAAAATTAGTTCTAAACTGCAATTCTGGGTATTTCTTTATTCAAATCGCTGTGAATCAGGAGCACAAAAAAGGTTTTGTTGAAAAAGAGCCTTTTTAACATAGAAAATATGCTGATATATGTAATATCCTTTTTTTGTTCATAAATTTTACATTTTACAATAAACTTCTGACGTATGTGCAGATATATATTTCTTTCTTTTATCTTCATTATTTTTTTCTTTGTTTGTATTGCTTGAATTACTTTAAGGCATGCCTTCAGCAGATCTGCCTTTGCTTTTGCTTTTTCCTGAACTCTAAGCCATATAACACAAAGAGACCCACTCTGCAGGAAAATGCAAAGACCAAACCACAAACATGCATCTGGGTTCCCACATTCTGGGACTACAGTCATAATAGGAACCTGTCTGACCCGGTTCTGTTTGATCGCGCACTTAAAAACTGAGAGAAATTAACCTTCTGTAGACAATATATAAAACACAGCTTGGGAATGTATATCCAAAATCTAAAGTTTAGGGTTAAATATAAGCAAAAAACTGTTAAAAAAAATCCAACTTTTTTTTCTTCTCCAGTTAAAGACAAAAAACAACAACTTAAAAGTAAATCAAAATAGTCTCCAGTTTAACACTGGAATCAAACCCAAATGACAAATTAAAATGAGCTTTATTGTGAAAGGTCAAAAGCTACAGTAAAGACAAGCCCCTCCTACCGTTTTCGGTGTTTTCGTGTTCTGTGTCAGTGAGGGTCAGGTTGGAGTTGGCCCTGCTGGAGAGACAGGAGCTGCGGCCCGACTTGGTGTTGCTGCGGCCCCATAATCTGACGGCGTGCTCCGGTGACATGATGCCGTCGGTCTCCGTGTCTGCGTCCGAGCCCACGCTGACCGAGTAGTCGCGGTGCGGCATTCCCATGTCGCTCCTATACGTGGCCACGTGTGACGGCAGCGCTTCTCCGAAGCCGAGGTCTCGGAGCGAGAAGTCTGATCCTGCAGAGGAAAGAAGGATTGAAATAATTAGCATCCAGAATCATGGATCTGTTCATTTAAATGAAGAACTAAAGCATTGTGCTTTCACAGTAATTAAGCTAAAGTAAAAGTACATTTTACACTCTAAGGGGGGATTGTATTTGTACAAAGAGAATTCGTCTGCATTCAAGCTTTGCTGTATTTTAGAAAAGCTATTTTTTAACTAAGAACATAATTTCCTCCAATTTACGAATTCTAACAATGCAAAAACAGCTGAAAAAAGCTTTTGAAAAGTAAAAATTAGGTTGAGCTGGAGTTGCTCTGCGACTCTCCTATTAGATCAGATATAAAAGGCGACGGTCAATTATATATGTCTGAAATGTGAGGTAAAAGGTTGCGTGTTCTCCATGCAGTTTTTAACAATGTCATGTGAAGTTCAAGCCTGAGATCCAAATCTCTGAATGTAATCGGGTTTTTCTGAGACCTCGGATCTCACTGGTAACGAATGGTTTGTGCATTTACAGAACAACCATTGACTGTACGTGAGAACAGGACTAAGTGACCCCACCATCCTTGCACCCTAAACAGGAAGTAAATCCCATTGACTTCCATTGAGAAATAAACAGCTATTACTCAGTCATTCTTTTGGTCAGAGTAACCATTCTTGCTCTGATACTTTATCAACATGTTCTTGCTAATCACATTTTTTTCATGCTATTTTTTTCTTTCGTGCAAGTTGTAAACTGACCAATCAAATGCCTCAAAAGTATGTGATTCCGCTGGCCCCACGTCCAAAGTACAAAACGTCTGGTTGACAGATTTTGGACTACTCCCTCCATACTGACGTCGTTTGGCTCCAACATACCACTGTATTTATCGCAGAAAACATGGCGACTGAATTGACTTTATGTCCTTAAAGCCAGAAGCAAACCACACTCCCACTGACTCAGTCCAGTTCTCATTTACAGCAAATGAAAAGAACTAATATCAAGAAAAACAAACCAATAATCCACAAAAGATGCAATTCTTGGTTTGTAGCCACGTTCACACGGCCCTCGGCAACACGCGCTCAAACTTCCAATGAAAAGCCATGCAAAGGCGCTTTACAGGCCTCCGCCTTCAAAACGCTCATATTAACGCGTCGCTACGTTCATTATTACAACTGTTTTGGGCAGTAATGGGCGGCCATTGAACATGCATTGAAAGTTAAACCAGGTAAAACTTTGACCGATCAGAAACTCAGATTTGGTAGCGACGAATGGATTTAAATACACAGAAGGGCCAACCGTTTGAAAATTGATAATGGAGAAGAAAGTAATACTGGTAGTTTGCGCCCGGATGGAATTATATGACACCAAGTTTTTCAGATATCAGAATAGAGCTGTAAAAGAAAAAGCCTGGAGGAAAATATGCTAGATTTGTACCGCTTTGACATTTCACATCCAGCCTCTTCCAAACTTTTCTATACAAAAAGCCCGATCAAGAACCTGCGTTTAGCACGTGCACACATGCCCGTGTGAACGTAGCTTCAAACCGAAAGCAGCTTAAACTGAATCGTAAGAAAGTGAATAGTTGCATCCCTATTAAATACGGTTGTTAACGCGTTGTTAAGTGTCACAGACGTGTTGTGCTAGTATTAATTAAGTCTTATTACATTTCACCACGCTTAGTATAGGCTAAATGAAAGATTTCTTGGTTGGTATTTGCTTATTAACAAATTTATAAGAAAGTATTTCTAACAGTGTTTTTGTTTTTGTTGTTTTGTAATACACAAATTCAGTATCGATCTGAAACAAAACCTAAATATCGAACTTTAAATCAAATAATTGGGAAAGTGAATTCATTATGATCTAACCTTGGCGGTTGAACTCGTCAACTTCATGGTGAACCATTTCCTTGACTCGGCTACCGTAAGCCATCCTGGATTCGTGGTCGAAGGCTTTCAGGGTTTCGCTGGAGCTGTAGGATTTGGAATTGGTTTTGCCATCTTCGCTGTCTGCCGAGGAGCTGGTGTACCGACGCTCCGTGTCCTGCCGGGCAGTGAGAGAGCGGTAGGGTCTGCGTTCCTTCACCTCCATGGCTGCCTTGGCGCACCTTTCAGAATAAAATGAAGCTTCGGATTCCCGTTCAGTCCCACTCATTCTGTGGAAGACAAAGCCGAGAAAACGCTCCATCAGGAAAGAGAAATTATTATCTGTCAAAACAAATAGTTTTCCCTCTTGGCTAACGACAATGATCCCCCTGGGTTTCACTAAGCACATAAGTAAGAACTTCCATTGGAAAAACTGCTGTGAATAATATGTTTCAGCTGGAAACAAGTTATTCTATCCTAACTGATGTAGAGAGCAGCATTTCAGTCCTTTAATAGCCGTGTCAGAGGCCACATGTGGTTTTGGAGAAGACCATTTTAAGAAAATAAAAACATTGGCGCACAAAAAATGCAAAGAGCACGTCAAGTATTGCAATTAAACAGAAGTGAAACCTGTCAAAGTTAGGAACCAGTTAGACTAGTGCAAAAATGACTTCAATTTACTGGAGAGCATCAAGATCGAGTATCTGGAAAATTGGAAAAGTACAGATTTATCTGGTTTGACAGACCCTGAAAAAAGGTAGATGAAGCCAATGCTCAACCTTTGAGGGCTGTTTTAGGACTTGGGGTTACTTTGGTTGGTCTCTGGCCAAGGATTTAAAAAGTTCTATACATTTAAGGAGTCGAAAACCAGTGGATCAGGAAGACAAAAGAAACAAAGAAGGAAATGTAGCAACATATGGAGTTGGAGTGCTTTCACACAAGAATGGTTCAGAATGGTTCAACAGGTCCAGTTCAAATGGAAGCAAAAGCTAAAAATACCACTCTATTGCTTAGAAAACTGGACTCAACCTCCCAGAATCCATCACTTCCTCACTAAACCACATTTACCCGCTAGACATCGGCACTTTAATCTACCAGTAAATAATTTATAACAAAGTAGATGAAAAAAACGTAACCAACATTAGACAGCTGGTTTGATACAATCAACGACAATTTTAAAGAGAAAAACCGACTTACACTCTTAAGTATTCTAGAGGAAAAGTTCTACCAAATTTGGGTTAAATTGAACAAGTTTAAATCACATTCTACCAGTCAGGTTTGTTCTGTAGAATAATTGATTTTCGTGTCTGCATGTGTACAGTCTCGATACTTTGTGTTTATTTCTACTAATGTCAAATAATATAACCCTATGTAGCCTAGTTAATGTTTTAGATAAATCGCTTTAGAATAAAAAAAAATAAAGTCGAGACTCTTTGCCTGACTCTGCCCAACTCACAAAATTGTCCCTTAGTTTTTATGTTTTGTGCTGTTTGCCTTCTCTTCTTTTCTTTTTGTGCCTCATGGTGGCATCTTTTCTGTTCAGTCAGTTTGCGTTTACCACACCAGGATTCACTTGCAACCAAAACAAGATCCACAATCTCAGATGGACTTATTTGCTTGTTGGATAAAAGCTGAAAGAGTGAGATGAAGTTATTTTTCTGTCTTCCATTTATCAGAACTCTATAATTTTTTCCCAGAAAACCTTTAGAGAGAAGATTACAACTTTTCACCTTGACAAGGCTTATCAGTTGAAGTAACCACCAAAATATGACAGTGTAAGAGAAAACCACGCTTTGCAGTAAGTTGTATTACAAAAAGAAGCCTGCAGACCTACATTAAACCATCTTAAACACCCACTCTGAAGAAACGTGGTTTTTTAACATGTTCTTGCATTTTTCTGTCGATGCAAGAAAGTAAAGCTCAAAATGTCTTTTCTGAGTAGTTCTTTATGCAAATACTTATGAAGCAAGAGCAGATGAAAAAATTTTGTTGCAAAAAGCTTGTAGCTGCGACGTAGGGCCTACATCGTCCTAGTAAACAACACAGAAATTTAAATTTAATGGCATAATCATAATTAAAAGACCACCGGGAATGCTTTTACAGTAGATCAAAGGACCCAACAGGTCTAAAGATCAGGTGAGCGGATAACCTTAACTTACAACATGATCAGCTTCAAATTTTCTATCAGTCTTTAGGGTCAAAGTTTGGAGATTGCATTCATGAGTTGTGAGGTATGCATGTTTACAGCCACTCACCTACAAACCTAACAAAACCACTAAAACTCACTGAACCACCTGCGGAAAAAAAAAACAAAAAACCTCATGCTTGTGTCCCCAGACAGTGCAAGCACGGCTCAGCACACACAGCAAAGTGCAAAAGGGATCGCTGGAATTCGATCAAATAAAATATGGCACAACAAATCTTGCAGCTCTGAATTTATGGCGCCAGCCACCCACATATATTCTGCTTTATGTGCCATACAGAAAGGCTGGGTGTCCAGCCCCGTGTAAAAGTGGCAGGTGTCCTTCGATGAATTGTGTTGTTTATATGGCACAAATCATCTGTAGCCTCAAACCGAGCTGCCAGAAAACATCCCGGGCTACTCTGAACCAGCAGAGGTGATTAAAATCTGCATCGTAAAACTACAACTGCCAACAGAACACTGAGGAGAAGATCAATATCGAGAGGGGAGCTTTTAGTATTCAGCTATGCCGCTTTTTTTTTTAAGTTGCTTTCAAGGACAAAATATTAGGGTGGATATAGGTGAAAATATAGATTCTGCTGTTTCAGTGAAACGCTGGGTAGATCAATGGATAATTGTATTGTAGTTAACTGATGATGCCGCCCAGGCAGCTCATTTGAGGTGACCGCGTCTTTTAAGATATTGAGCTGGATTAACAAATGTCAATGTGGAAGTAAACTGCATTACGGGCGTGCTTGGCTGTTTGCTTTGAAGCTCAACACGATGAGATCCACGGCAGAGTGATACGCCCGTCAAAGACAAATATGTATACGTGAAGAAAGCTGTAAAATGATGTGAAAGAAGTCATAATTTTATGAGAAGAGCAGTCAAAAATGTTTGAGAATAAAGTAATAAAATCATGAAAAAAAAGGCATACTTTTACGAGAGTTAAATGAATGAAATTCGTAATTTTAGGATAAAGTCATTATCAGTAAAAAGTGAAACATTTACATGAATAAAATCATTGGGAAAAAACTTGTAATTTTATGAGAAAAAGTCATAAAATTAAAAGAAAGTTACAGGAATAACGTTATAATTTAACACAATTGAGAATTTAAGAGATTAAAGTCATACATTTATGAGGTTAATTACTAAAAAACATTAAAACAACAAAATGAGAGACGTAAAGCGCATTATAAGCAATTTTTTCAGCTCTGGTTTCCCAAATAAGGAAATCCTAAGTCTTTTAGTGAGATTGACCTTTGTGAGTATAAAGACGTTGAAAGTATTAGCGGGGATCTGAGCCTCTTTAGAAGGAGATTCTTGACCCACAAGGAGTAGATTTCTGGCGGGCACGCCGTTTTACGCCGCCAGCAGCTCAGTCGCTGAGGTCCAAATGCATTATGGCCCATTGATTCCTTAATAATAAACAGCTGCATTGATGGATTTAGTTATTCATGTGGATGGAGGCTAAAACAACAAACCAACTATGTTTTGAAAAGGTGTTGCTTTATCTTTGAAAACAAAAACAACTTTTTTCTCATAATTTTTCTTGTGTTATTACAACCTCATAGTTTTACCACTTTATTCTAATAAAGTTAGGACTTTTTTCTCCCAATTTTAAGACTTTTGTCTCATAAAATAAAAACTATTTTCCTCACAATTGTACGACTTTATCTTCATCAAATAAAGACTTTTTCTCATATTTTTTTTTATTTATACTCAGTTTTTTCATAAGGTGGCCCAAATACACTTGAATATGAAATAAAATCAACCTATTTATTTATTTTTAGTGAGGAATGCTTTATTTTGCACTCCTCACTACTCTGCTTCCTAAACGTCTTAGGAAGAAGCAAAAATTGAGAAGTAAAGCCTTCTGAAAAAAGAGATCAAAATTAATCCATGCAAATCGGGTAGTTTTTATTTATTTATTTTTTTTTTGTAGACAATATTCTGTGTTGTAGGAGACAAGGATTTTTCCACTAGATAAGCTCTTTATGAATACTGTATTAAATTTGCCCCAGACGGTAAACAAAACTGCTCTGTGAACTAAATTTGCCCCTGCTCAGAGGAAGAAGAAAAAAAAATGTTTCATTGGAGTCATCCTTGTTGGGTTTGGGGGTCTTTCTTTGTATGTATTGACAGCTGAAAAGATCCGGGTGATTAATGACTTGAGGCCACATGGGTTGGGGAGGGAGGACGATGAGTGGGATGTGGGGGATGAGGGGGATGCATAGTCTTCATCCATAAGAGCCCTTCAGCTACTCCTGAGATTGTTAAAAATGCTGCCTCTGTGAGCTGTTAAGTTACTTTTAGCTCAAGATCCTTAACGAATAAAGCAAATTGAAAGCGCAGACAACAAGCAGCTTTGCAACGTTTGTGTCCAACGTAGCATTGTGGTTCCCAGAGAGGTCTGCACAAACGCCTCATTATTAATCAGCTCACAGCCAATGAGATCGGGTGGCATGGGAAACTGAGTAAAGTTTTTTGAAGTATGCAACAAGACATAAACAATGCTAAAAGTCACCGGATGCTAATGACTCCCATTTTGGAGGCTCCAGCCAGAAATTTCACAATAAAATACGAAGAAAAGTGAGAGACACTTGACACTTTTATTGTGCTTCCACACAAAAAGCTGCTCTGTCCAACTCTGAGTCATGAGAAAACGTGTTGAAATATTAAAAAAAACGACAAAAGAATAACACAATTATTGTTTTTTATTGTGTTCTCTGTTACATAAATACATTTTTTTTTACTGAGAAAATGTTTTTTTCTCTCTAAGCAGAATCAGCAAAGGATTAATAAAAGTTCACCAAAGAAAAGTCATTTCGCCAGAGAAAATCAATGCCATGGATTGAGATCTCTAAAGGAGAGATAAAAATCGTACTTTTATTTCAAAGACAAAAGTCCTGGTGAGGCCCGAGCAGCAGAGCCCGAGCCGAGCCAAAAAGGGAAACTCGCCGCACATATCTTTGCAACGATCCGGAATCAATGGAGTCTCCCTGGATAGACAAAAGAGATGATGGATGGTCTGTTTCCCTTTTAAAGAAATTGCAGTTCCCCACCTTTTTCCAGTTTTTTTATCTGCTGTCTGTGGATGCAAAGCAAATGTAAGGCAGCTGTGAGAGCGGCCATAATGTGCTTTTACAGGGAAAGTGCTGAACAGTGAAAGCCATCGGACACAATGATGCAGAAAGCCAGAGATGAAATTTAGAGAGCGACTTGAAGGGGATCTTCTGATGCAGATCCAGAAACTATAGGTAAATTCAGCTAAAAGTTTCAACAACACACTAAGGAGACCGCTCTCTTGGATGCAGCTGCAGGTAAAGCTGGGTATTTACAGCCTGGATAACATTTGTGGAACCTTCAGGAACAAATAAATTGATGTGGTTAGACCAAGAAAAAAAAATCCCTTCATTTAGTTTAAATCCCTTTCACACTGCACCCTTGAGAGTGGGCTAAAGCCTTAGTAACAAGATGCAGATTCGATTTGAAGGGTCTTAAAGGGGAGTAGCCACATCTTATGCTACGTTCACACCGCCCTCTGCAACCAACGTTCAAGCGATCACGTTCCATTAAAAAAAGCTTATAGGAGCGTTTCTGGCTTCTTGCTTTCACCGTCAGTTTTTTATTAGGGATGTTCCAATCGGGTGTTTTTGGGCCCGATCCAATTCCGAGTCATGACATCTTGAGTATCTGCCGATACCGAGTCCCGATCCGATACTTTTAAAGCACATTTAAAAAATGAACAAATGTTAATACACAGATTCAGTTTATCCCATGTTTTTATTTCATTAACACTTTCATCATTTAACCCATAAACAGATAACTTCTGTGAAGTAACTTGAACAATCAAGTAAAAATAGTGATATTATTAACTTTATCATTATTAACTATTATCTAGTAAATACAGGTGATAACTAGTCCTGTGAGAAAGTTTAGTGACTTTAGTATCTTCAGAACATTTTTAACCAAATGGGATTCATGTCTTCATTTAAAATTCTTAAAATTAATGATGACCGTTTGAATATCATGCTTAATATTCATGACCAGCTGATATCATTAGAAAATGTTCTTCTTCTTTATTATTAAAATCATTATTATTATTTAAGATTGTTTTTCTTTTTTTAACCTCTTAAGATATCACATTTTGGGTTTTATTCCCACATCGGTTAATTTACTTAACTGTGGCTCTGTCAGAGAAATAAATAGGCATAAAAGGCAAGAGCTCGGGTCTTAAGGGGTTAAATCACAAAGCTAGCATTTAGCACAGTTAGCGGCTGCTGTGCAGCCGTCTCTCTGTCAGCAGCACAGAGAGGTTAACATTAAGTCAGGGTTAACAGCCTTTGAAGTATGCATAATCAGAAAGTAACGCATCAGTTCAGAGAGAAAGTTCACCTCTCACTGCTTGATTTTGTCCAGATTATGAAGCTGAAGTTTGTGCAAGCCAGCGCAGTGATACAGAACATTTATGCTATGTGAGCGGAACCTTTTTTTAAGTGTGCTTCATCACTGTTTATCATCACTTTTTAATCCACACCCAACAGCCAATCAGAATAGAGAATTGACCCAGACCGGGGAATAATAAGAAACAATTCTGTTGAAAAGGCATTTATAGGTTGAAGTTTGCGTCAAGCCAGGCCAATAGAGACGCTTAAAAGAGTTACTGAAGTCTGAGTCGGTGAGCATTTCAGAAGCTGTTTTTGTTTGACTTCTGCTTGAACTGCTGCCGTATTTTGCTGCGCTTTACAACAATAAAACATTGGGATCCATTCATGACAAGCAAATTTCTACTGGAGAATTTATCCGTAATGATAAATATAAAGCATTGTTCATAATAATGATAAATTGAATGGCCAATACTGATTGGAGGCCAACATTTGATATCGATTGAGTCATCAACCATGTGATCTGGCCCGACTTCTGATCATTTGATCGTATGAGGACATCCCTATTTTTCATGACCATTTTTGGGCAGTATGAAACGCGCTTCCATTAACCCTTGTGCTATCCTAGGCACTTTAACATTGGGAGTTGGGTCACCTAGACCCACTAGACCAGTGTTTTTCAACCAGTGTGCCGCGGGAGATGGTCAAGTGTGCCGTGGGAAATTGCCCTCATTAACTGATCTAAAAACATTTTCCATCTCCAGGAAATCAGCTCTTTGTTCATCCAAACAGGCCCTGATAAAACACTGAGACGTTAAAAATATGAAATATCATAAAATTATTTTTTCTTTGTGTTTATATGACTCTATTAAAGACATTTTGATAAGAATAACGGGATACAGCGATTTAGCTGCAGCTATAACTAAGTAAGGAAAAATCCCGCCCCTTCAACTGTCTCCACCAATCATTTTTGAAGGCTTAATCACATGCCATCAGTCTGACCAATCAGAAGTGGTTAAAGTATTCACTTCCGTGTTTCGATTTGGCGCAAAAAAGTCTCTCTGTTCTAAGAAAAATACCAGCCAAAGTTCGTCTTTATCGGTGTAGCTTTCCACAGAATCTGGTATCAGACCGTGGAACAAGTGAACAAAACCATGAAGCCCAAAGACGCTGGTCTTTCTGCGGTCGGCGGATTATCGGCACTACATCTCCCATGATGCATTAAAGTGACTGTCTTAGCGCACAATGAGTCTCTCCTCTTAACGTCTTAAAACAACGAACACACATCAAACAGTTTTTGAATCTTTTGACTTAATTTTTAATAAATCTTCTAGAAAAAAACAGCTGCAGCTGCCAGCTTTTTCTGCAACAATTATCGCAAAAATGCATGTGAGATTGCAGAGGGGCTGTAGATCAAGACAAACTATTAGCTTTTTCTATTTTTTTAATTTATCTATTTTTTTGGATGGTGGTGTGCCGCGGGATTTTTGTCAAGGTTAAAGTGTGCCGTGGCTCAAAAAAAGGTTGAAAACACTGCACTAGACAGTGCTCTGAACCTTTTTTCTTCAATGATTTGTGATCTTCACTGGTGTCCATGGATTACATGAAATTTTTCCACCTTTGTCATGGTAGGGAGAACACGTCAATGTAAGGGTGGGGTCATCTAAGATAGCACAAGGGTTACAACGAGCGTTGAAAGTTATATCAGTTTGAACTTTGACCAATCAGAGACTTGGATTTGGTAGTGATGTATGGATGGCGTCCCTTTTCATCTGAAGTACCAATTGTTTAAAAATTGATCATGAAGGAGAAATTAATAACTGCGGTTTGTGCCCGGCTGAAATTTTATGACATCAAGTCTTTCATATATCAGAAAAAAGCAGTGAAAGAAAACGCCTGGAGAAAGATTAGCCAGATTTGAACCGCTTTGAGATTTCACACCAAACTGTGTATCCGCAGTATGGTTACAAAAATCTAGTGAGCGAAACATGCTGTGAACAAAGTTAAGACAGTGAAAGTCTGACTAACTGATGGATTTACTGAACGTCTGTCTCGCTTAACGCACCTTAGAGCAACCTATATATGACAAAAGTTAAAAAAAAAGGGCATCAGAGCGCCAGAAAAAACAGTTAAAGGTCACTTCAAAGCGATCAAACACTATGCAGGTAAGTTCCAGTCCAAAACTTTTGAAAAATGTTTTCATGAAAAAAAATATCGGCTCTGAATGTGATTAAAGCTTTTGGAGAATCAAAGTAAAATGTCAAATGTTTAAACCCTTACGGACAAAAGATTCGCATTTTTTAGAATAAGTCATACTTTTTTTGTGCCAGGATTAGAGTTCCAATAATCAGAGATGAGAAGGGTTTCAGAAAAGACAGAGCCGAGGCCATGAATAACTCTGAATTCCTGCAGTTTTAAAAAAGAGAGAGGTGAATCATTAACTGTGGTTCCACTGAGGAAAAGCTCAGATGAAGTTTTCGATGCTTGGATTCTTTAATTTACATCTCCATCTTAAAAGATAACAAAGGATTAATTTAATCCCACTTTTTCATGTTTGTCTCTTTTAAATATGTAGAATTATATATGCAGTTGGCGTTTTATTTTACTTTTTATTAAGTAACAAATAATTATTTATCTAATAATAAATAATAATAATAAAAACATTTGATTTTCTTTTTTATTCTTCTTAATTGCTGCAGTAGTTTTTTAAAGTTTCTTGGACTCCAAGGTTACATTCACATGTTCAAATGAGCATCTTGGTGTATTTGGGCTCCCAGAAGGAACCAAAGGACTGCAGATGATTTCAATCACGTGGAATAAGGATGCAGTTCCACATACTGCAGTTGGGGGGCAATATTGCCTGACCAAGACGGCTAGTCTCGTTAATCCTGCAGTAGTAAAGTCGCAGAAAATATCGACATTGCAATCATTTATAGTAGCAAAATGTTTCCATAATCAACAAACTGTTGATCATTTACTAAGAAAATGTCGCAAAGCAGCTTTTCTCCGCCTCAGGATCCGTTGGATTTACAGTTATTGTGTAAACAGTCAAAGTGTTACAGAAGCTTAAATAGCACGCGGTATTTTGCTGTTGCCGCCGATTGTGTTAAAGGGTTTGTATCCCGGATTCCGGAATAATAAACACCTGAGCTTTAAATGATTTTTAAAACCTTAAAAGTTAGACTTTTTGTTACATATTTTTCGTGCTCAAGAATAAATACAAGACATTTTGAGTGATTTGTTTACAAACAATGAACCTGCCAAAGCGACTCTGGCATCGGGTCAAGCGTTAAAGTCGCTCCAGTAGTTCAAATAGTGTGTTATCAGGCGACATCACCGGTGTCAAAAGGGTTAAAACAGCTTTGAATTGACTTCTCTAAGCTTGTGCCACAAAGATTCTCTCACAAACGTAGCCGCAACTTTTGCTCAAGGTAAAAAGTTTTGTTGACCTTTTTTGTTAATGACTTTATTCGGTTCTGGAAAAGCAGCAACGACACGTCTGCTAAAGAAGACAAATGTGTTCCTAAATGCGGCACAAAGCCTACTGGACCTAAAGAACACACCAGCAGCCGGGCCAACAGTGGAAGCCCCTCTTAGAAACTTACCGAAGCCTTTCCAGAAGTGTTGTGGCCGGTGCGACAGTGTCAGGAGTTAAATATGGGATCTAAATAGGCAGGAGGAATTGGAGGTACAATATAAATGCAAATGGCCCAGCGCTATCCATCACACAATTAGCAGTGTGCTGAGAATTGCTATTCAGTGCCGGTGCTGCATATAAATCTGAACTTCACTCTCTGCTCACGCCTTGCTTTCTGCATTTTAAAGAAGAAGGAGGGACTAAACCCGAAGAAAGCACCGAAAGCAGACACATGGAGACCAACGCACCGCGTCTGCCAAATCCCTACGAGTGTAATCTAATGTGATTACTGCTTACTTGTCTGTGAAATCGCTTAATTACTGATGAGTGATGACGTTTCCACTCTAATGGCGGCTGGCAGCAGTTAAGAAATCAAAAAAGGCTCAGCAGTCCAAGGATTAATCCCAGGTCACAGATGGACACAACTGTGGAGGAACGTTGGGAAAAATGTGGGCATATATCAAGAACATTGTCTCCGGGGTCCATTGAGAGGCAGGAACGCTGCTCCCAGGCACCACTTACTTCTTTTCTGAAGGTTTTCCCCACAGAAAGGCCTCCTCCGTCAGCAGAAAGGTGTGCTTTGAAAAGAGAAGAGAGAGGGGGAGCTCGGGGTGGTAGGAAGAGGAGGAGGAGGAGGAGGAGGTTGCATTGCTTGCCAGACGGGCCTAAATTTCAGCAACCTCCTTCCGGGATCAAGAGCGAGCCCCACCACAGCATTAAACAGAATGCATAAAAGCCCCAACATAAACAAAAAGTAGCCTGGGAGCGCCGGTGCGGCACGCCGCCTGCTACTTATCACTCTGAGCAGTTCAAGGTTTGGTCCGGACAGCAGAAGCGGGCCGCGCAATTCCTGCTTTTAGACCAGCCTGGTGAGCAGCAGCGAGAAGCGATGAGCATGCTGACCGCCGCAGAACCCAGCTGCTCAGAATTAACAGGAAGTTCCACCAATTTAATAAAAGCAGGTAATGAGCACTCGTGAGGTTGGCGTCGTCAAGCCGTAATGAGGACGAGAATTCGCCGAGATTCAAAAAGTCGACCTCTCTGCCAGGTGCTCTGACGGTGACCGTCCTCTGATTAGTCTGCAACAAACGCTCATTATCACAGCTTTGATTTATAGTTCGACCCGCGGGGAAACCAAATCTAATACCAGCTCGGCAATAATCAACTTACTGTAAACTTGCAACTGTCGAAGCGGGTTTTCTAAATATTTAAAGGTCCGCAGGTCTAGTCTGGAGGGAAGCTGCAGATAAATGATGTGGGGAAAACCAAAATATTTTAACAGCCTTTCACTGGAATTACAAAAACACCTTTTTTTCTCACTGTGGGAAGCAGGAGTTCAGCTGTTGATTCCTTCAAGACTGAACCGATCCAAATGTTTCACCCAATCTTATTATAGTCACAGTCACTTTAGCTAACATCCATTTTTGTCTGATTTATTTAGAATCTTTGTAGAATTTCTTGTCTTAAGTCTCTTTATTGTTTCACTAAGCCAATATTTGCTTAATTTATATTTTTTTTTTATGTTTATATAGATCCACTTTGTAGCTAATTCTACAGATTAACATTTTGTTGTGCTATTTTTCTATGAACTTTATATTTTAATCCATTTATATTTGAATTTTAGCCTATATTTAGCATTTAAATGAACATTCTCAATAGAGAAATTACATCGGTTTTTCTAAGACAATAATAATAATAATGTCGTTTTTTTGCTAAATCGGTTTTGTTGCGTGTTGAAATCTTTCTGACCTCACCCTTTCTTGCAGTTTGTCGCATTGCCCACACATGCAGTCAAAGCATTGATTTGGCCAAAGAAGATGTAAAACGAGATGAAGTCTACTGTGTTTCTTTCCCAACAGCGCTTGATTCATTTTCTATCCCCTGATAAATCGGTTGATAATGTAATTTAGATACATTAAGGAGTCGTCCCGGTTTAGACAAAATGTCCTCAGTGTTATTGGTATTTAGCTTCCAGTTGTAGAATGAAATGTCTGCAGTTCTGGGAATATAATATTTACATAATGACTCACAGATGTTATCACACTGTAATGACCCTAATGATCCTGCAGTTACTGGATCCAAGCACAGAGCATGAAAAATGTTTAGCAGCACAATGGGCCGATCAAGGCGTAATCTTACCTTTCCTGTAAGGATAAAAGGTCACAAATAAATGTTAAAGGTGCTGTCTGCCGCCGGCTCTGGGGTGTGGGGTGCCGGGCCCCCTTCTGTTTCTGGAGCATTCAGTGTGATCAAGGTACACTCTAAGAAGCACTTCCATCTGTTTCTTCACTTTTGTCCAAATACGGGCATGGGTATAGCATAATCATGTGAGATAAATCTTCCATCAATAATCTATGATAATATTTCAAATTTGTTGGTGTATGTATGTGAGAACTAAGTCATGCAATTTACTTATGACACTCTTAGATCATGACTCTGTATTACTGACTGCTCCCCCACCCCCTCTATCTCTCCCATCTTAACACCTCGTCCCCCATCTCCAACATCACATTCTCTCTCCCTCTGTCGTCTCTTTTTCCATCCAGTCCAACAAGGAATAGTGCCAACCTGGGTCAAAAACCATCTAACGGGAAGAAAACAATTTGTAACAATTGATAAATTTACATCAGAATCCAAAAGAGATACGTTTTGGTGTCCCACAAGGATCTATTCTGGGCCCACTGCTATTCAATATTTACATCAATTATATATTCAATATTTGCTGATGACACAAATATATTCTATTATACAAAAAATCATAAGAAACGTATCAATGTGGTGAACACACAATGCATATAAACATAATTTTAAAAAATAAAGCTTAGCCTCAAATACAAAAGAGGTTTATGCAAATATACACATTTGTCTGAAAATCCATAAACCCCTATTGTTACAGTAAAATCTGTCCAACACAACTGGCCTTCAGCTCTTTTATAGGGCAGGTTAAAATACATGAATAAATGTTCAAGAAATAATCTTTAGTATTCATTCACGGATTTTCTAAACCTGTTGGGAACAAGACAAATATATGTGTTTTTCTCCCATTTTTAGTATTCTACACCCCTATTCAAAATGAAAACAATTCTGAATAGTGTTAATAAATGTTCATGTATTCTTGTATTCTTATTATAAATGTGAAGATTTAATAATGGACCAAAACCAGCAGCAGCCAGTTTTAGGTATTTTGGTGCTGCCACTCTTTGATCTGCTTTCATTAAATGACTGTAATGATGTGTAGATGTGTATGTGCTCAGGTCTGATCAGCAGTGATGTAAAAGAAAAAAACATGTTTTTCCTGCTGTGCTCAGATACTTAGTGTGGGTTTAAAATGCCTTCTTGAGAGAATAAGTGTTTGTTACTCTAATTTTTATCCATCCACCGACTATGAGTCCAAATTTGTCCTATTTGGTGTTACAGAAATGCGGGAGACCATCTAACGTGTGATCTGTTACGAAACCACGGATCAAACTCATTCCAAAAGAACAGCCAGAACCACCTTCAATGTCGCCAAACAGGTTTTTTCTTTTTTTTTTTTTGACTCTGGGAGGTTGTTGGAGCAACTTGTAAAAACCCACACACGCACCCGGAGATCACACAAACTCGCAGAAGCAAAGTGACAGTGCTAACCTCCACATCACCCAGCTCTGCCACTCAAAATCCAGAGTCGAAAATGTTGATGTAGAGAGTCAGGTCACCTCTTCGCTGCGTGAAATAAAACCTTAAGTCATTCGTCGGCTTGGCAGGACGCTCTGGCTGCAGTCCTGCATGTTCCAAGAGAATTTTCTGTATAATTAACAGCAAAAAGCAACACCATAAGTTTTTCATAATGTTTTGTTAAATTTGGTTGAATTATAAATATTTTTTTCTCCCTGGAAGGCACTTCGAATTATTTCTGTGACTATTAAGTGCTGAGGAAACTTGTCCTGCCCACATCGTTGTGTCTAAATCATGAAAATGCAAAAGGTTTCTTTTACTTTTTACATTTAACTAAACACTCTAAAGGACTCTAAACAGAATATTTGAGATTTCATAGATAAAGAACTAAGAGCATGATTTTGTTTAAAAAAAATTCTGCATCTATTGACAACTTCCATCCATAAAAAAATATTTTAATAGTAGTTATCATATTATGATAAGCTTTTCTAAGCTAAGGATCAAACATCAGATTCGCTCTTAAAGAACTTTCTGTTTCCTCTCAGTAAGAAATCAGAGAGCTCATGAAAAAGGCTGCTGTCAGTTTTGGGAATAAATTGAAGGATTTTTATTATTTTATTTTTCATTTCCTGCAGCTTTCTGTGAGTGTAAAGATTTATTTTGAGGATTTATTTCGATTTCAACCACATTCAAGAATTTGTTTTAAATGTATTTTTAGACTTGTTGAATGCTTACATTCTAAAATAAATAAACAGATTCCAAATTCAAAAATGTATATTATGGTAAAATTCTGGGCCCAGATTATAATTTTTTTGATGTTAAATTACACATTACAGTCCCGATACTATAAAAGTGTTCCCAGTGGTCTTTTAATTATGATAATGTGGTTTTTCACCAGCATTTCAAATACCTCTACTGTTCTCTAGGACATAGTTTCTGCAGAGCAGCAGTTCATTAGAAATTTGAGTTGTGAGCGGGAATCATTATGCTGGTTTTAACCTCTTTTAATACTTTTATGATTGTACAATGTTTTGTTTTCCAAGTTCACAGCACTTTGGTTCTTTTTGGCTGGTGCTGGAAGGTGCTTTATAAATAAATAAATGACGATGATGATGATGATCACTGTTGGCGCTAAGCAACCCCACCCACACTTTGCATCATCCAGATGTTTTTTTACACTTTCCTGGGACTTACCTAGCTTACAGCCCCTCACACCCCTAACCTAACATTACCAGTGCAACAAAAAATGGTAAACAATATTGGAGCTATCCAGCCGTACAGCTTTGAGCCAGATGCCAGCTTAGACAAGAAAACAAATACATACGTGAATCTATTTGTCTGAAGTGGATTTATCAGAAAGTGCATATTTTTCAAGTCACAAATACATTCGTTTTCAAACAGCATTTTTTCATCTCCTTCTGATTCACAGCAGTTTATATTAAAAATACCAAATTTTAAGCCAAATTTTCTTCATATATGCCTTGCATCATTCATTGGAGTGGGTCTTTGACTATGTTGGATTGGCTACATAAATTAAACCTTTATCACATTGAGACGCAAAAACAAAGTCAAAAAATGCATTCCATCCATTGTCACTACCCCCTTTACCCCATGCGAGGTCTCAGGGGTCCCTGGGTTGCAACATGGTTGTTTTCCACTGTTCAGAAGAAAGCAGCACATATTCTGATGTAAAAGCATCAATCAATCACATAAACTGCTGTAATCAAGTTTCCTCACTACACTCATAATATGGAGCTGCACTTTGCAGAATGAATCATCTCCTATTCTGAGCTCCAGTGCATATACGAACATGAGAACCGGGGGATAACTCCATGCACAACAAGCAGCCGACACAATAAAATCAGCGGCTGTTCGATATCAACAGTAAAAAATCAGCAAGCGCAGCAAAAGCCAGAAGAAGCTATTCTGCATGGTAATGGCCTTCCTTTAAGTGCTCAGCTGAGTCTTCCTCACAAAGGCCTGCTTTGATAACCACACACCTCCCACATGTCTCATCTCAGCAGATGCTGGGTGGGGCCAATCGCTCCACCGCCGGATGACATCTCTGCATGTGATGACACCGGATTGAGAGTAGGTGTGGCTGCCGCAGTAACAACAACAACAACAGATTAGAAGTGCAGAAATGCAGAGATCCCTCATTAGGAGCCCTTCACCAACTTTTACTGTTCAGACAGGGTTTTTGGGGGGCATTGGGAGTGGATGCTGGTTGTAGCCATTACGGAGAGTGATGTGAATTGGATGATAGGTCGCTTGGCAGACCTGCACAATTCCTTTGAGGCTCCAGAGGTCTGCACTACCTGATCCCACTGGCTAAACACTAGACACTGCTGAGGCATGCAGAAACCCCTCTGCATGCCTTTGTGCTGTTTACCCTAGTGGCTCCATGCAGCACAGTGGAGGAAATAAGTATTTGATCCCTTTGCTGATATCGTAGGTTTGCCCATTTGAAAAAGAAATTGACAGTCTGTCATCTTAATGGTTGGTTTATTTGAACAGGGAGAGACAGAAAATCACAAAGAAAAGAAAACAGTAAAGAAAAGAAAAGAAAACACCACAGAAAAGAATTGATATCATTTAGGGAAGTAAGTATTTCAACCTTTTTTGCCAGAAAATATTTTGGCAAAACCCCTTATTATTGTAGTTGGTGAGCAAGTTTTTGCACATATCAAGAGAAATTTCGGTCAACTCTTCTTTGCAGATGACTTCTAACTCAGTAAGATTTGGTGTCTGTTGCTTAGCGACTCTGAGCTTCAGAGCTCTCTACAGGTTTTCCATCGGATTGAGGTGAAGAGACTGGCTGGGCCATTCCATGACTTTGATATTCTTCTTCAGTCAATTCTTGGTTTCCCTGGTTGAATGTTTTGGGTCATGATCCTGTTGGAAGACCCATCTACAACCCATTTTAAGCCTCCTGGCTGAAGGAGGTTCACACTCAGGACTTGACAGTACATGGCTCCGTCCATCCTCCCATTGACATGGTGAAGTAGCCCTGAGCCGAAAAACACCTCAAAGCATAATGATTCCACCTCCATGCTTGACAGTGGGGATGGTGCTCTTGGGGTAATAAACATTGTTTATCTTCCTCCAAACATGACGGGTTCAATTGATATCAAAGAGCTCAGTTTTGGTCTCATTTGACCACAGCACCTTCTCCGAATCCCTCTCTAAATCATGAAGCTAAAAAAATACCAATGGTTTTCTTGATGACTGTGATTCCAGCTGCTTTGAGATCATCAACTCCTGCCGTGTTGTTTTTTCTCACTGTTCTCATGATCTCGGAAGCTCCACTAGATCAGATCTGCTTTGGAGCCCCAGATCTTAAGGTGGATTGATGATCATGATCATTTGGCACCAAAAGTTGTCACGATAATCCCAAGCTTATTGTTGATCGTTTTAAAGTCAATTCTGGTCTACAATCTTTTCCCTTAAATCCATTAAAAGCTCTTTGGTCTTTCTCATGTTGGAGAGTTTGGAGGCTGACTGATTCTGTGGACAGTAGGGCTGCACGATATGAGCAAAACTTGCGATATGCGATATGAGTGATCAATGTTGCGATAACGATATAATTTGCGGTATATACACAAATAGCAAAACAACCAAAAACATAATTACCGTTTCATTGCAACAATTTAAAAATTATACTCCAAATGACCCTCGTTGACGTAGGAGGCAAACATCAAACATAAAAGAGCTCCATCTGATTGGTCAACAACGTGAAAGGGTCCATCCAATTGGTCAAATGCATACATGAATTTATTTGATTAGTTAAATACTTCAAGCTGCCATAGGACTTTTTAAGCACATTTAAGGTAACCATTTATTGCGATTTTTGCTGACTTTTGCGATATGGATATTGCACTGCTTGATATTGCGATAACGATAAATTTGCGGTATATTGTGCAGGCCTAGTGGACAGGTGTCTTTTCTACAGGTTATTAGTTCCAACAGGTGTCTTTTCCCAGATTCAGGTTGATTAGGAGAGTCTGTAAACCAGAACTCTTGATAGTTATTAGGGGATCAAATACTTATTTCCCCCACAGAATGTTGCATGCCATGGGGTGTTAAAAGGCTCAACAACATAAAATCAACAATATGCACAGGCTTCTCTCTAATCCAGCTTCGATTGTGCACCCATGTGAGCTAAACTGACCTTTCATCTATCAGGTCAGAGCACAGCATCGTCCTATATATAAATGTAATTCTCCACATAAATAAGGATTGATCACCGCCTCCAGGCTGCAATCAAAATCCATGATCCAATCAGAGCTTGGCCTGGACAGAAAAAGGATACTTCCATAAATAAAAACTATATCAGAGGCAGCAAAGCACCTCTTAACGGCGAGTCCAAATTGAATCCCGCTCCTCCTCTCTGCAGGTGTGCTTTAAGCTTCCCAGCTACAAAGCCTGCTGGCCTGATGTAGTGCTCACTTTGTTGCCTGCACGCTGTTGTTTTTCCTGCAACGAAGGGGGTTTTACATCATACTTGCATCAGCGGATGTGAGCACCGCATGCAAGAGTCACTGCTAAGCAGGTAATGCCCATGGAAGCCTGGCTGGGGTGATCCCAGGGAGACGGAATCTGTCAGAGGCGCCTTGCCCAGTGACACCCAGGGTAATAAATTACCCAGAATTAACACATCATCCTGTGCTCTGTACCACAGCCACACTCCACTTCATGCCGTGCAGCTTAATGGATCTATTAACCAAATGAAGACAGGGGTACGGTACTTTCAGGGATGAAATTCACATTCTGTAAATCCCAGCAACATAGCATATCCCTGAGAGGAATATTTAATATGGGTTGTTGTTCAAAAGCAGATCAAAAAGTGGGCCTATGTGCCATTATTTAATTACATTTTCATTTATGCACATGTTTTAACATATCAACTAAAAAGAAAGCTCAAAGCCAACCCAGCACGGCCTTTGTTAGCCGTCTGGAAGGGCCTCTGGGACATGTGTCCCATTAAAAGCAAAACCCAGCTGATGTATATCACTGACAGCATGGGATATTAAATAGAGGACTCTAAATGCCAGTTGTGCAGCTTTTATCAACTTGGCACGTTTGGCACACGACCAGGCGTGTGACACGCTGACAGCGCGGCGCACAGCGACACGGGGAAATTTGGGCCGCTGCTCACTCACCACAAAAGGTGGATGCAGATAGGAAAGTGGCGCCCCTCCGCCTCTCATTTCTCCATGACTTCTGTGGGGTGTTGTGACTTTGGCACCAATAGTTTGCGAACGAATGAACTAAAAACATAAAATGATAGGAGGCTGTGTGACAAATGATATATTGGGTCGCAGTGCCAGCTGCTCCACGTACTAAAAACATTTTGCGAAATCCCTGCAGGTTTACGTCGCTGCCACAAGAAAAAACAAGATTCTGTCCCACAGCAGACCGGGACTACAACTGGTTTTTGAAATCCTTCTTTCTTACTTCGCGTTTGAGCAAAAATTTTACCCGGCCTAGTATTGAGTCACAACGGCTTTTGGTCGTAGTGAACAACTACCCCAAAATATGATGACATCACAGCGGGTGGAAATGAACAGGGCGAAACTCTTTTATCAGGCTAAATAATATAATGTCAAGTAACAAAGCCAAAACACACGTGCCAGGGATATCCATCGGGGGCCATTTTGTGGCTAAATATAAAATAGAAAAATGCTCACCTTTTTGCACAATATGGGAAAAGAAAAATTTTTGTTTGAGAGATCTTCACAAAATTTTACTTACAAAGAGGCCACAGGAATAAGTCTACAACCATAACCAAAGATTTGACCTCGGGAACAAACCACCTTTAGTACCTTGTAAAAATTCAGTTTTCAATCAGTCGCCTCAAACTCAAAGATCCTTGGAAAGCTGATTGGGAAAAAAGTTGGTTTTAAAGTTTCCCAGTTGCTCACACATTTTTAACAGAATACTGTGAACGTTTAATACATGAATCCCTTGCTCAAACTGATCAAAAGGATATGATATAAAATGTGAACATATGAAGAATATGGTTGTGGTCAATAAAAACCCTCAGTTGCTAAGGAAATTCAGTTTACTTTTGCAGATTCTTCTAAAAATTACAGAAACCTGTTCGTCACCCCAAGACGACCAAAGAATACAATGGTTGCTATGGAGATAAAACCACCAGTGTTGGAGTGTCCTTGAGAAAGACACTGAACCCCACATTGTTCCTGGTGGTTATAGGTTGGCGCAAGTGTTCAGCAGTGGAGCCGCCATCAGGGTGTGAACGTGTGTGTGCACACATTACTTATAAGTAACTATACGCCATTCACCATTTGTGATAGAAAAGCAGCCATTTTGGAAAAATGCTCCGACCAGGGTGGTAGGGGCAGAAAAGTGGAGTGAGGGTTGTGTGAAGGCAGGTGAAATAGGAGCTGCGAAGGCAGGGAAAGGTCGCGCCCGTCGGCCTAAAACGCCACTCTTTCCTTTTATTTATTTCTTTTTTTATGTATATTTAGTCCTGCATTAAAAAAAAATTGGTCTGGAGTGAAACAACTCAAACCTAACTAACAGCTAACAATGTTTCAATTAATTCCCATTTAAAATCGAGGAAAGTCCTCTCCAGCAGAAGAAACATTATTAGCATGATTTTTATCCATAGTGCATAGTCCATAATGCAGAGACCTGTCATTTTAATTTATGATCCGGCACTTAGACACATGAAAATGAGGTTAGGCTGCATTTTTCACCTGTGGGCTCGCTTGATGAATAGAGGGGTAATTATGGAAATGAAAACTGAAACCGTTCCACAAAAGTCTGATGTTGTAGGCCGGTCCTTTGCTGCAGAGTCAGCCCGTCCTGCCGCCGCCACCCTTGTCACCGCTACATGACGTTATTAATGGCGGCGCTGATGGGATGTTTTTGGAGACGCTGCAAAAAGGTCGCTGAAGTGCATCGGCGCCGCGCATGAACTTCAACACAAACCAACATGGTGGATAATGTGACACCATGCAAAAAGAACCTAAACATAATGGCGCTGTGATTCATTAGCAGCTGCGAACAGCAGAAAAGCTAAAACGACTTCAAGTTTTTGTTATTTAATCTACTAAGCTTTTGTTTTGCCAATTTGTTTCATAAAAAAACTTATTTTTTTTATTGGTGTACACAGTAAATGAGTGGCTACAAAAGAGTAATGGAGAATAAGTTTAGGCAATTTCAGCTTGCAGAGACGCAATGATTAGCCTGCTTATGCTAATTAGCCACAAGGGGCGAGAGGCATGCTAGTCAAATGAGAATGTTTAAGGGTCATTTCAAGATGGAATACAATAAAACTGGGACGTTTGTGGCTTGTTTAGAAAAAAAAAACAAGGCTAGTTTCTCTTTTAGATTTTTTCTTGTTGTGTTCCTCTAGAGTTTTATTTAGCAAATGTGGTTATGAAAATAGAACAAAGCCCAAATGGGAGCTAATTTTCCTAATCACATCAACATTATTAGGGGAATTAGCATGTTGCAAGCCTTCCTTTGTGAATGATTCAGGAAATTCAGTCAATCGGCATTGGTTGTCCAAGCATCAATACCAGTCACACTACCACCTCCAATTTCATTGTTAATTGTCTGATGAAAATTGTTTTTTGGGGGTTTTTAACATGTTCCATTGGCATTTTTCTCATGACAGGCAAAAAAGTATTAAGAAAATTAAGCTTAAACTATAATTCAGAGTATTTCTTTAGTCAAATCGTTGTGGAGCAGATGAAAATAATACAATTTGGAATAGAGTGTATGTGGAAATGTGATGTAGAAAATAGAAGCTCCACAAGCTCCCAGTTCCACTCTGGTCTGATGCATCCACTTGCAGAAAAATCTATGTACGTCTTAGTTTTCCTCGTCTGAGCTGGTATCTGCCTCAAAACTACATGGTTGGAAATCTCTGATGTTGCTCGCCCTTTTGTTGCACGGGTTGTGAGAGGCTTTAAGCTAGCAGGAGAGCATGTAAACAATGAGTTATGGGTGACTGGAAGAGGGGGTGGGGGTGCTACACAACTCAGAGGCGAATTTCTAATAAACTTCTTTTGCTCATGTTTTAACTGTTAAAGTTGGCACATTTTGTCAAATTTGTCCTTTAGTAAATGCTTTTTTTATGATCTCGGTTAAAAATGGCATAATCAAATTTAAGACCATTGTGAATGCTTTTAAAATGGATCCAAAGATAATCAGAGTGGACTTTTAGCAGGACTACCACTTAAATTGACTTTTGTAGGAGCTTAAACTGTGATGTTGTTCACCTTTCGGCATATCCCTTCTAGGGTCGCCACAGGTGGTTTGGCAGAAATGTTTATGCTCTTCCTGACACAACCCCGTATTTTATCCGGGCTGGGGACCGGCACAGGGTTGACCCAGACTTGGTCCCTCTTGTGGATAAAAAGTTAAGCATCAGTAGGATGGAGCTCATTGTGCCCCTTGGGAATCAAACCGTGGTTTCCCGTGTGTCTGCACTTACCCAACTGAGCTATCCAGCCACCAAAAAAAGTGTTGCCATGGAAACCTATTTAGATTTTTAGGACCTAGTTGATGGGAAGCTTCATTTTTTTTTTCAGGAGAGCAAACCAACCTGGCAACAAAGACAATTTAAAGTTTAAGTACTTTGTATAAGCTACATTTGGGGGCTGGTCAGAGTTCACCAGCCCCCAAAGCTCTTGCTCTGTAAGGTTGAAAAAAAATTGTCTTTGATGAGTATAACTCAGGCAAATTTTGAAGAAAATTTCCATTTCATAAAAACGACAGAGCATTCTGCGTGTGGAAAGCTTCTCAAAAATATTCGTTTACTGCTGAAGAAAGTGAAGAGCAGCGAGATTCAAAACAGGCCCACCCTGCTCAAGTGTGCTCATTGTCTCCTGTTTAAGTGGGGTCAAGATAGACCATGTTGAGCTATGAGCATGAGGGCCCACCGAAAAAACACCATTCTAACCCAGCAAACCATGCCGCAGCTCTCAAGCACAAAGAGCAGCTTTATCCCCGCGCTCTTAAGGTGCTCTCCTCCTGAAACCTCTTCAGAGGTGGAATAGCTTAAAGTTTAATGAGAAAGCTCATGCAGAATAAAAGAGGTGGTTTTGGGGGGGAAAAATGTAACTAACAGGATCAGATAGCGTGCGAGCAGGCATCCGTTACAATGTGGAAAAGAAAAGTTCTGAAAGCAGAAGAGAATAAAAATACTGAACAAATAACACTTAATTGAGGTCAGTGTGACTGAACGTTGCAAGGCCAGGATGGCTTTAACATAGGTTCCAGATGGCAGGCTGTTATTTTACTGTGCCCTGCTAATACTGCAGGATTCGAAGCCAGTAACCTGAGTGTCCCCTGGGCCCCTTGGCTCCTCCACCGCACCGAAATCAGGGCTAAGCTCCTGCCGCTCGCTTCTCTGCAGGTTTACTCAACTTTGAAAGGGGATGTGTTTGGATACGGCGATGGAGGATGGGGGCGCGTCTGTGTGTGCGGAGGAGGGGGCTGTGCAGTGGAACAGAGCGTGTTAACACCATCTCTGTGTTTTAACAAGTTTGGAAACAAGCAGGGGTTTCCTCCAAATCCTCGATTGATGGCGTCTCGCACTCTTTGACAGCAGCGGAGAATCCCAGACTTTTCTGTGCTGTCTCAGCTAAACTGAGTGAAACGCACTCTTCCTGTCATTTAAACGCCGGCGCTACACGCCGATACCTCTCATCGCTAACTCCTTAGAAAATAAAGATCAGTGCCGCAGCTTTGAAAAGCTGTTTTCAGTCACACACACAATGTTGGGATCCAAGCCTTCTGTTGTAGTTTTAGTTGTAAGTTTTATCCAAGTTAGGATTCTTTTTACTCCAACATCAACAACCACAGCTGGAGGGAGTGCTTTAAAACATATATATACATTTTTATGAACTTAAAGTTATTTTTCCGCAGAACGAGGTGCACGTTTTCAGAAACAAATCAGAGATTTGAATAAAAATCAAATGTAAATAAATCCTCTTATTGAACCCCCTTAAAACCTGGACCTTTGGCTCCAGTGTTGATGTTCTTCCAGCTACCATAACTCTTCAACCGTTCTGGCAATGAACACAATTCCAGTAGATTCTGATGCAAGACAAAAGTAGCTTTGCGTTCATATGCAGTAATGAGGTGCTTAAAGATCATTTGCTTACACAAATGATCCTAAATCAGCCGATTCACATCGGTGGCGTGAACGGCCAAAGAGTCACGGAATGTCAAAGAGTCTAAATTTAAATAAGGCATAAGAGTGGATGGAGGGGAGGCTACTTTTTATGCACATGAATCCGTTTTTAGTTCTTGCTCTGACCTGTTCTTTGCTTCAGAAATAAGCAACAAATAGCATCTGCGGTAAATCTGTGCTGGAACTTTTGAGACATACAGTAACATTAGACTAAAAAGTGTTACCGTGAACTTAAAAACCTTTAAAAAAAAACGACAGCGCCTTATAATCCAGAGTGCCTGTACAGATTCATTCTGGTTGTGTTTACTGATGTCGAAGAGATTTTGAGAGATACACTGCCATATGACTGAAGATTGAGCATTTATTGATGTGCGCCCAATTGTGCGGAAAATACGGTTATCAGAAAAACCCTGTATTGACATGTCATTGATTGCTGTTTTGAAAAGAATGTTATCAACATAATCGTTAAAGTGTTGCATATTGGCACAGAGGTGCTTTCCCCGAGTCAGAATCGGTTGGATTTACATTCATTGTCTAAACGGTTAAGACTTATAGTAGTTCTAAGAGCGTGCGTTATGTAGGTTTTGCCTGTATGTCTGCGGTGTTTAAGGGTTAAACCAAATCAGTGTCATCAGAAATGACTGCTGACGTGTCATTCATTGGTGTTTTGACAAGAACAATAATAAAAAAAGTTAAATAAAACAAACAGCACTCCACAAAATCTGAATTAAAATTAGTAGGTAGGATTGTGGGTGAATTTTAAGAAGTGCTTCAACAACATATTACAAACTGGCTAAAGGACTGTATCATGCCATTGATTTCATGATGGTTCGTGTGTTGTTTAGCTGTAGCCCATCAACCATTTTGTTAATTCTCAACCAATCATCTTCAGAGAGCAGACTCAAAACAGGTAGGAAACATTCCAGAACAGTACAGCATAAATTGGTTTGATCTGCTTTCACATTGTACTTTTGAGAGCAGACCAAACTCTCTGGAAACAACGACTGGTCCGCACTAGAAAGTTGCTTTGCTAAAGGTACTTTCAGATTATCCAGAACCTTCATATTTAGTTGGACCAGCATTCAGGTAAGTTTCCACATTTGCTAAAGATAAAAGCAGGAAGTCATTATTGATTCACTATTAATGGTAAATGGGTTTTATTATTTGAATGTTTTCTTTAGCTGACATGTTTGGTGTAAATATGTAAGCCTTGTTGTTCTTTGCGTTGTGGTTTCTCTTCTTGAAAAAAGCCATCATGTCATAATGTCACAGATTGCTTACAAGCCACAAATCCTTGATCTGATGCTGGCAAATAAAAATAAATCTGTAAAACAGGAGTTACGAGCGTGTCAGCTGCCAGCAATGTATATCTCCTGCTACTTAAGAACAGCATTTTCCTTTTTATGATTTCCTTTTAGCTCAGCACAACAGCCGCTGTTCTCTCATCTAAATCTCATAAGCTCCCTCAGTGTTTCTGCTTGTGTGTGCACATGGAAAAGGAAAACATTCTCCTAAGCTTTAGTTGAAAAGATTGTCTGAAATGATGCAAAGTGGATGGAAAATGCAGTTAACTAATGATTTAAGACAAACAGCAATGCTCATCCACCTGTGAGCTGACAGATTGAATACTTTTGTCTTGTCTCAAACTTTTTTTCCACATCACACATTCATTGGTCCATATTGCTGCAGCACAATCTTTAGAAGAACACTTTTTCGAGGCTGGAAACGACACCTTTTAATGACGACACCACAAATCCCAGCCCACTCCCTGTTGTCTCTTATTGCAAAGGAAAAAACCTTCCCACTCTGACTTTTAAAATAGTTTCTAGAGGTCTTTGAATCATTATTATTATGCTGTTTTTAGCCAAAATACCCAAAGCATCGTTTCTGCAGAGCAACAGTTGTTCATTAGAATTGATACTTTGGTCGTCTACATGTAACTAAACTCCAATAAAAACAGATTGTTGTGTCTTCGTCACCCTCGAACATTTACCTTAGCGTTTGCTGCCTTTAAAAGAGAGATGTAAACATTGACTGTCTATAAGACCTATACAAAGCCCATCGAGACGACGGTTGTTGTGAATTTGGGCTATACAAATAAAACTGAATTGAAGAAGACCTGGACTGAGCCAAACAAAGTTCATTCAGTCGCCATCTTTTCACGATATGCCAGTCATGTTGGATCCAGACAACGTCAGTAATGTTCTCGTCAGCCTGATTCACCGTCTCTATGGCAATCACTCTCGTCAATCAGGAGTGAGCTTGTTGGAAGGCCACGCCCCTTTCATTTGAAAGCAGCCTACACAATCTGTCAAAGGAACATTTTGAACTTTGAGAGTGGGGGCCAGCAGGGACCACCTACTTTTATTAAGGCTTCTGATTGGCCAGTTTATAAAGAAAAACATAGAATGAAAAAAAAAGATTATCAAGAAAATGTTAAAAAAAAAAAAGGTTGCAGAGCAAGAGCATTTTTCAGACAATTACAATGACGGAGTATTTGCTGTTTATTTCTCAACAGAGGTCTATAGGGTTTCTGCTTCTTGGAGCCAGCAAGTACTTCCTGTTTGTAACGTGAGGGGTTAGGGGTCACTCAGTCCAATTACCATATATAGTCAATGGGTGTAAAGGATACAGACAGGTATCGGAAAATCAATCGAGTGCTGAAGCGGACAGTAGTATCAGGTTAAAACCACAAATACGAACAAGATTATGTTGCTAAAAAAGTATAAAATAGATCGACTGGTAAATAATCAATTTCTGCTGTGCTCTCTACTGTCTTTGCCTTTTTAACCCTTGAGCTATCTTAGATGACCCCACCCTTACATTGTCGTGTTCTCCCTACCATGACAAAGGTGGATAAAGGTGGAAAGATTTCATGTAATCCATGGACACCAGTGAAGATCACAAATCATTGAAGAAAAAAGGTTCAGCGCACTGGCTAGTGGGTCTAGATGACCCAACTCCCAATGGTAATGTGCATAGGATAGCACAAGGGTTATGCACATGTGATGCAAACAAAAAGTCGTCCAATCACAAGCTTGCTTCTACCAAGTCAGGTCAATTAGAATTGGCTGAAGGGGAGTCACAGTGAGGGATGTGTGCACTAAACCAATTTCTTTCAAAACACTGCAAACAATACTAGAAATTGCCAGTAAGAAGAAAACGAGTTTCCCTGTTAAAAGGCATTTCCATTAATAGTTTTAAAAACCAAATGAATTATAATAAATATCTAGATCATATCGTATCGCCTCATAGTTAGTTGAATCTTTTATGTATTAATTGGTTTAATGTCTACAGAGACGTGTTTGAATTCATGTGAGAGGGAAAACATCACAAGAAAAGGTAAAGATTTAGAGTAAATGTTTGGATTTAGGCTGCAAACCTTAAAAAGGTTTGCATAAAATGATTTCAGATGAATCATGTGTTTTGTGATCCAACAGGGGAGCTCTGTTTAAATTACTTTGACCCATTGCTTGGCCTATTGATCAGTTGGTCAACCAACGTGGTGTTTCCAACAAGGGTGGAGGACGTGGAGCGAGGTGGCGGCCAGGACGCAAGAGCATCCAAGAGGCAGTTTGCAGTATGTGGAGGTAACGCCCGGGTTCGGGGTCATGAATGCCATCTTCCATTTCACCAAGCCGGAGCTGTTTTGGCAGGTGTTTCCTTGGCAGCTGTCTTTTTACATAAAAGAAAGCTTCCATCACTCCAGTGGGGACTAACCAAAGCTAAGATAAGTGAGGCATTTCCCTCCAGGCTAAAGGCTGTGGACCAAATGCCAGCGCACTGAGAGTTAGCTTTTAATGCGTTGGTCTGAGAGTGCTCAGATCCCAGAGAAGAAAATATTCAAATAAAAGCACAGATGCACGGCTGACAAATGTGTTGCTGGGTCTGTTATACATTTAAAGCGTAAAAATGTATCTGTGTTGCTTTACCAAGATGACTGACATAAAGGCTCTCTTTGTGCTACACTTGAACACTGGGATAAATTGAACCTAATTTTTCCACTTCCGGCTAGTTATGTCTGGGCGCCATGTTGTCTGTAGCTAAATCCCCTTCTCTTCTTCAAACAGCATTTTTCGTCTGCTCCTGATTCACGGTGATTGGAATAAAGAAATAATCTGAAACACAATTTAAGGCTTAATGTTTTTTCATATTTATCCTCCATCATGAGAAAAATGGCATAGGAACATGTTTAAAACCAGTTTTTAAGCATTTCACACGACGCCATGTGGATCAAAAGAGGAGTGAAGACACAAGGCAGCGTTTGAGTCCAACAGGGAGAAGCAAAAATCATCATTTTCTCCTCAAGTAGTAAAAAAGAAACGTGTGTGGGGGGGCAGGTTTAATCACTTTTGTTTTGACAATGTTGTCCCAAACTAAGGAGGCAAAGAGTCTTTCTGCTCCGTGACAGTTTGACAGGCTTCAAAGCAGCACAGGTTTGGGAACGGTCCATCTTTCTGTTCAACTGGGAATTACTACGACCAGTAATTGTGGAGCATGGAATGACAACATGCCAGTGAAATGAGACCAAGAGCTTTCGTCATACCATTCTCTTCCCAGACATAAGCTTAACTGGCAGTGTTAGCAACAGTCATGACTGCACCAAGCACCAATTATCACTCACAATTTCTACGAGAAAAGGGGGCGGGGCTTCCTTCATAAGGCAGCACTGCATTCTCATTTTTGCTGTTGGTTGAACGTGCGCACGGAAATCCTTTTAGCTCCAAAGCAGCTGGCAGAGGCCTGGAAGCACAGGAGGAGCTCTGCAGCGTTAATGCATGTGTGCTCAGCAAACCCCATTACATATTGAACACTGCACATGTACCACACATCAGAATGACAGCTAGACGCTTGAGCCTCGGCGCCGGACGCACGCCGTGAACATGTGCTCCTCCAATCCCAAAACTGCAAAATGCAAAGATCACATGGTTTTACACCCGACTGTAGTAAAAATAAATAAATAAATAAAGACAACTCACACACATGCAATGCTCAGCTAATTTTCTATGATCTGTTGAAAAGTCAAACTTTGTACGATCCTCCAAAATCGTAATTCAATTGGCACTCTCAAAATTCCAGAACTTTTTCTAGATCAGGGATCCGTGAGTTGACGCTCCAGGGCCACATGTGGCTTCCTCAGCCCTGTGTTGTGACTCTCTGGTAAAAAATAAATAAATAAAGTAATCAAAGGTTTTTAAAACGGCACATTTCCTTCATGGAACCCGAAGCAGAAGCAACGCTCACTTCTGACAGCAGCATCAAAACACGCTTCAGTCTATGCAAATGTAGGATTCTTTTTTTTGCTGCCTACTGGCACAAACGTGCACACGTCGGTGCCAAAGCTGCTTGTTTGTCCCTGCTGCATTTTTACTGCAGGAGGTGATGACACGCATGTGCAGCACAATGCTGCCGCTGCAGGAGAAAAGCCGAGCAGAGACGCTGAAGGCATCATGGGGATTACATCAATACGCCTCTGACTACTTCATGTGTGGTCAACAGACTCCAGTCACAGAACACTTCAGTCTGTTTAAGCATCAAAGTTTGAACAAAAAATGAACGTATTTTTGCCCTTATATTACACTTTAAAAAGTGCATTAGAGGCATGCTTTATGATTGGAGTACATAATGTGCACGTAATCTGCCAAAAAACAAATGTCGCTCATTCTGACACACAGGAAAAAAGCATATTTTTGTTGTTACCATAACAGACATATTTCTGTTTAGTTTAAAGGCCAACGCTGGAGCAGATAAATGGAGATAAATGGAGCATTTGGAGGTATGGAGCACATTTGGAGGAAGCCTGATTTCCAGTTTTTCAATGTAAATATTCCCAGAGCTCTTAAATATCACAGCTCAACCTGTTGTGTATTTAGGTGTCATGAATCACTTGGAACAAAAGGAACTCAAAAAAACACCTGGGCGGCTTGAATTTACAGTTGGACGTTACTATTCCACTTTGGTAAAAGGTTGGTGGAATCAACCTCCAGCAAACCGCACAGAGCTTGAAATCTGAGCCCACATCTTTCCATAATGTGTCTGTGTAAATCTAACAGAGACGTTTACTGAGGACAGGAGGAATGTTTAGACTATTTTCAAATAGGAGAGCAAAGAACAAATGAGAAAGTGTAAATAATATTCTATAAAAACACAATTGAAGTTTGGCAAAATCAACTTTAGTTTGTGTTTTCTCCAAGATGAGAGGGAAAAACTTCTCAAATGAACATTTCCTCAAACTTGTTTACCGGTACATTGTTAGTCTCACTCTAACCATCTATTGCAAATGTGTTCCCAGTGGTCTTTTAATCATGATTATGCAATTTATAGGCAAAATTAAAAAAAACTGTGTCGTTTTCTAGGACATAGTTTCTGCAAAATGGCAATTGTTTATTGGAAATTCCTTACTGAGTAGTGGGTGGGGACTGTTGACGTGGAGCAACCCCACCCCCCTTCCCATCACTCATTTGTTTACACTCTCCCCAACAAGCTTATAGCCCCTCACACCCTAAACGTAACGTTAGTGGTGCAATGAAAATGGCAAGCAGTATTTGGGGCTATCAAGCTGTACAGTTTTGAACTAGAGGGAGAATTTTTTAAAGCAAGGAGCTCATGGCCCCGCCCACTGTATTTCCTACATCACAATTACAATCTATTTCAAACTGCATCGTCTGCTCCTCATTCAAACAACTGTAATAAAGAAATACTCAGAAATGCAATTTTGAGTTTCAATTTTCCTAAAATATGTCCTCTATCAGGAGAGAAAAATACCACAAGAACATGTTAAAAAACACCTTTTTCATTATAGTGGGTCTTTAATCATTGATAAATTTGTTAACATCAAAGCTCCAGTTATTTATTAAAACTAACGCAATGTTCTGGCCTCGATCTGGACCAAACTAAGGGAACTGGGTTGGAAACAAACAGTTCTCCCAATCTGAAAACACCCTTAGTCAAATCTCAGACTTTTAGGTCACTTGTAATTGCTGAAAGGCAAAACAGCCACTTGAGAGTGTTCAGTTAATTTGACATTTCTCTTGATTATATGGGGGGGGGGGGTGAAAAGTCATTAAGAGAGCTCACAATATAACAAAAACTACTATCAAATGTTTCATTGTTTTATGAATATCTGTATTTTGGTTTAGGCCTTAAATGACCGACCAGCACTGATACGCAATAAAAAGCTAGAAAAGACAGCAAAGTTATTAAAATCAGGTGATTTTTGAGCAATTTATAACCAACTAAACTATGTCTACACTAAAAAGCAACATCAGAGATCTGCTTCGCTGCGACCTTGAAACTGCTGTCAGGATAAACACAAAAACATCTTGATTTTTTTGTGTTGTTGAGCAACAAAACACAAAAACCACAATAGATGCTTCATAACTATTGGGAATCATCCAATAGGTGCTTGACAACACAACTGTTAGTTTGCAGCTTTACTTTGATTTTCACTACAAGTATTTTAATTATACCTTTAAATTAGCTGCTCCTTAAATAAGCAGAATCTGCACATATGTTGCATGAAATACCTACAAAGAAAAAAAGAGCGCTTTGCATCTCAAAGCATCTCTGTTGTCGCCAAGTCTTTGTTGCAGATGACAAGTAAGTTTTGGCACAGTAATGTCTTCTGCAGTCAGTTTTTCCAGCATTTAGGCGCTCTGATGCCCAGGAAAGTACAAACCCAAACAATTGCAATTATCTCTCAGTTTGCTAGAACCTAGAATAAGGGGCGGAGCTATAGGGGGACAATTTTTGAGTCAATATTAGTATCATTTTAGACAAATATTTAAAAATAATTATCCCTACAAGCTAATTTAAGCATTAGTAATAGTATCTCACCTAAAAGAACAGCTGTTTAAATATAAATAATAATAGTAATCTTAATAAAACAGTATTTTCTTTTTTTTTTTTTATAATGGGCATCGACTCTGCTCTTCCACTAGATTTCTGCCCCCGCCCACCATATAAAACGTTCTAGCTCGGCCCCTGCCTTAGAATCAAACTACAAAGACGTTCTAATATGATGGCAGGTTCCAATTCAGCACTGAGTGGCAGCTTCACCAAACATGCTAATTTATGTTCAGCCAGGAATAAATAAAACCTACGGCTCACAGAGGGTTTTGTTTACCACGTCGGGATTTTGTAAGGAGGAGGTCAACCGGCTCTGCTTCCGCTTCCAGTGATGGCCTTTCAGTTTTGAAAAATGAGCTCTGTCACCAAATGTCATCTTACCACTTCTATGTTATCTCATCAACCTCTTTGCGGCGCCACACCGACGCCCTGCCTATGACACCAGCAAACTGTTAGCTTTCCTTCAAGGCAGACTCGTTGGCCTTATTAATATTTATAGAATAACAGCTTAAGGCCATCCCCCTAGAGAGCTATCACTCCACTTTGCTGCCTAACATGCATGAAATGTATTGACAACTCCTCTTCAAATCTCCTGCTCCCTCTGAACACCTCAATGGAGTGCAGCAGCCTTCTTGGATGCCAGTATTTGTTCTTTGATCTACCAACACCGCTTTTCTAAAACATCTCATTGCAGAATTGGATTAAATAAAGCTGCGATGAACTCAAGAATAAAAGGAGCCCCGGGCACAATGCTGAGTGGCGTCTGAACCAGCCGTTTGGCTCCGGGAGCTCTGACGTACAGGTGACCGCAGCACGCCTGGTAATATGCAGAGATGACCCTTGACTTGGCGTGACAGACTCATGGACATGATCAAAGGCGATGGTTTCCTCTCCAAGACGGCTATCTGATCAGCAAGATTAGTAAAACCCACATAAATCCCGACTTGCATGAAAATCTGATTGCTCCTTTTTCCCAAGATAAGCATTTCCAGAGCTTTCCGGATGGCTGCAGGCGGAATGTCCAATCCCATGATGGAGTGATTACACTGGTATGTTTTTAAGGTACAAAAATATAAATTATGACACACCGTGCATGAAGTTTAGCAGTAGCTGGCCATGAAAACGCTAACATATTATTCAAATCCGATCCAGACGAGACAGAAAACATGAAAAAGGGAATCAGCCATCCACAACTCTTGAACAAAAATAATGTCTAAGAAATATTTTAAAAGAATTTTAAAGACAGAGCAAGTGTTGATAAGGACAAAAAAATGTATGCTGAAAGTAGCAGACATTGTTTGTCCAGAACAAAAGAAAGTCTATCAAATGATTGAACAACTATACGAGTAGAAGCTCTGGGCAGCAACCTCCGACCACAACTGGGAAAACTTCTGGAGGGCCTGGTTTACTGTACAATTGACACTTGGTCATTAAAGTTATTAAAAACAACTTTTTCTCTTAATCCATTTTTTTCACCAAAATTGGCCCCCAGTCTGTCGAGTTCCTAATTTGGCCCTCCGCCACAAAAACTTTGAGAACCCCTGGTCTAGTGTTAACACCGTATGCTAAAGTGTGCTTGAGAACCTGTGTGTGTACAGCAAAGAGCAGTTGTGATGAAGGCATCAGTTGAATGCACCCGCACAGGGGTCGACCCCTACAGGTGCTGTGTTTTGTGCTACATGTGAGTCTCGTACGTCCGCCTTAGAGGAGCCCATGAATATGGAACATGCGACTGTCGTATGTGTGGTGAATGTATCGTGACGTATCCGTAAGGCTAATGTTAGTTGCACACACTTATGATGGACAGACGATGCTGTCAGAATGTGCCTTTATTGCACACTCATTAGTAAAGTGCAGTTGCTGGCCCATACTGACTGCTAGTGAATACCGCAGTGTTCAGCATGACCTGTCGCCAACGGCAAGCCTGTAGAACAAAAATGTGCATGAACATTGTTGTTCTGAAGCTCACCGGGAGGTCTATGACCTTGATATGCTGTACAGGTTTGCCCATATCCCACCCTATGGGCAGCTGTGACCAACGCTTTCGGTAACTCCTGACTTTTGATGAACTAGCAGCCTTCGAGTTTCACACACCTTACCAACACGCTGCTACAACGTCCACAAATACAGAGCCTTTCAGTGTTCCACGTTCGTGTTTGCAGTTAAAAGACTGGATGACAGCTTGTAAGGCAGCTCAGCACCGCCACAGCTGCAGTTTGAGGTCGAACTGCAGTCTTGGTACCGCTTTGGTCCCAAACATCGCAGGACCTCTCTGTGCTGCTTGATGTTTATGTTGCTTTTTCTACTGTAAATCACTGGGGCTTAATTACCTGCAAATTGACTGCCGTTTCACTATCTTGCATAAGATTCTCGCGGTCGTGACAAAACGCCTCCTGGGAGGCTGTTCTGACGGGAGAATTCGAAAGACCCAGAAAGTGTGAGATGCCACTTTGTTGGTCGGGGAGAATCGAGGAACGTGAAAGCTGTCAGCATCCCACCGCCCCCCACCCGAAAGATCGAACTTTTAAACAGAGCAGCTTATTATTGCAGCCTCAAGTTCAGCACAAGCTAAGGAGCTGGAGTTCAAACCTTGGCTTTCTCTTCTGCAGGGCATAGCTGCTGCAGACTGCTGTGTATACCCACGTAGTTGCAAAAGGGGCAATTTGCTGCAGTGCATTTAACTCAAGTGGTGTAAAACACATTGACCCGACATCTGGGTGGAGTCGGTCTGCAGGCTGCAGTTTGAAACGGTCAGCTTCAATTCCTCTCCATCAGTGGAGATTTGTTTTTTGTAAGTACATGATGGATGATCAAACCTAAATGTTTGTCAGTGTGGGTGCTAAAGCTACTCTATTAGAGCCAACTGTGTGATGAAGTTAGCTTTGGCGTTTAATTATTTAAAGCTTTCCAGGCTCACGGCTATCTACTTCATTTCCACTTTACCTGTGCATTCGTCAACCGATTTACTCGCCTGGTTTTAAAAAAAATGAAAAAAGCCCTGCTTCAGTCCAGATCTGCTTCACCCGTCAGAACGGCGGGATTAGATTTAGCTGGCCTTATTGACTGTTGGAGTCAGGTATTTGTAGTTGGTGTGAACCATGAGCCAAAGTGAGCCGCACCATACAGGGCTGCTTGAGGCGAAGACTGAAAGCAAACAGAGATAAGACACATACTTTCCGATAAATAATTCAATCCAAAAATATTACACCGTCACAGGCACAGCCCATCACTCTTCCACGGAAAGAAAAGCAATTAAATGAGTGTGAGCCATTTGAAAAATATTTTTTGGTGTGATTTTTAAGACAAACTAAGATTTCTGTGAGCAGCTTTGACTCAGACGCTTTTCAGCAATTCCAATTTCCAATAGTATGATTTGCTTATACAGAATAATAGCTTTTCTTTTTTTCTTTTTAGGAACAATAAATGTCAGAACTTTTTAACGACATTAAAGCATTTCATTTCATGATAGTAAAAGAGATTTTTAAAGGAGCAGTTCAGTTTTAGTTCAAGCACATGACGTTTTTGTAAGTCTAAAAAATGCTGCATAAAGTTGTGAATAAATTCTCTGACGTTAATATTTTTCTATTTTTTTACATTTGTTCAATGTTTCACATTTATTAGTTTTGATTATTACCACTTTTTATTGGTTAAAACCAAGTACAGGCTGTTTTTTTAAGTGATTGACTGCATTTAGGTTCTATTTTGCATATTTGTTTGGTTGATGATTTTTGGCGATCAGATTTTTGGCGATTGTTCCTGACCTTTTTTTTCACAGCTCTATTCCAATATTTGAAAGGCTTGCTGTCATGGAATTCCAGCCAGGCACAAACTGCAATTATTCATTCCTCCTCTATGTCCAAATGTCAAACAGTTGGCACTTGTGTGAATTAAAAGGGACGCCATCCAAATCCGAGTCCATGACTGGCATAGCCATGCGTTTTGTACATAAAGCCTGAAAGCGGTGGTAAAAATGTGTGTGGCTACGCATTAATACGATAGACACATTACATCACTTTTCTTTGGAAGTGGCCACTCAACCGCGCGTTGCCAAGGGCGGTGTGAACGTAGCAAATTGCTTATGCTGCAACTAAGGGCTCTCTTGAGCAAAAGTTGTTGAAAGTCTAAAAATATCAACAATAACATTTTAATGAACACCCTTACTGTGGCTAGCTGCACCAATACAAGCAAAGATACTCATATTTGAGATGATGCGTTGCTATAGCAACAAGGTGGTCAAGCTGTAAATTTCAGGTCATCGTTTTGCCGTAAAGCCGTTCTGAGCTGCTAACAGACAATTTTCAAAGAGCTGAATTCCGGATGACGGATTCACATGTAGAAATGTTTTTATTTTATTTATTTAACCTTTATTTATCCAAGAAATGTCTCATTGAGATTAAGAATCTCTTTTTCAGGGGAGTTGTGGCTAGAAGGGAAACAATGAATTACATTTACAATAAAAATGTAAACATTTAAAACATAAAATAAATAAATGCTCACAGATGGAATCAGACTAGTTTTAGATCGAGTATTTGGCAAGAATTGGCCGGTTGTTCGACATTGATGTGAAAAACAAGCTATTTCCTGCTTTGGCTCATTTATTGCTGTGACTCTTAACTTTTGTCATTTGTTTAGAAAAACAAAACAATAATTAACCCAGGCGAGCTTTTTGCAAAATAGTGTTATTTCACTCAAATATCAAAGTATCCAACGTCCAAACTAAAACAAACATATCCAGGTTGTTTCATAAAGCAGCTTTGTGAAAGTTTTTTTTGATTGATCATAGGTTTTTTTTTGTTGCATTTTGATTACATTTGATTGCAAAACTCTTCCCAAACAACAAATAAGAGGCAATTTTTGATTCTGAAATTGCCAAATTGGCCAACTTTTTACAACTTGCTTACATGTATGGCCCCAGAGTTAGGTGATGTCTTAAGGCGCGTACACACCGGGACGAATTTCGCTCGCGATATTCGCCGACGTTTAACGCCTCGTGACTAAACAAAGGGCACCAATGTGAGTGTGCACACCGACGTGAAAAATGCCACACGTAAAAGCGTCATTTTTTTAAAAATGCCTCTGGTTCGTCTTTTGGTTTGACGCGCCGCGTCAAAAACTATACGACCAATGAGAATGGCGCTTTTGCACACATGTCTGGAGCTTCTGAAGTTACAGTAAAACACAACTTGGGGGCGCTCAAACACAAAACTGCCTTTCTGAGCACACATACCAGTGAAGATAGACGCCAAGTAGCGTCTACACTGCCTTAAAGAAATAATGTTCTAAAATATCCCAGAAAACGTTCATGATACATTTTCAGCTCTTTGTACCAGTCGATAAAACTCCCCATGTTCTTTTCTTCTCGTAACTATTGGATGTACCCAAAATCGACGTCTTTTCCGGCGTCTTTCATCATTCAACAGAACTATAATTTCTTCATCGCTGGAACTGGAGCTAGAGCTACTGGTGCTGGAAATATTCATGTTTTCTTTGTATGATTCTGACAGCGTAAATACTTGCTCTCTTCTTCTGAGTGAAAAGCGACTTTAAGAAGCGTAAAGTTGTGCAGCGCCACCTTGTGTACAGGAGTATTTCTGTTTTACATTAAGCGCCATCTAATGTCAGGGAATGAAATTGCATGTTTGATCGGCTCATTGCCAGCGAAAATCGCCTGGGTGTGAACACAAAAAACGTGTTGAAAAACGCTGGTGAATAACGGCTGGCGAACATTCGTCCCGGTGTGTACGGGCCTTTATCCTGGTGTGATACCAATGACTAGTAACAGACTTTAAATTGTCTCCTCAAAATCCATTTAGTATTACATTCACAAACACATAAAAATATATATATATCCAAACAGTTTTTCTTATGTATTTGCAAATCAATAAATAAAATAAAAAGATATGTATGGCTGCAGCCATGTGGTCTCTTCTCTTTAACTACTAACCAAATTTGGGATTTTTAGAGCTCAACCAGGACCTTAATGAAAAAAGGCAATTTAGTTAGGAAACTAGGATTATGGCTTAATATGAGGTTCACGTCTCCTATTGTTGGACAGCAAAAAAAAAAAACTCCAATGACCTTATATTGTCAGGCTGTGAAAAACAAGTAAGTATGTGTGTGATGATTAACCCTGCTGAGAAAGGCGGTCTTAATGGCTTCCTGGAGCATGTTTAGTAAAGAAAAGATGAAGGATTCCACATTCTTACAGAGCGTGCACGCTTCCTCTTCCATGACAAAAAAAAAAGGACCGAACCATTAAAGCTGTCTCGAGTGATTATTTCACCAGTGATGAATCCACTGATTATTTTTTCCCTGTTAGGGTATAATTTCTCTACTATTTCTTAACATTTGTCAATTAATCACTTGGTTAACTTACCAATTTAGTTGCTCTGCTTTCTACGTTTATGCAAGCGCACTTTTCAGATAGTAATGAAATTCTTTTAGATTATATAGAAAACATTGTTTTTATTGTTTCAATAGCAGCAAATTAATAGGGTATAAATTGGTTGCTAAAAGCAACAAATATTAGTGGATCTCACATGAATTTAAAAGCTGAACCATTAAAACTGCTTCATAAAAGCTAAATACATTTTAGGAATGTTAGACTATATGAAAACTCAGATTTTTTGGGATCTGTTGCTAAAAAAACCAAGTATGAATATTTGTGATGCCCGAGATTACTGATTAAATAAAGAAATTTTGTAGAGTATAGAAAAAAAACAAAGAAAAACAATTCAGGCAATCCTGGTATTGCCCTAAAATGCAGAATAATGTTGGATTTACAAAATAAACATTTAAAGTAAAGCCAAAAAGTTTTTTCCGTGGATAAAAAAAAAACTGAGATCAAAGTTCAGTTTTTCTAAAAAACAGATTTTATTTCAAATATAGTCAACAATTTGAATAAAAGAAACATGCCGAATATGAAATTAAGAATATTACGAAATCTCGTGATCATTTATGTGACGTCATGTGACTGTGTCATACTGGAACTTGTGGGCAAAATGTTCATCTGAAGAAAAGTCAGCTTGTAAAACATGTTTTGTTGAAAACACTGTGGTCAGTTTAGATGAAAGAACTGAGTGGTTTCTAGTTAAGTAACAGTGAAGTTGCTCAAACTGCAGGGAACTTTTTCAAGATTTGTTGTAAAATGACTCAAAGAAACAGTGATATTTATGTTCCATTGACTGCTGAAGTCAACAAGGAAGTTCACAGAAAACCTTTTAAACGGTGCTGAAGCTAGACCATTTCATATGGATGAGCGGGGGGGGGGGGGGGCAGAAGACCTGGAAAGGGCAGTAAATAAGAACAGCAGAGAAGACCATCGCAAATGAAATGATCAAAAATATGTGTTTCAAACTGTTTTGTTGTTATTAATAGTTAAAACAACAGCTCTATTTGCTAAGGTGCCATTACTAATGCTTAAAGAAATTTGTGTTGATGATCTCTTCTTAATTGTCAAGAATTATATTTTTATTGACTCAGAAATTGGGGTGCAAGTGGGGGGGCAAAGCCCCAAAACATCACTGCTCTAGAGGAGATCTATATGGAGGAATGGGCCAAAATACCAGCAACAGTTTGAAAATACCTTGTGAAGACTTACAGAAAAAACTTGACTGCTGTCTTTGACAACAAATGGTAAATAAAGTATTGAGTTGAACTTTTGTTATTGACCAAATACTTATTTTCCACCCTAAATTACAAACAAATTCTTTCAAAATCAGACAATGTGGTTTTCTGGATTGCTTTTTGTCTCATTTTGTCTCTCATGGTTGAAGTTTACCTATGAGGAAAATTACAGACCTCTCATCTTTTTAAGGGGGAGAACTTGAACAATTGGTGGCTGACTACAAACTTTTTTGCCCCACCTTAAAATGTTGAATAGGAAGAATCGTAGTTTGATCTGGGAATCGTTGATCACGATTTATGAATCGAATATATAACAACCCACCTCCCTTCCAGCTCTAGAACTTGTTTGTAACACGCTACATGTTAGCCACGTTAGTCGTGTTAGCATCTTCACGATACCTGTAACTCCTAACTTTGTTCGCGATATGTGTAGAACCCGACTGATATCTCTAAAACAAATGTTACTGTGACTACGCTAACTCCCAACCTCATTAGTAACACAACAAAAACACTATCTGACATGCTACGAGTCTTCACAGTTACACCTAACATTTTGATAGAGGACTACGTACCTCTCAGGAATCGCTTCACCATCAGTAAACACAACCAAAGCGCTCCGGATTATAAGCCATACTGTCTTTTTTTTTTTAAAGTAAATAACGGCTTTAAGTGTACCTTATCTTGCGGAAATACAGTAGTTTTTTATGTTTTTATGTGCTGGCTTGTATGCTAACAAATCTGCAATGATAATAGTAAATGTTTGAAACAGTTTTGGTTTTTTATTAGGGCGCCCACACTCAGGTCAACTCATTCTCGACCTCCTTTGAACTCGCCGGCCCTTTAAATGAAATGTAAAAGTGCTATAATTGAGTTGCTTTCCATTCCAACCCTAAGGTAGCGTCTTTAACCTGCACGCTGCTATAATTAGGAGTGCGCCAAGTTAATTGTCAGTATGAACTGCTGATCTCGCCACGCCATCTGCCGCATCCAAAAAAATTAGACCAATAGGACGCCGGTACCGAGGGAGAAACAGCTGCAGCAGCACTTGATGATCTTTTTTTTTTTGTCTGATTGGATAATAAACTAAATTTAAGTATCATGAAAATAAGATTAAGGATAGTAAATAATGGAAGTGCTCAAATGCATGTGATCTACTTAAAAAAAAGTCCATTTTTAAAGCCTGAATAGCAGCCATGGCTACAGCTGACTTAAACTGCTATCTAAAATGATATCAGCAGGGAGACGATAAGAGAGGAGAGCAGATACCTGAACAGGCTAATGCTCTGTGGTTACACTGAGCAGACAAGAACACATCAAAGCCAGCTATGTCAGAATAATGAGAGCCACACCTGCAAATTATCATTTTGTTTCGGTCGTCTTTTTTAAATCTGCTGCTTGCATTCTCTGCAGAGCTGAAAACAAAGAGCAGTCTGTTGCTGCGCCTTCAGGAAGAGAAATACTATCCTCTGTCTAGGAGGGGGGCCTGAGATGAGTTATTTCAACCTCAATTTCACTTCCAAAATAAGTCTTAATGTTTCAAACATCCAGAGGAACTATCAGGTAGAAGATTTTATAGCATAAAAACACAGACTTTTAAAATAAACTTTATGCAATCTTAGTTTTTTTTGCCAAACCAAACAGCCTCAGAAACTCACAAAAAAAACATGCAATTTAAGACCAATGATTCTCTTCACACCTCACAAAAAAGAGGCTTTATTTCTGACATCATAAATCAGTATGCACATCAGACATTACCAAAATGTGTCTAAGACTAAAAAGGCTTTTCCTTTCTGCAGTGCCCCCTGCTCCTGATAGAAATCTGGGACACAAAAAACAACAAAAATGATGTGCTTGTGAGTAATTTTAACCTCAATCTCACTTCCTAAATAATTTGAACGATTCAAGCATCCAAAAGAACTATCAGGTGGAAGATTTCACAGCTTAAAAACGCAGACTTTCAAAATAAAGCTTCACATAATTTGACATTTTACAAATTAAACAGCCACAGAAACTCACAAAACGTTCTCAAAAAAATAAATAAAAGTTTATCATGGCTTTTGTTTGCATGGTTAACTAAAAAAAGAGGCCTTATTTTTTTATTTATTTTTATTTTATTAACCTCAGAAGTTACCAACATGTGTCTAAACCCACACATGCTGTTTATTTCTGCAGTAAACTCTGCTCCTGATAGAAGTCTGGGGCAAAAAAAACAAGACAGAAGATAAAAAAAAAATGACTTGCTTGGGACTTATTTTAACCTCAATCTCACTTCTTAAGTTTGAATGACTCAAACATCCAGAGTAACTATTTGGTAAAAGATTTTTCTGGGACAGTTAAAAAAAAAACAGACTTTCAAAATAAACTTGATTTCATTTTAGTTTTTTTTTAAACCACACAGCTTCAGAAACTCACAAAATGTTCTTAAAAGACAACATTAACACTATTTTTGATTATTTGTCATCATAAATCAGTATGTACATCAGAAGTCACCAAAATATGTTAAAAGGGGGGGGGGGCGATGCCTGGCTTTCAGCTCCAATGAAGTGCTGCAATTGTGACAACTGCACATTAGCTTTAGGTAGCATAAATTGCAAAATGAAAGACTTCAGGCTTCAACTAAAAATAGTCTTGTGTGGAGTGTGTTGAACTCCGTGCTGCTGCAATATTTAAAAAAAATAAAAGCTCTGAAAAGCTCTGCACACGACCACGTTTTCGGGTTTCGGAAAGACAGCTGCTGCACTTTGAGTTGCACATTTCTCCATCAAACGTTCCCCTCAGTCGCACAGATGATTTAGAACATTTCGCTGCAACTCTTTCTTGAAATACACATCACCCCCCCCACCCCCCCACCCAGGGGAGGTCCACAGGGACAGAAGCATTTCATTGTTTCCTCTCAGTCCTCCTTCTGCCCTCCACCACAATCAGTTATGGAGCATAACAGGCTCCTCTTTCAGCATCTCCTGCGTCCGGCGCACAGACTAAGGTGAAAAGATGAGCAACAGATTTTTCATTTGGGGCTACAAAGGGTGGGCTGTTTGGCCACCTCGTTTCAAGCAGAGAAGCGAGCGCCGCTCCTCATCAGCACGACAAAGACAACTGCGAGAATGCGGCCTTGTTCCACAAAAGGTTAACCTCGAGGAGACCTTACAACTCCAGACTCCCCATTTGATGGTTCCACCAAGCACTTGCTATAGACGACAGAGGGCCCCAGGATCCATTGGATTTAACCTCTGATATTGGAGGTCACGCACCCTGCGATGGCCAATGGCAGAACTTGTAAGTTCAACACCCTTCCTTTAAGCTCACGGCGGTATCTTAAAGGATGAGAAAAGTCTGCCGAATCCAGGAAAAGTGGAGAAATATTCTGAAATCTCACCATTTTATATTTAGAGATCATGAGTGTCCAAATTGAAATACAAATTTTTTTAGCGTGAGGTCAGACTTGGAGGTGTCAGACACTAGTAGGTCTTTGCACGTGCGCTTGTCCCAAAACTTTCTCAGTCTGAGTGCAAAGCTGATTTATGCTGTGCGCCGCCGGGCCCCAACAATGACTCCCAGGGGTCCGCCTCATGCTCCTCCGGTCTCAAACGCTTCAGAACTGCATTACACATTTGAGCCGTTTTAATTATCCTCACTTAATTTGATTGGATGCATTCAGCCTCCGATCACATTTTCAGGCTTTCCCTTGTAACACAATAAAAAAAAGATCAACAGATATTTCCTTTAGGGATTTAGAACTCTTTCTTTTAAGGTGATAAAACCCTGTTTTAAGGCAGTTCTGCTCATGAATTGTATTCGTGTTATTGTGATGCTGCAGTGAAACTATCAGCTATGCTGTTCGCTCTGTCCTGCTGCTTTCAGAAGGGCGCGCACGCGCGCACACACAGAAGCTTCTTGTCATACAAAGTTGACCCAACTGTACAAAAATTATAGTACTATTTTTTCAAACAGAAAGTGGAGGATTTGACTATAATTAGCATAAATGGTTTTTTTCTGTTTTCTGCAGGACAATAATGACGCAGAAAGGCGCGCGCAGCCAACACCTTTTGATCCAACATCCTAAATCTGGTTTGTGCGGTTTTTTGTTGTTGTTACTGGATGTACCCCCCGTGCGTGGACTTTCCGATCCCTCCACAGGCATGAACCCCCCATGCGTGGAGTCGGTGTGAAGCAGAGGGACAGGTACCCACCGCGCGCCTCTTTTCCTCCCCTCCGACCAAAAACGCACGATAAAAGCCACAGCCGTGCGTGCGTGCCGCGGCTCCCCGCATCCCAACAGCCTCTTCTGCGTGAGAGCAGCTGACCAAAACACTCCCCGAAACGAGGCTTACCATTCTGGAGACTCGTAGGCTGGAGCGCAGCACGTCCGTTGACAATTCAGCCAAAGCGGTCTGGGGCAGCCCCCGAAAGCCCCCCAAAAAGCCGCCCTCGGTCTTCTTTTTGCCCCCCTCGCTTGATAGTAACCAGAGCAGGCGAGCGTATTTCCACGGTGCACGACGCGGTGCAGAAAGCAGACCTCCTCCTCCTCTTCCTCAGCGCTGCTGCTGCTATTGCTGCTGCTGCTGCTGCCTACGGCGCATTCACAGGCGCACACATGGAGGAGAACGGCAGTGGTCCAAGACGCCTGTGAACGCGCACGAGCCGAACGGAACACGTCAAAATCCTCCGGGAGGAGCGCGTGGAGATGGAGTGTCTGTCCACGCACAGACAGAGGCAGAAGAGAGAGCTGCGCGCTCACGCACCGCTTTACAATAACGAGAGGGGAGTGAGGATGGCTGAGAGAATGTGCGTGGTCGCCCCCTTTGGTAAAGACTCCTCCAAACCCCCTCCTTTTTAGAATGTATTTATTATTTCTTTTCATTCCTGGGAATAATTGTAAAAAAAAAATATCCGGCGGCGGATTAGTGCATGCGCAGACGGGATTTTTTTTTAACCTTTTAAGGAAATGTTTCTCTGTTTGACATCTAAGGCAAAAACACGAACCAAAAAAGTAGCAAAAAACAAAAAGAAGAAATATGAATTTTTCCACATCCAGAGTACTAGCAAACTAAAACTTATTTTGACACATTTTTTTTCATTATTCTTGGGTGTTATTATTCAGTCATTCCTGTCCACAGTAGCCTAATACAACTCAGTATGGAAAAAAAAACTCTAACAGAATCTCTTTGCTACTTTAAAAAAAAAAAATCATAATAACACAAATAAATTAATTCAAAGACCAGCTCTGATAACATTTGTCTTTTTGGTGTTTTTTTACATGTTCTTGTGGCATTTTTCTTATGATGGAGGAAACTTATAAAGGAAATTAAGCCTAAACTTGCATCTCTAAGTATTTTATTTATTCAAATCGTTGTGAATCAGGAGCAGATGAAAAAATGTAGTTTGCAAAATGACGTATTTGTGATGTAGAAAATAAACTGTGGGGCGGAGCTCCCTGCTCTACATCACATCTTTCTGATGCATTCACTTGCAGACAAATGGAAACATGTCCGTCTGAGCTGAGCTGGAATCTGGCTCAAAACTACACGGCTGAATAAAAGATCAGATATTGCACACCATTTTTGTTGCACAGCTTATGTAAGGTTGGGGGTTTGAGGAGATGTAAGCTAGCAGGAGAGCACATTTACAGATGGGCGATGGGAAGTGAGGGTGGGGTTGCCTTGCTCTGACAGTCCTGCCCACATGCTCTTTAACATGGCAAGCATGTAGCGTGTTATAACCTCTAGTGTTATTGTGAACATAGTTAATAAAGTCTGATGTATGATGGACTGATCTTTGTCTCTTTTGTCTTGCTTAATGCGTCTTATAGTGTGATGCGCCTTATACAAAATAAGTTCATTGACGGCGTGCCCTATTTATCAGATTAAGAATTAGAAGTACTGCATTGATCCCAGACGTGGGAAATGTGTGCTTTACAGTAGCATTGTAATCTTAAGGGAAATAGAATAATATTAAAAAGAAAATAATTGTAAAAGAAAAAATTAATAATTGGGAAAAAAATTAATTAAAATTAGTCACTTGAATTATTTTCTTGCAGTACTTATGTTGTGCCTTCAGATACCTTTGGCTGGTCAAGCAGGATAGTAAAAATGTAAATAATCTATAAAATCAGAACAATTAGTAGAATCTATTTTTAGATATTATATAGAGTAAATTTAGGTTAAAAAAAAGGTTCCTCATGAATCTAAACTAAGGAGCAAGTGTATTAACCTTCACCTGTTTGTGAATTCAATATTTCTGAAGAATTGGACCATTTTTTATGTAAACTTTAGGGCCCTTAGGCCAGAGGTTCAAACCCAGATCCCTTTGTAGACGCGGGCGAACATTTGTTAGGATTGCGTTAGGTCAACGACCACACCATCTGGCTTTTGTCCGGTTAGATTCTGACCAAATCCAGAGCTATATACTTATTAGCAACCTCTAGTTTCTCCCTCAGGCTTAAGAAAGCGCTGGTCAAGGGTTTCTGGCCCTGCAAGTGTGTTTGGTTTCCCAAAGAACAAGAGAGGGGCCATGTGTGGCCTTTAATTCACTGCATTGTCTGCAAAAAAAAAAAAAAAAAAAAGCTAATCTTGGCTCGGCTCAGAGTCTCGCTGCTCATGAGTGAATGAGAGAAAAGTTAAATATGCTTTCAGATGTAAACCCCCCCAGCCTGGCCTGGTATTGTGGCTTGTGTCATTGTGGGAATGGGAGATTTGCCGTTGACCCAGGCAACAGGAGGAAAGGGGCCCATTTGAGTCGGAGAAAACTAGAGCCATTCAGGCTCGTGTTTGCAGGTGGCGGGCTGTAATTCAATGGTTATACACCAATTTTCGTGCCACCTCATGTGGGGGAAAAGAAACCCATGGCTGCAACTATCAATCTAAACTTGGCGTAATGTACAAACATGAAACCCATAAAGCTCTGGACCGCAATCTTTCCTTTAAACACCCAACAAACTGCAGTTTGATCAGAACTAGGCATCCTTTCATGAACCTCTTTGAGATCAATTTAAAGTGATCTGGAGTTGATGCCCATTATTATGGAAACTAGGATTAAAATGTTTCTCCAGTGGTGGGAGATAATCACATCCAACTGCCTCTCTTACGGTTATTTTTGGGCCGTTCCACTTTGACTGCCAGCTTTGTCAAAGAAAAGCAGAATTCCTGCTTATCAGGCAGATTTTTTTCAGCTCTCGAGTTCACCGTACCTGCCAGCAACAATGGAGACCCGAGGAACAAAGAGGACTTTCCAGATGAAGAGGCAGTTAAGTTGATAGAAAAACTCCAAATGCGTTGTTTAAGTTTAAAAAAATAGTTTCTTAAAGATAATTCGCTCAGTGCTGCATGGGTTTATCATCATATCATTAAAAAAAAGGTCTGTCGTTATGGATTTTGTAGAAACTCTGCTTTTGATGCATCACACTATACAGCGTTCCCTCGTTTACCACGGGAGTTACGCTCTAAAAATATACAGCGATAGGTGTAATCCACCATGCACGATATTTAAAGTTTTAAGGCTGTAAAACTCCTCACTACACATTTTATACCCTTTTTATCAGACAGACATGAGCATTTTCATACTTTTCTCTTTTTTTTTAACTCTCAAGGTTTAAATTGTCACCAAAAAAATAGTCAAGTATTATACTCTGCTAAATGTGTGGTTGGGTGTTGTAAATATGTTAACGTGGCTAACGTGTAGTGCTGTTGGACTGTGTTTTTTTATTTTTACTTTATTACTATCCCGGTTGGGAGTTAGTGTAGCCACAGTAACATTTTTGTTTTAGCGGCATCAGTTGTTTTATACAACTTGCAAATCAGGTTGGTGGTTACAGGTATAGTTGATACTCTAACCGGCTAAGGTGTGGCAGTTTTTTTTTTTCTGTTTTACCTACAGAATTACTATCAAAGTTGGGCGTTAGCGCAGTCACAGGCTGTGTCTGAATTCCCAGCCTACTCCCTAATTACTAAAAATCTACAAAGAGCGGGACTATGCAGTGCCCTGGATTTTAAAAGCAATTCGGACACCATGCTCACTACTTTTTTTTTTTCTAAATGGAGGATATGACATTATCTATTTCACGAAGTTAAAATCTAATTGATGAGTTATTGATGAATTATCTTTGAGTTCACTGTCTTCTGAAAATAAAGACGTTTATTAAAAAAATACGTTTATACATTTTTTTGGCGAAGATTGTTCAGACGCAATGCATTGTGGTCTATATTCACCGATCTAGTGAGCATCGATGTGCACTAGTTTTACGCAGAGACTTCTGAGAAATTTCCAGGACACTCAAACGCACTATATAGTGTACTATGTAGTGAGTAGGGAAGATATTCGGACACAACCGCAGTAAAGTTTGGTTTAGTTGTATCAGTGTTTTTTTTTTCGTGTTGCAAACTTACTGAGGGCTGTCCGGTCTCTGTATGACCGGAGTAGGAGCTTGGTCCGCATAGCCGGCAGTAAGTCAGACCTGTTCCCGGTCCACGTTGGACTCCGGCAGGGCTGCCCTCTATCACCGGTTCTGTTCATAGTTTTTATGGACAGAATTTCTAGGCGCAGCCAGGGGCCGGAAGGGATCTGGTTTGGGGACCACAGGATTTCCTCTCTGCTTTTTGCAGATGATGTTGTCCTGTTGGCTTCATCGAACCGGGACCTCCAGCGTGCATTGGGGCGGTTTGCGGCCGAGTGTGAAGCGGCTGGGATGAGGGTCAGCGGCGCTAAATCTGAGGCCATGGTCCTTGACCGGAGAAAGGTAGTTTGCCATCTCTCGGTCGGTGGAGTGTCCTTGCCCCAGGTGGAGGAGTTTAAATACCTTGGGGTCTTGTTCACGAGTGAGGGAAGATCGGAGCATGAGATTGACAGGCGGATCGGAGCAGTGTCCGTAGTTATGCGGTCGCTCTATCGGTCCGTCGTGGTGAAGAGAGAGCTGAGCCGAAAAGCAAAGCTCTCAATTTACCGGTCGATCTACGTTCCAGTACTCACCTATGGTCATGAGCTATGGGTCATGACCGAAAGAACGAGGTCCCGAATACAAGCGGCTGAAATGAGCTTCCTCCGCAGGGTGGCTGGGCGCTCCCTTAGAGATAGGGTGAGAAGCTCGGTCACCCGCGGAGAGCTCGGAGTAGAACCGCTTCTCCTCCACATCGAAAGGAGCCAGTTGAGGTGGCTCAGGCATCTAGTACGGATGCCTCCTGGACGCCTCCCTGGAGAGGTGTTCCGGGCATGTCCCACTGGGCGGAGGCCCCGGGGAAGACCCAGGACATGCTGGAGAGACTAAGTCTCTCGGCTGGCTTGGGAACTTCTCGGGGTCCCCCCAAAGGAGCTGGAGGAAGTGGCTGGGGTGAGGGAAGTCTGGGCATCTCTGCTCAGTCTGCTGCCCCCGCGACCCGGTCCCGGATAAGCGGAGGAAGATGGATGGATGGATGGATGGATGGATGGTGTTGCAAACCAATTTGGGAGTTACGGGGATAGTGAATATTCTAACCAGCTACTGTGTAGCAATGCTGGACGGTGTTTAGTTTTTACCTACTACTAAAAAGGTTGGGATGTAGTTTCAGTGGTATCTTTATTTTTTATTTTATTTTTTTACATGTTGCAAACAAAATTAGGAGTTACAGGAATTGTGAATACGCTAACTGGCGAACTGGCTAACGTGTAGCGCGTCACAACCAAGTTACTACTATCAACCCAGTTAATAAAGTCTAAACTCCTAAAAGACATCTTATGACACGTGTTCAAACATGGACCATTCACTTCTAATCCAGTGCGTCCTATAGTGCACAGTATGTATTTTAAATAGTGGATTTTCTCGTGGCAAACATGTTTTACTCAAACAGGTCCATCAACTACAATTACGCCACATGTGGACCTCATAACACGATTGCATGATTATTTTAATAACCAGTTCCACTAATGGGGCAACTAATACATATATGTTTAGCTTTAAGATTAAAGTTCAGAAAAACTTAGAAGATAAAATATTAAAAGCAGTTTCTAGTGGTGTTCAGTTTTTTAGATGACACTTTAACAAATTAGTAACTTTAAAGAAATCTTCATTTATATGTTTTCTTGATTTTTTCCCCCAACACTTTGCACTCCTACAAATGAAACTAGAGATGAATATTAATAAAAAAGACTAGTTAAAATGACTCATGTCCTCCACCAGTCACCCAAGTACTGCAGGCTAGTATGTTTTCTGTCAAGTCGAATCTGTTTTTTTATTTAAAAAAAAATCTACTTTTAATGTCTCTGTCAAGAAAAAGCTTCAGCAAAGAGCAGAAAAAGAAAAAAAACATGCATGAAATATACATAGGAGCATAGATCATTATGTAAGCACACATGCTGTATTGGGAGTTAATGAAAAATATATATGTGCAATGTTGAGACACTATGGAATTGGTGCTCTTAGAAGTAAAGCTTTAAATTATGCAAAACAGGGAAAGGCGCATCAACAAACGTCCTCACGTGGCGGCTTTTCTTCTCGATCTCCACTCCAGATGGAGAAGCGAGTACCTGTTCACAGTGGCAGTAGTCACGCCACGTGATCGCACACGCTCCCATAATCGAGTTATTATTAGAAACGGCTGAACATATGGATGGAAACTGAACGCACGGAAAAAGAAAAGAAAAACCGCGCTTGTTAAAAACCTCTCCATGTGGACGCTGATGTTTTAAATGAAAAACAACAAATTACTATCAGCTGGATTTTAAACATAGAAATACTCCTTATATATAAAAATAAATATTTTTTTTCCAGCCAAATTCATAGCAGTTTATTGTTTTTATATTTTAAAACTTACCGCCATTTCATTTAAGGTTTACAGCCTTGACTCAAATGATATGCCCCATAAAACTCTTAATTAGGAAGTGCTTGGCAACCCCACACTGCCACTCCTGGCCATTTTTTTCTTCCTACTTTTTCCTCTTTGAACCCATTCTGAACAGGATTTGTTTCTGTGATCAGAGGTCAGAAAGAAACATGCATACAGACGAAGAATAAAACAACCTTGCAAAAAATATAAAACATTTAGTTTTACATTTAACTTGTCTGTTTGAATACAAATAGTCTTTTTATGTAAAATATGACTTTCCCCTTGCCTCTAAATATGAAATTTCCTGTTAAATTACTGTCCAAAATACATAGCAGGCATATAGAATCCAAAGACATCATTACAACAAAGTGCGTGTGCGTACTGAGGCTCATTTATTAAGCTAAAATAGAACTTTTTAGAATGCTATTGATTCCAAAATGGGGAAATTATCTTGTTACCATGGCTCTGCTGAAAAAAAAACAATCAATAAACAGGAAATAACAACATTGATCTTCAGCCACATTTTGTTGTTGCCAGAGGTGCTCATGACGTTGATCGCGAAGGATTTGACTGTAGATCGCAGGCCATCAAAAATAAATAAACAAAAAAATATATATTTATTTATTATTTTATATGTCACTTGATTGACAAGCAGAACAGCCAATTGAACATGCTCTGAGACATGTCCCTGCACATACGGGGTTAACTACTACACTGTAACACTGAGCTGTCGGCCCAGCTGCAGCGGGGGGGCCACTGCGGCCCGCAGGACCGTTTACAGATACCCGGGCCGGCTGGCGTGCCGGAAGCGACACATCTTGTCCCCGACCGAGGGATCCGAGCTGCGTGTGCTCTGTCGGCGCCGCAAGGCCCATCCAGACCCGCCACCATAGACCGTATTTCCAGTATAAGTCAAGTCTAAACAACTTTGTCTATGAGAGTAAGTTTTTTTTTCTGTCAGTTATCTAAAGATAGCTCCTCCCTCCCCACCTCTCATTACCTGGACCAGGTGGGTTTTGAAAGCTGGCAGGAAGCTAGAAGCTGAGCGCGGAGCTTTGTTTGGAAAGTGAATGCACACAGAGGAAAGCAGCCGCACATAAAAGCATTCATATTTGCTGTTCTTGATATGCAAAACGCTGTCATCCACTCGCTGACTGCTGTCATGCAGCATCTTATCAAGCACGCACAGAAAAAACAAATAAATATCTGTCGGAGAAAAGTCTCTTCAGTTCAAGCTTTCCATTTAAAGTCGCTTTACACGAAACATCTCGTCAGAACAATAAAATTCTGAGCTCATAAACAAAAGTCACATATTTGCGATAAAAGGCTGTTTGTGTTTTTGTCATTCTCTAAATTCAAGTGACAAATCCCGCTGAGAGCCTTGCAGCAAAATAAGAAAAAGAAGAAAAAGTTTTGCATCAGAAGAACAAATTTCCCTGAATGAGCCTTTATATTCTCGGAAATTTTCTTAATAAAACTCTCCTTTTTATTATAAAGCGTTAGCTCATTTCTAACAGCTAAAAACTTCAGAGAAAGGAGGAGAAGATAAGACGTAACTTATTACTGCTTCAGCTCAATGAATAGAAATCCAAATGGCTTATAAATGAGATGGGGAGCCCAGAAAATTCTGTCAGACCCCAAACTGACAGTGAACAGAGCAGAAAGCTTCTGCTCTGGCCATCACACTCTTCCTCCCTAAATGATCTTCCTATCCTCTGATATTTGATGAAGGAGAAGGGCCTAAGCACCAATATTTTGCTAATGAAGTCAGCGCCTCGGTGTATGCGGGGCATTTCCGTCCCCTCACAGTGCATCACTGTCAAAGCTGTGACGGCTGCTTTTACAGTTTGGGAGTCACAACTCTCATTACGGTGTAATTAACAGAACTCATCGTGACCGCAGTGTGAAGAAAAAAAAAAGGATTTTGAGTTCTTGGATTTGACATGAAACATGCAGAGAAAGGGACATGATTAACTAGGATGATCTGAACTTGGCTTTACCGGTCATTCACTGACCTAAAATGGATTCATGACATCTTTAGTCAAAACTTCAACCAGACTTAGAGAGAAATACCTGGCACTGAACAGTGCAGGTGAAGCAAGATAATCAAGAGTAGATTAAATATGTGTATAAACAAACAAGTAAACAAGAATGAGTGGCAATCCACATCTTAGTTTTAGTTTCCTAAAGTTCATCCCACTGTTGTTTTTCCACATCAATTGAATACAAATGGAACATTGTTAGGACATAATTCTAGCTAAACTCAAAGTGAAAGTGGAATGATGGATGGATCAGTTTTTGTGATGCACTTGGTAATTTTTACGTTATTGTGAAATAAACCTACTGTGTCTCAATCCATATGGTATTTTCCAATGTTGATTTGATTGTCAATTTATCTAATTTTGAAACTATGTTTTTAATTGTATTGGTCGATTTGATTCTGCCAAAGACAGACCTATCTGGTTGGATAGTGATAGTGATAGAAAAAGATTAATCGTAACACCCTAATAAATAGCTCTAAATCAACAGTGCAGGCTGAAACGACCCAATTCTGATTTTTTTGCCCCTTTGCGACCTGTATCTGATCTTTTCATGACAGTCTGAACGACACAGATCCGATCTTTTCAAATGCGACCCAGGCCACTTGGGTATGTGGTCCAGAATCCGATACGTATCCAATCTTTTCAAATGCGACCTCCGTCTGAACGGCCAGGCTACATGTATCTGACCCGTACGTCACTGAGACGCTACAAATGTCATCATTCTGCGTTGAAGTAGGCGGGAACGAGAACAAAAACAACAATCATGGTGGACGATGCTGCTGAGATCAGTCAGTGGAAGGGAAGCGAGGTCACCGATTTGATTAATATTTGGGGTGATCGCACTATTCAGGCCTAACTTGAGGGGTCTTAACGCAACCGGGCGGTTTTTGAAAACATTTCCAGTGAAATAGCCGAGCGTGGGTACAGTCGATCCTGGCTCCAATGCCAGCCGAAAATAAAAAGCCTCTGAGCCACATACAAAGAGGTTAAAGACCGGAACAAACGAAATGGAACAAACGAAGTGGCCGTCAACGTATCACCTGTCCATTTTACGGAGAGCTGGACCGCATTTTGGGGGATAAGCCCATCGTTGTTGACATCCATTGTTAACGTTAGCTACATCCGCAAACAACGAGTAACGTAGTTCACGGTTGAGTACTCTTCTGCGCATGCGAGTCACTTCTGGGTCATTCCATGTTCACACAGGAGATCACAAAAGTTTGCATTTAATTGGAAATGGGAACGGCCTTGCAAAAACAATTGATTTTTTCAAAAATCGGAATCGAGGATTAAGCCCTGCATTGTGAACAATGCCTATGTAAGGATGCTTTCCTATGTAAGGAAAAAAACAAATAAGCAAAACCCAATAGGGGTGGTATTATATTCCAAATTTTCCACATCATAAGGCGCGCTTTAAAAACCTTTTTTTTAAACACAGTGCATGTAGATTATCTTCAGTTATGGTTACTGATGTCGAAGCCATTCTGAGAGGAATATGGCAAAGTTACAAGTTGCAAAAAAGTTTGGGTGTTTTTGCAAAATCTGCTAATGCAGCTAACGTGTTGCAGGGTTAAACTGCTTTTTTTTTTCTAACGTGTTGCAGACAAGGCTAGCAGTTACAGGTATTGTCAATACGCTAACCTTTAAATGTCCCAAATGTGTAGCGTGTTACAAACAAGTTCTAGAGTTACTGTAAACCCAGTTAATAAATTCTGAATGACTGGTGGAGTTTTGACGGACTTGTGTCTCGTTTTGTGCGTCTAGTTTGTTTTTTTCTTGTTTTTGTCTTCTTTAGTTTATTCTTTGTTTTTATTGCTTGGAATAAACCATTTAATCATTTCCAATTGAAAGTCAGAACTTTGCAGAATTTTTTTTTTTTTTTTGCCAACAGTGGATTTCCTTATCCTGTATCCCCTGAGCTACCTTACCTGTGGTTCAAAATATATATAGTAAATCAGCCACAAAAAACAAAAACATTAGTTTTTGTGCAACATCGAGAGGGTTCTAATTATCTAATCCATAACACAGAAAAATTAATTAAAAAAAATTAAGGCAACGCATTTTATAGCATTGTAATCTGTGCGCTGGATTGGGGGGGGGGGGGAGTCAAAAATCAACATACGGTTGTGACAGGAACAGCTTCTTTGCACAAATCATGCACTGAAAGTGCATGTTTGCTTCTTAAAATGTAAATTGTTCAGTCTTTTTTTTCTTGCTTTATAATCAAATTGCCTAAAATGCAATTATCAGAAGCGACAGTCATCTCAAATAACTTCAGAAACCACAAACCAGGAGCGGGGAGTGGAGTGATACTCACTGCAGCTCAGCAGTATCATCTCTGCAACAGCAGCTTTGCTCTGAATCCCCTTTTCCACCTCATTGGTCTTGATTTACCAGCACATTAAGATTGCTTAAGTTTAGTAAATTGCTATCATAGAAACTTCTAAGCTGTGTTAAGCCCCCTTTTTAACGACTTTCCCTTAAATTGGCTACTTAAGAGCAGCCTGGACTGCAGACTCTTAAGTCCTCTGAGCTGCTTTATCACCAGAAGACAACCTCTAGTATCTTCTATCTTCTTCATGGCTTCAAAAAGCAGATAACAGTGATCAGATGGATGCAAACGGACTCATGAAAATGCTGTCATCAGAAAATTTTGGTCTGTAAGTTAGCCAACTACCTGATTTAGTTCAGAGAACAACTCCATCCATTCCATCCATCCATCCATCCATTCCATCCATCCATCCATCCATCCATCCATCCATCCATCCATCCATCCATCCATCCATCCATCCATCCATCCATCCACCCATCCATCTTTCTTCTATACCTGCTAAATCCCATTTGGGGTTGCTGGAGCCTATCCCAACTACTGTAGGGATAAGGGCTATTGTAGGGTCACTAAAAAGCTCAGATTAAAGATTTAGAGTCACAAATTGACCAACGAAGCAAGTTTTTGGACTGTGAGAAGAAACCAAAGTTGGCACGTGTGCACAGCAGAAAATCGCATCTCTGGTGCCGGTGAACCCAAATCCCCAAACCTCTACATCCTGCAAAAAATGGTAACATTGATTGGATGCAGACCAATAGATGTCAGGAATGATCTGATTGTTATGAATAATGGCATTGCTTGATAACCTTGTTTTCACCCTTTAACATTCTTTTGACTAAAGTAACTCTTCAACCGTTGACGCAATGAATGTCATCCCGACGGATTCTCAAGCGAATAAAAGCAGCTGATTGCACTAATATGCAATCTTTCACAGAAGTGAAGTGCTTACACAAGCAAAGTATATTGTTGCAGAGAAAAGCGGCCTCTGCGATGATCGCATGAACAGTCGAAAAGTTACGCTCACACAGAACTTGGGAATGCGCCTTCAAAGGAAGAATTCAGATAAAAAGTCAAAGTAAACATGCATATTTGCATATTTCAGGCTTCCGTGGTCAAATCGTTCGCATTCATGCTTAGCTACAGTTTTAAGTCAGTTTTCGGGCTCTACATACAAACTATGATCCAAACAATGCCCCTTGAAGGTTAAACCAGTTGATCTTTGACCAATCAGGAACTCGGATTTGGTAGTAATGTTTGGGTAGTGTTCTTTTTAAGTACAGACTGTTGGAAAATTGATCATGGAGGAGAAATTCATTAATTTGTGCCCAGCTGGAATTCCATGACCCCTAGTCTGTCATTTTTCAGAATAGAGCTGTGAACGATGAAGCCTGCAGCAGGATTCACAAGATTTCCACCACTTGGATATTTTGCACCAAGCCTCTTCCTTGTGCTAGTATCAGATAGTCCAGTTTGAACACCACATGCTAAATGTGCCTTTACAGTGTGAACACAGTGTTCCAGCCTGTGTTATTTATATATCCGGAGTAGAACGGTCATCCTGATGTCTACAAGCAGGCATATTGAGTGTATCAGCTCTAAGAGTTTGTTTGTTTTGTAAAAACGTTCTAGTCAAAAAGTCGAGCCTCTACGCTCCCCTTTCTTTGTGGCGAAACTTTTACAGCACTTCTCGGGCTCGCCGGTTTGAAGAAACTTCCCTCCAACCGCGATAGGATCAAGGTTCGGAGCTGCTTCCACACGACTGATGAAAGATTAAAAAGGATTGTTGAGATTAAAGGCACATTTAGCTCCCCACCGAGGTCCAATTTCTTGTCCTCATGCTGGCAGCAGGGCCGCCACCATGCAGATGAGAGGGGATAACCGCAGAGAATGACAATAAAGGGGAACTTCTCGGGGACATGGCAACCGAGAGGCGAGGGCAATCCTTTTTAATCGGACTATTTTATCTAGCAGAGGGCGCCACGTCAGCAGGGTGTGTTAACGTGAAGGAAAAAGAGCTCCGTGGTGCAACAAGGAAAAAAGAAGAAACATGCATCCGAACCTGCATGACTGTAATGCTGATTGAGTCATTATGTACTTCAAAGCTGCACGAACCTTTTGACAGTTTTGTGACGGAAGACAAATTACCCCACGCAATAGTCAATTAGCATTCCTTTCTGTCCAGAATCTGCAATGCAAGGGCGTGCTTTTCGCCACAGCCTCGTCCTTCATGAATTAATTTCTTTTACTTCTGCATTATTAACCTGCCGCAACAATTTGCCTTACAGTGGAGAAGATAGTTTGCATATTTTCAACTAATGCATGTGCAAATATGTCAGCTGTCAGGTCTGTTCTGCTGCAGGTCGTCTCCGGAAAAAATGCGCTGGAGCTCTGTAATTAGAGATAATGTTGCAAAATGAAGAGACTAAAGAAGTTTTTTATTTATGTTTTTTTCAGGAAGCCGCAGTCATGCAGGCAGCAGCCCAACTTTAGCACCTTGAGGTGTCGACTGGTGTTTAGATTAATTGGATCATAGCACGTCGTTAATGTTTTCATTTGCCTTGCGCGTTCGTGAGTAGGTTGTGCGCCTTGCTACATGTGACGACCGGCCCGGCAGCTGGCTTACTCATCTGAAACGGCAATGCGGGGTGAGCGTTGTCCTTCAGACTCCGTCCTCTGTGTCTCCAGAGCCTCTGGAGGCATATGATTAGTGGTGACCACCAGCGATAAACGACTACACGTCTGTCAAATGCCCTGACCGGGACGTCTTAATATGAGCTGAAGTGTGGTGTCAGAGGCTCGGGTCAATTTACCGTTTGAAGCAGTGCAGCGAGTCTTATCCTGAGCCAGCTCACCTATGCTGACAACAAGCTGGATGAGACTCGAAGCAAAAAAAGGAAAAATAGCTGAAACACTTTCAGAGACGCCTAGCTAATATGCTCAGTGCAACACAACTGATGAATTACTGAGCAGCCTAAACCAGCAATCCAGGCTCACACATAATGTTGGTGCCACAACAAGTTCAATTGTCAAAGAGCCCCAAACTCAACTGCAAGAGCGAAATTGCCCTTGACTATGTCGTTTGAATATGAATGACATCAGATTTTTTTATTTATTTTTTAACTTTTGCGTGAATCGCACTCTGAAGACCTCTCAAAGGCTTTTATCACCCGACCAGCAGCGCCTGTGGTCTGACCTCATCAGCTGCGCTGTCCGTCACAGACGGCTGAGTTACGATGGTGCAGAGACGGACCGAGCTGCTGGCTTGTAAATGAGAGCGTCGTGAAGACGAGTCCCCATGCGTGTCACGGACAACCCATCATTACTTTAACGGGGGGTTGACTGGAGTCACAGCCTAACATATGGGGTAGGGTGCCTCCGACAGAACCCAATGCACGCGTGCATGGAGGCACCAAAACAATGTGTAACATGGATGTGTGTTGAACCATGTACAACAACCCTATAGGCTGTTTTTACCTTTTCTCTTTGAATGCAAAGATCAGAGTTTGATGATCATGTGACACAAACAAAAGCTGTATCTAACAGCAACAAGAGACAAAAACTAGAGGAAATCCAGCTAAAACAAAGACTTGATTACCATAATTCAGTCCTGGACTGATAGGACCAGATTGTTTTCTTTCACCCCCGCCACATACTCAAAGACTCCACCCAGAAATGATGACATCACCGCTGTAGAAACCATTCAAAAAGGCAAAATGGTGCCAAAATCTCTTGTGGACTAAAAAAAAATATTTCAAGATCCACCAACAAAACAAAACAGGCATGTCCTGTATATCCAAAAGATGTTTTGTTATTAGTATTATGGGATGGCCACAGGACCTACAGCTTGTCTGACTGATCTTCCCAAAAATTCACACACAAGCCCCCCTCTTAAGCCTACAACCCACAACTTAAGTTCCGTTGACCTTTGACCTCGGGACTAGGCTGCCATCTCGAATTTCACGCCCCCCCCCCAAAAAAAAAAAAAAAAGAAAAGAAAAGAAATAACAAATTTACGTTTCTACCAGGGATTTTGATCTATCAACCCCTAAATCCATTTGGCATAATTGGGAAGCTAATTGGTCCCTGATCTTCGTTAGTTACAGTCCAAATGTCGGAGCTCCTCAAGGCTTTTCTTTCTTCCTGTTTTTGTTGCCTTTTTTGCACAACTTTAGAGTTTTTTTTCTCAGCAGACTGCAAGAAACCCACTGCCTCTATCCTTTGCATAACACCTGCCCATCAGCTGGACAGGCTTCAAACGGAACACCACTGGCTGCCCCGCTTGCTGCCATTTCTGATCAGCCACTCAGTCGCAGCCATCCATCTCATACTGTATGTGGCAGCTTTCATACGATGACTGCAGAGATGAGCTCTGTTGAGGCGACGGATAACAATCACTTATTTTGTTGTGCTGATTTGCTGCTGCTCTACTCAACTCATTCCTGATAGATCTGGACACTAAAAATACGTTTAGAAAGGTTCCCAAACTTACAAACTCCTTCGCCGCGGTGCTATAGGCCTAAAGTCCCACTCTTTTGATCTGTTTTCAAAGTGTTCCCAGTGCTGTTTTAATTACGATTATGCAGTTTTTAGGCTAAATCAAATAACCTATCATTTTCTAGGACATAGGTTGCCTCTGAGTTGTGGGCGGTACTGTTGGCGCCCCTTTTCCAATTCAATTCAGTTTTATTTATACAACCCGATATTTACAATAGTCGTCTCAATGGGCTTCGTGCTGGTAATTGTGTACAAAACATGAATCATAAACATAAAGTCATAGAATTCAATAGCTGATTGCTAATCTAAACTTAACTGGGCATCCCTGCCCTTAGACCGTCCTTCACGGTAAGGAACATCTAAAAAAAAAAACGGATTCCGGAAAAAAAGACGAAACTTCAAGGGGGCCCACATGACGGAGGGATCCTCCCCAGGACGGACAGGCGATGTACCAGAACAAATAGAGAAACTTAGCTTATTTAACTCTACAACTATATGTTTGAATAGCTTCATCCAGATGAGTGGAGTCACCCATTATGAAGCTATCTGTTTACACCCCTTCCCACTAGCTTACAGCCCCTCACAACCCCAAACAGACATGACCAGACCATCAAGAATAATGAGCATTATTGGAGCTATCCAGACTTACAGTTTTTAAGGCCAGATTTCAACTCGGACGAGGAAAAAAACAACAGGTACACAAATCTTGTCGTTTACTAGTGAATTTCTTGGAATGGAGCAGGAATCTTGGGGCCCGCCCAACACATTTTTGACATCACAAATACACTATTTTCCCATCTAATTCAAAACTACTTTATTGCAGAAATACATAGAAATGCTATTTTGAGGTTAATTTTCTTTATATACTGGATTGTCTTCCATCGCCAGAAAAAAGCCACAAGAACATGTTGAAAACAGTAAAAACACAGTTTTCATTTAAGTCCTTTTTTTATACACTTTACTAGCTTCCTAATCCTTTCTGTGATCAGCGAAAAAGTATAAATTATTCATGTTATTTAAAGTAAACGCACCAAGCTGGACAAGCTGTTGTGATGAGAAGGTGATTAAAACCTCATGAACATAACTATGGCATGATTTCTTTTATGTTTGTCTGTGGTGCTTTTGGATGAAACTAAAACTGTTCAATCAGAACCTCATGAAGGCAGCTTCAGTCTGCTGCCTCAGTGGTTCTGCATCCACCTCGCCTCTGCAAATGATTGGATTATTTCCGAACACTGCAGGAACGCCAGCGAAACACGCCGCCATCAATGATGATTTCACAGTTTAAGTGTTAGGCAAGGGGAAAGGGTTGAGTGGATCTTAAGCTTTCCCCAATTATGCGTTCTCTAACTTTGCATGTGCATTAAGTGGAGTAACTGAGCGATTTCACAAATTGTTCAGCTGAGAGACACTTTGCACCTCTCAGTGCAAAGTGTCTCATCCAACAGCAGTGTTATCGTGCAGCGGCGGCCAATGGTGTGGCGGTGAACCAGCACCACACATACCTGTACTTTAGAGCCCTAGACATGTAATCACCAGCCACCACCATGTAAAATAGACAGAATATCAATGGCATTTTTTACTTTTATTAAAAAAAAGATTATTTTTATATGAGTAGTTTTTAATCAAATCAAAGCTGTTGTTCAGTGGGTTTCATTGTTACATTCTCCTCCATCTCCTGCTTGTACTATGTTTTTCTTCAACAAGCTTGAAGGTTTCAACAAAGTTTGACATCTAACAGACTTCAAATGGGTTGGATGTTTCCTTTGTCCTCAAGAGAATCCACTCTAATGAAGCATTGCCTACATCTCCCACATCTCTGTAGCTGCTGGTTAGTTTCAGACAGGGTCACTTTCTCAGAGTACTCTGGGATGTTTTCTCATATTACAATGCCCAATACATCAGGAGGAATAGCTGCAGAGTCTTGTTTTACAAGCAGCCGGAGGTGGGTTACCTGAAGGTGGTGATCTGGAAATGCATCAGAAATGGATGATACTCTGAACCATGTCAAAATAATGCATAAACCCATTTAAGAGAAATTTGTAAAAAAAAATACAAGTATATTTATTTGAAGAAATATTCTCCTGGAATACCTAGAGGTTTTTCAATGGATGAATTCTTGCAAATTGTTGTTTTTGGATCTTACAGAATCCTTCCCATGAAAACATTTTTTGTGTGTGTTTTAAACATGTTCTTGTGGCATTTTTCTTATGATGGAGGACATACATAAAGAAAATTAAGCTCAAAATTTCTGGGTATTTCTTTCTTTAAATCGTTGTGAATCAGGAGCAGATGAAAAAATGTCATTTGAAAAAGCGACGCAGCAATAAGCTCCCTGCTCCAGGCCCTCAGGGAGGGAAAGAGGGGCGGGGGTAGCAGATGAATTTTATCATTTTATGTTGGAGTGTTTCTGATGCTTCTAGTGTTTTATCGTTATATTTCCAAAATATTTGAAAAACATTCTCACAGTGCAATTTGGAAAATTACAAAACAGACGTAATGACAAGATTCCTTTTTTTTTCATCCAAATTATCTAGGAACAATTTTAACTTCTCTAACCTTTACAATTACCATATAAAACAATTTCCTATTTGTTTTAAACACAGAGAAAGTTTTCAAAACGCTTCCTTCCAAAAAGTTGGCTTAATTCAAAATTGACAAGTAAGGAGTGAGTCTCCATCGACTTACTTCTTGCCTCCGGCTAGGATTGTGTGAGATGACCCAGCCTGTCATATGACCCCATCAAGACACCACCTGTGATTCTCCTCGGAGAGCACAGGTTCTGATAAATGAGTCTTAAGTGACGAGCAGCTGATGGAGTGGCTGGCAAAGGTCACGGAGCACGGGGAAGCTCCATTCCTCTCCCTCATTTCAATTAGGACCACTGCATCCTTGTGCAAATGCTTGATAACCTCTGGCCAAAGATCAGCCTAGTGGAACCGAAATCCATCATTTGGTTCAAACTCGGCCGTTTCTATTAAGCTGACCAAATGCAAGTCGTTGCTTAGAACAATGCTAACAGAAAAATAAAAAAGAGGACATCAATTTAGTTCTGTGTTTATCTGCTAAATTGGACTGCATGCTGCTTGCACTCAGGTGTAACTGCTGACTAACAAGGCCCTGCAGAGAGCTTATGGCAGTGGATGCTGGATCCATGTAAAGGATGTTTAATGTGTGATGCTTCTTTTTTTATAATGCATGTATTGAGATTTGTAATCGACTGAATGAGACAAACCTTTACATTTCATGAGCTAGATGTCTTTTTTATGCTTTTAAAAGTAGATTAAAAGTAGTTCATTCTGCTATCTATCATGAAAAGTTCTAAAAAAATTAGACTGGACAAAATTTCTGGTTTGGAGATGTTTCGCTTCTCCTCAGAGCAGCTTCTTCAGTTCTGTTCGACTGCTGTTGAGCCAGAGATATATATCCTCCACACTGAAGTTTCTGTGCTTTCATGGCCAGCAAAGTCCCCTAATGACAGAGTCGTCCGCCTGTCCATCCGTCCGTCCATCCATCCATCTATGATTGACCATGTCAATAGCAGGTATTTCCACTATTCACCCCAATGACAGCTTGACTGCTCCTCTTTAATGTTGTTCTGAGACAATGTGTTCCAGTCTCCCACAAGCCCTACATGTAGTTCTGCCAGGTCACTTGGGGGGTATGATCATGTAGTCTCTGGTTCACCTAGTCCCAGACATGCTCTATTGCAGAGGTGGGTCCTAAGGGCCGCATTCCTGCATGTTTTCCAGCATACCCTGCTGTGGCATGTTCTAATTGGCTGGACACACCTGTAACAGGTAATCAGCCACGAATAGGGCAAGACTATCTGGAAATCATGCAGACACACCGGCCCTCGAGGCCTGGAATTGCCCACCCCTACTCTATTGGATGATGTGGTCATACCATATAAGTCATTCCCACTTCCTACAGTCCAGCTGTAACAATTCTGGCATGATGTGATGGAGCATTATCATCCAGGAACAAAAAGTTGGGGGGGTGCTGGTTGAACGTGCAGTCACTGGACCATCTACAATAACCAATCATCTTTTGTGCGCTGACTGGTGATGGCGGTCCAGTCTGTTGCACCTCCTCCACCAAAGCCAACCCTGGGGACCATGTTGACCTCAGCATATCCCTCACCCCCACCTTTCCCAGCAACACTGACGACTATCATTTGTCAGGAGACCCAACACTCATCAGTGAACAGGACGGCCGACCACTACTGCATTGGCCAGGTCACATGGTTTTGTGTCCACTGCAAAGTTCACGTCTTGGTGTCAGTGGAGTCACCTGCAATGGTTGTCTGGCATTTAAGTCAAAGCTGTGGAGTCGGTTGTGAATAGTTTGTCTGGAAACCCTAGTACCCCTCACAACGGGCCTGCGGCTGTGTGGCCTTTGCTAAACCACGACTGAGTGAAAAGGTCCTTTGGGTACTGGTCTGTCACTCACGGGGCTTCACTCCTTGGTCTGTCACAAATTCTGCCAGTAGCTCTGTGTCTTGATTCAAGTCTACTGATGACACTTTGACACATACTAAGTTCACCTGCAGCATCTGACAGTCTACGACCGACCCAAAGGGTCATGACCAGGTCTGTTAAGGGTATGTTGTGTGTTCATGGTTGTTTGAATGATGAAGTAGGAATGACTGACAAAATTAGCTTTTTATACCCGCCGATGTTAAATTTGATGCCACATTGCAGAGGTTTGTCTTTTTGGTTTTGGCCCCAATAAATAATCCACACTTTACACAGTGAGGCCATTATGTGGAAAACAGAAAATGAGGTGTGTGTATCACTGCAATTGGACACACTCCTTATCCCAAAAATCTGTGAAATGAACAAACACAACGCAGTTTTTCCACAATATCCCAAACTTATTTTGAGTAGTACATATATAAACAGATGGAGCGAGATGGAAGGGAAGAGGTGCAGTTAAAAAAATAAAAATAAAAAAATTACAGTTTCTGCACACACACCTTAAGGCTCTTATAGAAGCGGGAACAATTGACCCGAGCTCCGTCTCAGCATTCGCCTATACTCACAACGGAAGATAAAATGTCATCTTGGAAATGGTCATGCGGTAAACTGTGGCTCAACAGTCCACGACCAAAATTGGAGGAGGCAGGTGTGAAGACTTTGAAAGTGCTGGCCTTTGCCAACTCCTGGAGTTCAAATTTGCATCACAGAGAACAACTGGAAAATGTCAGCGGTCAATCAATTCAAATAATCTTGGCTGCGGAATAAAAAGCACAGCATAACCACGGCTTTCACAGAAGAAGAAAGAGAATGACCTCCTCCTGGCTCTGGGAAAAAAACGCTGAAAACTCATTTGCTTCAGTGAGACCTGTTATAGAGGGAAAAACTCTGTATGAATGTGTTCATCGAAATAAACATATCCCATAGGTTTTTACAAGGTTTTTTTTGTTTTTTTATACTCCTCCAGATTATCTTTAATCTAACAGAGGCAAAAAAAGACAGACTGCTCAGTTTTCAGTTGTCTACATTTAAATAAAACAAACTTGTGGCATTGTTCCTAGGACTTCTGAAGCCTCAGGCAGCTAGTCATTTTACATCAACCATAACCATGTTGAATTCTGCCCCGGTTCAGATGTTCAGGTCATTAGAGACCCCAGCATGCGGCCGGCTTTTCATTTCAGAGCTAGCGGGCAGTGACCACTAGACCAACTAGACAACTAGTCAGCGTTAACCCTTTAACAGAAACTTTAGCTCCAGTGTTAACGCCCTTTAGATCACCGTAACTCTTCAACCGTTCACACAACTAACGTTTTTCCATGATTCTGAAGCTGAGGAAAAACAGCTTTGTGCTGATGTGCAGCACTTTACACTGTTTATGCTATTAATCTTTCCAACTGGTCCATTGGATTTACAATAATTGTGTGAACCACAGGTGTCAAACTCCAGGCCTCGAGGACCGCTGTCCAACATGTTTTCCAACTAACCTGTCATTGAGGTTCCTTATTGGCTTAACACAACTGATCCAGGTAATTAGCAGCAGATGAGGCAGGATTTCTAAAGAACCAGGAGGATGCCGGCCTTAAAACCTAGAGTCTGACCCCCCCTTGGTGTGAACGGTTGAAGATTTACAGTGGTTGGTTCTTATTTGCTGTTGCCGATGATTGGGGATGGGTGCTGTCTGGATTTTATTCTGTACCGGACTTTTAAAATGGTACTGATGCTTGAGTGATGCTTCAAAAGGTGCTTCAAAAAAGGGGAAAAGGTCAAATTTTTCATTCATTTAAGTAGGACGAAGAATCATCACAAGGTCAAGGAGGGCGCTTGAATGTGTCCAAGACGCTTTTTTTAATTCTTTCTGACAGTCTGCACTGCAGTGCAGGATCTAGTAGAGCTGAGTATCACTAATAACTTCCAGGATCGATTCATAGCAAAAGATCGATTCTTTCGATCCACTCAATTTAATTACATTTGGAATTTACATGGTTTACACATTTAGACATATGTGTATAGAAATACATTAAATAGATCTGTTTTCAGATGTTGTTTTTCTGTTTTTGTTGGAACTTCCGGCTCTCGGAGAAGACGCCACGCAGGCATAGAGCAGCTGCAGTTCTCAACTCTATTTACCGCATAAAAGCGTAAATATTGAGAAAAGCAATTCCTAAACATGCCGAGAAGAACCCCAGTGTCTGAGGAATATGAGGACTTGAGGAAGACACTTGATTTCGTGCTGGAAGAGATCAAAGCTATGAAGATTGTTCACGGACAAATTCTGGATGCTATCGGAGAGGTGAAGCAGGTCCGGGCTCTGCAGGAGCAGTGCTTCAACAGGATGGATATAATCGAGAAACGAATGGATGACCAAGAGCAGATCTCCAGATCTAACGACGTGATAATCACCGGATTGAAAATCAAACCCCGGTCATATGCGCATGCAGTGACCGCTGGGAACGGTGAGGAATCCGACGAGCTGGAGACGAGCTCTGTGGAAAAACAAGTGGAGGACTTCCTAAAGTCCAATGGAATTTCTCTGGACACCAACAATGTGGAGATCTGCAGACCGCTTCCCAGGAGAAGAGACACCGACAAACCAGCAATCCTCTTAAAGTTTGTCAATCGGAAACACAAAGCAGCTTTATTGAAGCAAGGAAGAAATCTGAGGGGAACCAACGTTTTCATGAATGAAAACCTCACGAAAAGGAATGCCGACATCGCCAGAAGAGCACGTTACTTGAAAAAGCAGGGGAAAATTCAGGGAACCTGGGTAAAAGACTGTAAAATTTATGCCAAACTCTGTGGATCCCCTGAGCAGTCCAAGGTTGTTCTTATCAGGAGCCTGCAAGATTTGGAAAAATATTTACCCACTACAGTCTAAACAAGAGATACGTGAAGATGCTGGTCTTACAAGATGAGGAGACAATCTCTACTATCCATGGCTTCTAAAAAAAACACTTTTTCTTCAACAGTCACTTGCAACCACAACTCTCAGAGAGATCTGAATGGTGAGCAAACCGACCTTAAAATATTCAGTGATAATGACAACAACCTTCAAGACATCGACCCTGATCAATTCTTTTCCACTGTTAATATGGACTGCAAATATTACAGCATAGATGACTTTAAAAACTCTGTTAACCCAGAAGAAAAACTGTCAATCATTCACTTTAACAGCAGAAGCATGTATACCAACTTTGAAGACATCAAGGACTATTTACAGAACATCGGGCATTCCTTTGATATCATAACCATATCTGAGACTTGGTTCAGCTGCGACAAGGGCGCTGACTTTGAATTGGAAAACTATGAACTTAACTATGTGAACAGAGTAAACAAAAAAGGTGGAGGAGTCGCAATATATGTGGAAAAAAATATGAAGTTTACGGTAATTGATAAATTGTCTGTCGCAGTGGATGGAATACTGGAATGTCTTACAATTGAAATATGTAACAATTCAGGGAAAAATGTCATTATAAGCTGTGTTTATAGGTCGCCAGGGTCAAGCTTAGAAGTGTTCAGTGAGTGGATGGAAAAGATGTTTACCTCTCTAAATAACAAAATATTATACATCTGTGGAGACTTCAATATCGATCTGATAAACCCCAGCAAACATAAAACCACAGACTACTTTATCAGCAGAATGTATGCTATGAGTTTATATCCAACCATAACAAGACCCAGCAGAATCACTACTCAAAGTGCTACTCTTATTGATAATATTTTTACAAATAATATAGAATACACTCATATAAGTGGACTAATGATATGTGACATAACTGATCATTTACCAGTTTTTGCACTATTTGACATCAATGTGAAGACAAAGAAAATTATGAAAGAACCAGTCTACAAAAGGCTAAGAAATGAAAAAACCATGAATGCTCTGAATAATGACTTATCCAGACAAAACTGGAACTCTGTGTACAGAGAGAAAGATGTCGATATTGCTTATAAATGTTTTTTAGAAATATTTAGGTCACTTTACAATAAGAACTGTCCAATTTCTAAATTCAAGAACAAATATGCCAAATGCCCTTGGTTAACCACCGGTCTACAAAATGCTTGTAAAAAGAAAAATAACCTGTATAAAAAATTCTTAAAACAGAGGACAAGGGAAAGTGAACAAAGATATAAGTCATATAAAAATAAACTAACTGAAATAACACGTTACAGTAAAAAAGTGTACTTCAATAATCTATTGAATGAAAATAAATACAACGTAAAGCGAGTTTGGGAAATATTAAATAACATCATTAAAAATGGGACAAAAAAGCGAACTTATCCAGATTACTTTACAGATGGGACTGGTCAAAGCTATGACATCAATGAAGCAGCAAACGGTCTCAATAACTATTTTGTAAACGTGGGTCCAGAGTTGGCAGCGGAAATTCCAAAATGCAAAACTAGCAAAGACAATAACCCACCTATCGACAGGATCCCACACTCAATCTTTCTCTCTAATGTGAACGAAAATGAACTGATATCAATTGTGAATAATTTCAAGAGTAAAAACTCAAAAGATTGTGAGGATATAGATATGAAGGTGGTGAAAAAGGTCATTCATAGTGTAGCTAAGCCTCTAACATACATTTGTAACTTATCATTACAAACTGGGAGATTCCCAAACCAAATGAAAATAGCCAAAGTGATTCCTGTCTATAAGAGTGGAGACAAACACCAATTTACAAACTATAGACCTGTTTCTCTTCTTCCACAATTCTCAAAAATTTTAGAAAAAATATTCAATGATAAATTAGCTTTATTTATTGAAAAACATAACATTATAAATGAAAACCAATATGGTTTTAGAGAAAATAGATCTACCTCATTGGCTATCATCGATGCTGTGGAGGAAATCACAAATGCTATGGACAAAAAGAAATATGCAGCTGGAATTTTCATTGACTTAAAAAAAGCATTTGACACTCTCAATCATGACATCCTACTTGACAAACTGGAAGTGTATGGGATACGAGGACTAGCGCTAACTTGGGTCAAAAGCTATTTAACGGGAAGAAAACAATTTGTCAAGATTGATGAATATACATCAGAAACCAAAGAGATAAGTTGTGGTGTCCCACAAGGATCAATTCTTGGCCCGCTGCAATTCAATATTTACATAAATGATATATTTAATGTTTCAAAGCTTATGAAACTCATATTATTTGCTGATGACACAAATATATTCTATTCTACAGACAATCAAAGGGAACTTATAAAGGTGGTGAACACAGAGTTAAACAAAATAAAATTATGGATGGATTACAACAAATTGTCTTTGAACCTAAATAAAACTAAAGTGATGTTTTTTGGAAACTACAATGCAAATAAAGAGCTCTCAATTGAAATAAATAATGTCTTAATTGAACGTGTTACAGAAATCAAATTCTTAGGGTTTTTTATCGATGACAAACTAAGTTGGAAGCCACACATCAGACACATACAAACTAAAGTCTCAAAAAGTATTTCAATCGTAAATAAATCTAAACATATATTAGGATACAACAGTAGATATTTATTGTACTGCTCTTTAATATTACCATATTTCACCTACTGTATAGAAATTTGGGGGAATAATTACAAGAGCTCACTACATCCTCTCTTTCTACTTCAAAAACGAGCCGTCAGAGTTGTACATAAAGCCGGATATCTTGATCATACAAACAATCTATTTTATCAATCAAGACTTTTAAAACTGCATGACCTTGTTGATTTTTACACTGCGCAACTTTTATACAGAGCCAGCTGGAAATTGTTACCATCCAACATCCAAAAACAGTTCTTAGAAAATGAAGGAGGCTACAGACTGAGAGGATGTAGGAACTTCAAGATCAAATTGATAAGAACCACAAAGAAAAGTTTCTGTGTGTCGGTGTGTGGCACTAAACTTTGGAACAGTTTAAGTAATGAGCTTAAACAATGTTCAAATATTCAAATATTCAAGAAAATGTATAAAGAAACTCTTATTTCAGGATATGAAGATAAGGGGATTTAAGGATCAACAGGTGCTTGAATAATTCCAAATGCATGTTTGAACTTGACTGTGGTGAAATAATCAAAGCTCTTTTAAGTACAACCAATGAGTGTTACATTGTAATGTGCGATAATGATTACTGAAATGTTTGAATTACAATCAATAAGCTATTGATTTTCTTAACTTGACCTGCAATGTGTAGCAATAATTTCTGGTTTAATGTTATCATGTGTTCTAATGATAATCAATTATTATTACATATCGGTATCGTTACTGTTTACTGAAATCATGAATGAATGTTTTCTGAAGATCATCAATCATTTCTAGGCACTGGATTTTGTTACTTGAAGAGAATCTATCTGATCAGAACCGGATTTAAAACACTGTAAAACTATCAAGTGAATGAACTCAGTAGGGGTGGGATTATATAAGCTTGCTTCTTCCCACTCCTTTTCAAGCAATAAATCAAACTCTACTTATACTTCAGTTAATGATCACTGTATTTAATTAAGCAAATGTGACTTAAGTGACGTTTTTGTTTTGTTTTCTGTCTTTTTAATCTATGCATTTCATCATTTCTGTAATGAGTTTGATAAATATGTGTATTTTTTTTAATTGCTTTGACTACAATGCTTGAAATAAATCAATAAATCAAAAATCAATAAATCAAGATATTAACATTACCCTGATACAGTTCACATACCGTAAATTTGTAAAAAAAAAAAAAATCCCCTTATGAGTTTGGAAAATTCGTGCTTGTGAGTATATAAAACTATTCATTTAGTCAGCAGTGAATGTTTAGGTCAACCGAGAGTTAGCATTAGCCGTCCTATGGAAAATGTCATATGTTAGCATCAAGCTAGCTGACTTTTTGCTAAAAAGGAAAGGCATAAAAGATCAATCTCCACTTTTATGGGTTGAGTATTGATTTAATAAACTTGGATCGATTCAGATCAATTAATCGATTTTTTTTACCCAGCACTACATCTACATTTTCATCATCAACTGTAAATGAGAACTGGACTGAGTGATCCCTCCCACCTGTTGTTCCAAACAGGAAGTACCTGCTGGGTCCAAAAAGCCTAAATCCAATAGACTTCTATTGAGAACTAAACAGCTATTACTCAGTCATTGTATATGTCAGAATGACTATTCTTTTAACATATTCTTACTGGTCTCAAATTTTTTTAATGATATTTTTGTTGTTGTGGAAGTTATAAGCTGACCAATTAAATGCCTCAATAAAAGCATGTAGTATCCGCTGGCCCGCCCATGTTTAATGTTTGAAATGTTAGGTTGACAGATTTCCTGTAACCCGTTTTCAGTGGAAGGGTTGTGGACTCCAACAAGTTCACTCCTGATTAGCGAGAGAGGTTACCATAGAAACAGTGAATAAGACCAATCACTGTTTGCTGATGGTCTCCTAATTGTGGTGTCTGTATTGCCAAAAAAACGACGTCTCAATGGACTATATTCCGTTTAGGTCGGTACTAAACCATTTTCTATGGCTGACATCACACCCTCTTAATCCGTTTTTTTCATACGTTGAATGGTTTCATAAATGCTGAAATAAACACGTGTCAGTGCTCATCGCCACGATAGTGGTCCTTTGATTTGATTTATTGGTTTATTTTAAGCATTGATTGTAGACCAAAAAAAAGTAGTTATATTTATTATTATTTATATATTCCCACCTGTAATTGAGTTGTTTCCACCCATTGGGAGCATAGTATAAGTCACTGAATTAGAATGTTTTGCTGTGAAGTACGTTTACTCCACACACCCTCACGGCCTCACCCCTATTTATACGAGTCCGCCCACAACTGCTGGAAATGTAAAATGATTGGCCAGAATTATCCAGCAAAACTGTAGTCAATACAAGGGCCTGGCATGTTCAAAAGGAGGACCAAATCCTGCATTTTTATATGGTACCGATGGTTCCGTATACATTGGTACCAGTACCAGCATGGGCCAGTGTTTTGATACTCATCACTACCACTGACAGCTCCAGTATTAAAGGGTTAAGTTAGTTTGCGCTATACCAGGTCACTTTTTTTTTTTATTAATTTGTGGTGGACAAACTGAAAACTCCACCAAACCAACCACAGTAGAGGGTAGATTTGACCATGTGACCCTCCTGCATCCTAAAACTTCAGGCTCCTACATCCTAGCTTTGGGTTTTTTGTATTTTTTTTTCCATGCTCTGAAGCAACATTTTTAGTCATGTTTCCAGCGAGTGAAATAAAGAAAAGCTGTATTTTCTGTATACCCTGTGGTGAAACGAGAGGCAGAGTGCTCTGTTTAATGGTGCCACAGTTCATTAGCATGTTCCTTTGCAGATTAGTGTTCACAAGAGCGTTGTCTGAGATGTGCTATATTTGTTCCTTTTGCCTTAAAGACATATCACGGCTCCATCCTTTGCCGTGAAAATACTCCTGTCCTCCAAATGTCCGTCACTGCTCAAGTTGACAACAGTCTGTGTGTGAAGTTAGCAAACTGAATTTACTGATGCAGACAGTAAATCATTGTTTTCCTAATAATCCCTGTATTTTGTTTTAATTTACTTTAAGCGTAGTCTTCTTCAGCTTTCAGCTGCTCCTTTTAGGAGTCAATGCAGCAAAATATCTGCCTACATCTACCGTATTTTCCACACAATAAGGCGTACTTAAAAGCTATAATTTCTTTTTCCAAAATGACAGTGCACGTTATTATCTGGACTGTTTTATCTATGGATTCATTCTGGTTGTGTTTACTGATGTCAAAGTCATTTTGAAAGGTACACGGGCGCTCTGTCAAAACGTTTTTTAACGAGTCGAAAACAAGAATGGATTTTATTGCAAATATGCTAAAGCGGCTCACGCTGAGCAGCGTCTGACTTTGCTTTTTTTTTGTTTTTACGTGTTACAATGTTGGGAGTTAGCATAGCCACAGTTACATTTGTTTTAGCGGCATCAGTCTATTTTTTTACGTGTTGTAAACAAGACTGGGAGCTACAGATCTTGTAAACATGATAACGCGGCTAATGTATTACAAAGAAGTTCTAGAGTTACTGTTTTTGCAGTCAAATTCTGACTGACGGAGTTATGCCTGCCTCTTTTGTCTCGCTCAATGGGCCTTGTCTAATATGTTGTGTTCAAAAATAGACCATTTACTGGCAATGCGCCTTATATTCTTCTTTTCTTTATTTTATTTTCCTTTCTGTGCACCTGAAAGTCCTCCTCAACTGCATCCATGGACTTCCCCCAGGCCTCGTTCCTGGCAGGTCCGGCTTCAACGTCTTTTCACCAACATCATCTCAGTCTGCTTCCCCGCATTTATCTCCAAAAGATCTACTGTGATCTGTTCCTCTGATGAATTCATTCCTGATTCCATCCATCCAGGTCACTCCCAAAGAAAACCTCAACATCTTCATCTCTGCCTCCTGTCTCTACAACATGGCTGCCCTCACCACAGTCTTCTACAGCTATCCTTTCATTCTTGCCTACGCTCTTGTCACACATCATACCATGTCACACCACTGGCATATTAGATAAAAAAAAAATCAAAAACAAAATATTGGAGTTATTAAATATGTATTGTCCCACTCCAATAATCTTTTGATCTGTTGTAAAATTGTTCCCAGTGGTGTTTTAATTATGGTTATGGCATTTTTAGCCCATATAAAAAACGTCATTTTCCAAGTCATAGTTTCTGCAATAAATCTTCTTGTGTAGTTTGTATGTAACAACTTCAAGACATTTTTTGCCTACTCCTAATTCACCAAGATTTGAATAAAGAAATACTCGACAATGCAATTTTACGCTTAATTTTCTTTTCATAACCTGTATGTCCTCTATCATGAGAATAATGCTACAACATGTTAAAAACACAAAAAACCCACAATTTCTACTGTAGTGGGTCTCTAAATATTTAATGTAGGTGTTTAGTGCGGTTGCCTCATATGAATTAGAACTATTTACATTGAACTGATGACCTTCATCCAGAAAGATAATTGTCTTGTTCCAGAAAGCGTTGGCTTTATTTTTCTTTTATTCTTACTTGACATAAATTGATGACAAATAGGTTCAGGGAAATCTGAAAGAGTAAATTCTTTCGGAATCAGCCCACACACTCTCCTCAAAAGAGCAATCGAGCCATAGGTCCAAGAGAAAATGCACCCTGAATGCTGAGCGGAGTGCTGAGCCAAAAGATGATGGATCCATCTGAGCTACTTAAAAACACATCTCATTAATAAAAGCAAAATGACTGATTACTCAGATCACTGTTGATTCATTTTACACCCACTTGCATTCACAGTTGGATGCACACAAGCCTCCCCACACACACAAACACGCAGAAGAAATGTGCTGCTGGTGATGATCGCAAAGCAAAGCAGACTGTCTGCATCATACTTGGTGGTGCAGATCATATTTGGTTTATATACTGTGGCAGTTTCGTCAGATTTTGACAGTCTGTCTCACAACTTGCAATTAGTGAAGGCACTGCTGGGTGAAATACAGCGATGGTGCTATAGTGTTGTGAGGAGCCAGACATTTAAATTACATTTCTTGCCGTTCTCAGCCTGCACTGTATATAATGTTCAAAGTGACAGGGAAGCCACTTGGGGGGTGCACTCTAATTAGGGAAACAGAACACATATGAAGCAAGAAGAAACACACAGGTTATAAACCCTCAAATGTTCACCCTGTCTGATTCCAAAGTTGGCAGAGATCAAACTGTGTCTAGACTCCAAGCAGGAATAAAATGGTTCGGGTAAGGAGACAAAAAGACCCCTGGGTGATGATAGATGGGGGTGAAAAAGCCCATGAATCTGGGCAGGATCACAGGCATCCATCCCCCACCTGTCATGGAGTGACTAATTTCAAAGTAGGAGCTAGGCACTCGCAATCTGAGTGCCTCAGGTCAAAAGAGCCACTTGGGTTACCAGGAGGTGCTCTGTACCGGCTGGGAGATAATGACTGGGAGCTTAGATGAGACACTATGCACTCCTACTTGTTACAGAGGCTGTCCTGGCAGTGGAGCCACTCATCTGATCAATCACCAGGAGTTGTCACTATAGGTGACATAGAAATGCTGGTTTCATGGTGTATCTACAAAAAAAAAGCTGAACAAGAGTGAACAATCTCACAAACTACATTTGTTTTGAAGCAAGGCTTTATTTTAATGCATTAAATACACACACACACAGAAGGGACAAAAAATTATTCAGCCAGCCACCAATTGTGAAAGTTCTCAGACTTCAAAAAATGAGAGGTCTGTAATATTCATCATAGGTATACCTCAACTATGACAGGCAAAATGATAAAAACAAATGTCTGATTTTTAAAGAAATGTTTTTTATTTATGCTGGAAAACAAGTATAACTCAATACTTTGTTATATACCCTTTGTTGGCAATGACAGCAGTCAAACGTTTTTTCTAAGACACAAGTATTTTGGCCCATTCCTCCATGCAGATCTTCTCTAAAGCAGTGATGTTTTGGGGCTGTCGCTGGGCAACACGGACTTTCAACTCCCTCCAAAGATTTTCAATGGGATCAAGATCTGGAGACTGGCTAGGCCACTCCAGAACCTTGACGTGTGTCTTGCAAAGCTACTCCTTTGTTACCTGGGAATTGTGTTTGGAATCGTTGTCATGCTGAAAGACCCAGCTACATTTCATCTTCAGTGGTAATGGAAGGTTTTCCCTCAAAACCTGACAATGCATGGCCCCATTCATTCTTTCCATCATGTGGATCATTTTTCCTAGTCACTTTGCTGATAAACAGCCCCAAAGCATGGTGTTTCCACCCCCATGCTTTACAGTAGGTATGGTGCTCTTTGGATGCAACTCAGCATTCTCTCTCCTAAAAAAAAAAAAAGAGTAGAAGTCTTACCAAAAAGTTCCATTTTGGTTTCGTCTTGTGACAGTTTGTGGATGACATTTTTTTCTGAGGTGCCAGTCAGGTCTCTCTCCTGACATATAAGATACAACAAAAAAATCCACTGTCACAAAGGATGTTATCCACACCCTCTGCTCCTTTACACACACAAAAGCCCAAAGTTCGTTCAAATTCTTTTAATGTCTGTGTTACTTTAGGAGGGTATTGCTGAAATGAATTTAGAAAGAAAGGCCACACAGTCTGGTTCTTCTGAGTACTTTTTGTTTTCCTGTTAAGTCCAGTATTCCTTAGAAATCCGTTCCGGTTTCCTGGGACACTGCTTCATGTATCCAGTCCTTTGTGGAGGAGATTCGGTCCAGGTTTTCCAACTGTCTTTGTTTTTCAGGAGCAGTTCCGTGTTTTCTTTGAAGAGTTGTGGTTTCATGGTCCGGTTTGTTGTGTTGCAACTTAAATCCAGGTTTTAAGCAGATGTCTTGGGGATAATGTTAGTGCGGAATGAGGCCTTGTGCAGTAAAAGTCTGGACAAAGTTCTGCTGCATTGGCTCAGGTTTCCTCTGAGAAGATGTCAGTCTTTCAGGTTGTGGAAGCATGCAGGGTTGAGCGTTGGAACCTCTTTCAGGTTCCTCCTCTCTCTAACTCCTCACCACCCAGATCTTCTGCCTTCGTCTTTTTATGTGCCCTTTCTCCACAGCTGATGGCACTCTGATTAGAGGGCACGCCTCTCCTCTCTGACCTGCATAGGCGATTTTCATCAGGGCGATATGCAAACTGTCAGATTGCCACAGTCTGAACATAGGACATTCTCCCAGTCCTCTTCTGGATCATCCAAATATTCTCTAGCAAACTTTAGACGGGCCTCCACTGGTTCTGGCTTTAGCAGGGGGACATGACTGGCACTGCAGGATTTGAGTCACTGGCAGCATTGTGTATTACTGTTTGTAGACTTTGTTACTTTGGTCCCAGCTCTCTGCAGGTCATTCACTTCATACCCCCATGCAGTTCTGGGGTTTTTGCTCACCGTTCTTGTGATCATTTTGACCCCGGGAAGTGAGATTTTGTGGGGAGACCGGGATGGAGGAAAATTATCAGTGGTCTTGTATGTCTCCCATTTCCTAATATTTGCTCCCACAGGTTTTCTTCTACCAAGCTGCTTGTCTATTCCAGATTTAGTCTTCCCAGCCTCGTGCAGGTCAACAATTTTGTTTCTAGTGTCCTTAGACAGCTCTTTGGTCTTGGTCATAGTGGAGTTTGTAGTGTGACAGTTTGAAGTTGTGGTCAGGTGTCTTTTATATAGATGATGAGTTTAAACAGGGCCCATTAATACAGGTGGAGCACAGAGGATCCTCTTACAGGATCCCCATCTTTTTAAGTAGGAGAAATTGCACTATTGGTGGCTGACTAAATACTTTAGTGCCCCTCTGTTTACACATATACACATGTATACACATGTATACTACTCCTAAGGTTCTGCCCCAAAAAAGTGAAAGAATGACAAAGACTTAGGGAGAGGAGTTGCAAAACAGAAGACAAGAGACTGAAATGGTGAAATGGTAGGGTTCAGAGTACAGAAAAACAAAAATAGTAAAGATAAAAAAGAAAAAGTACCGCAATAGACAATGAAAGTTGCTTGAGGCTAAATGCTGTCAATGTCATAAATAAATGTTCTCAAAAGGGCTGAATTTTGTTCGCACAACCACACACATTCACACTACACACACCCATGCAAACACAACACACACAGCATGCATACAAGCATTAACTACAGTATAAACTCAGATATTTATGCAGGTGCACACATAAAACTGTAAACACATATACAGGCCTACTCCTACAGATATACATCATACTTAGACGAGTACAAATTTTCTATTTTGGAAAAGCTACACACATGCAAACATACAGTGGGGTTCAAGTATGCGCATTTAGGAAATGCTGTTAACACTGGACAAGGGAGGTTGGGGCTTCTTCGTTTTCCTTTTCTATTTGCGCATGTCAACCACCCACAGTTGGAAGAGGCTCAGTGTGAAAGGTCAAAGAGGTGCAAATCTCGCGAATCTGGCTCCAGGCTTTTTCTTTCACAGCTCTATTGTGATACATGAAAGACCTGATGTCATAATTCCGACCGGGTGCAAACCATTATCACCAATTTCTTCTTAATGATCATTTCTGTGGATTAAAATGGGACACCATCCAGCTGTCACTATTCACCAAATGGTCAATGTTGGACCTGCTATACCTTTCAACGCACCTTTAACTAACTTAAAAATGTACGTGAACACAAAAGTTTGAAATGCGAAAGCTCGAAACCTGCATCGATGCGCGTTTACATCAAACCTTTTACTGACAATGATGCTTGTCTGCCAAGCGCGGTGTGTAGTAGCTTGAAAAGGATGAGAGATATGTTCATTGATACACTTTCACTGTGAGAGACAGAACATGTTAAAACAAAGAAAACAAGAAATCTCACTGTCCGGTTTTTATTGATTTATTCACAAATAAATGAATGAATGTGCTAACACCAAGTATTTGGTTAACAATAGTTCACATCAATATCTTGTGATAAAGTATAAATACTTACTTCGTACATACAGTATATTACTTGTAGTGGCTCCCTGTCAAATTTAGATTTTCCGGTTTTAATACAAACTTTCAAGGTTTTTAATATTCTGGCCACTAATCATTACTTGTCATCTCCAAAATGACCACGCTGCAGTATAAAGAGTTGTCAAGACACACTGGTTTATAGTACCAACAGTAAACTCTAGTAGTGCCTGTGCTTGTGATGTTTTAATTCCTCAATATGCCTAACACAAGCACATTTTTTCTTAGCACTACTGATGTTCTTATGAAATATTCCACGCTCCAAAAATAAAGCATCTTTGTTCAAATAACTGCACATCTCACAGCTACCTTGTAGACGTCTGTAACATTTCATGCCACAATGAGCTCACAAATGCTAATGTTATGCTGATATTATGCTGAATTATAATAAATCCTGCTAGCGCTGTAGCCGGTGTAAAGTTTTTAGTGTGAAAACGTCTGCTAGTGAATATTTTAACAAAGTAACTTGAGCTGATCCCTAAATAGAAAATATTTAAATGAGAAACAGTGATCATTTTCAGCAAGACTGGAGAATTACAGGCGTGTTATGGAGAAGCACAACACCAAAAAGACTACTGAAATGGCCAAACATGGCTACTTTTTTTATTTTGTAAAATAGCATTGACAAGAATCATTCAATTTCTTAATAAAAAAGATAGTAATACTAACTGTATTTAAATCTATCCATGTAGTAAATATAAATTTTTCATATCTACGTTTCTTACAGGTTAGCAACCTAAAACGTGACACATCCGGTTTTCCAATGCCAAGTACTGCTTATTTAAACATTTACTGCATATTTGCCAAAATTTTATATATTTATTTAGTTTAATAGTGTATATATAACAGACTTGCAACCTGTCCAAGGTGTAACAACAGTAGCTGGGACAGGCTCCGGCAACCCCCTGACCCTGAGGGACATAGTGGGTTCAGAAGATGGATAGATGGGTTGGAATAGTTTTTTTTTTTTTTTTTTTTTCATTTTTGATGTCATTAATCCCTGACAGATGAAATGAGAGTTATTGACATTAAATTAACTTTGATATATGCATGAAATTCCCAAACAAGAATTGAATTTGTTAACGTCAAAAGCCTCCAGCCACTTTTTGCAATTTTTTTGCAAGAGGTTTTTGCGATTGAAAGTTTCCCTTAATGCAAATTGCTGGCAAAAATTTAATCAAACGTTTTATGTGGTAAAAAAATCTTTTTTTTTTTTCAATTTCTTTTATACTCTGCTGGAATTTCAATATGTTTGCAGAGGGAAAACACAGTTTTAGAAACCTAATAAGTGATTTTAGTCCTACTTTATGAGCTTTTATTATGATTCTGTACCACTTGGCAATCAGATTTACCTTGTCTGTAATACATTCTGCACTAAGAGTGTGGGACTTTAACTTAGTTTAAAACTTTAATCCGCCTTCAGTAAGGCTGGTTTATTCATAATTATCAGGAGCAAATTCATGCAATTTAAAAATCTTTAATGTAAGCCCCGTAAACCTTGCTGAAACAATCAGGAGGCTCAGTTTAAACAGCTGTGTGTCAATTTGGATTAACACCAACTTTAAAGAATTAACAAAGTACAGGTTGCTGGTTAGATGACAGGAAAAAAATCCTGACATCAAATTCAACAGTGAAATTTTGGAATGAGCTTCTATAAAGTCCTGATGCTTTTGGAAACAAGTCATGCAGACTTATAAGGAAAAATAACATTTTGTTTGTAACTTAAACCAAAGTTATCACTATTTTGCTGACAAATACCTCGAGACGTGGACTCACTGCACAGTAAGTCACTGTGAAGCTACGAAAATGGGAAAACCTGTACGGGGCATGCAGGTGGCCCGCATGAAATATCCAGACCACTGAGTGAGTAAAAAATGTTCATGCACATTATTTCTGCAGTAATGCTGAGGGCGACAGGTCACAACCCGTAATGTAAGGAAGGCTGAAGCAGGTGAGGCGCAGGTGTGTCGTACAGATTTTTCTGTTTTTTCATTCACTGAAATCCTGCGATTGTGCAAGGGACCCATTAGTGCTGCTCAGGGGTTGAGTGTGTGCTACTTATGTGCAGCCTGACTGTTAGAATGTAGGAAATTAGAGCGTAGTTTGTGTGGACATCCTATGGCTGTCCTTATGAATCATGTACGCTCCTCATGCATGCAGCCTTCGTGCGCGGTCAGTATGGGGCCAGAATTTCCACTCTAATTATAACTAAAGTGCGGTGTGAGGCCACCGCAAAACAGCATTGCTGTTAACACAGAAGTGCAATAAAGTACTATTAGCCTTACGAATACTTCATGATACATTTAAGATCCATTTTCATGAAGTCCCGCTGGCTGTAGGAGCCGCAAGGGAATCGCAAAACACACCTGCGCTCCCTTTGAGACATGGTCATACCCGTCTACGACGATCCGGACAACCCAACCTGTTTAATGCCTAAGTCACATGTGTTTGGATTGTCCGGGCTCACTGAGCGATCTATGATGTCATCCACAGATTTGCCCCCAGCAGACAAAAATTTGGTTTGTGTTTGATTTTGGTCATACTTTATTGTGTTTCTCCATTTATTTCTCCTACATTTTTTTAGCCTTCCAGCATAAAATTGAATTTTACATTTTTATGTTCACAAAAAAACTTCAAAAATACACTTTTTGAACTTGAGTCTTTGTATTTTTGGGGTGAAATGCTCGTCAGGATTCTTTCTTTACGGCCTCAGATATGCAGAGAGGAATCACGTCAAGTGTCAACAGCCACTGTGATGCAAGCGTTAACAATCGCATGTTAAAGTACACCTGATCTACGTGTGAAGGAGACGCACTTTCATAATTTAAAAGGAAAAAGGGGGGACATCTTATTTTCAAAGGCTTGGCCATGCTTTATACTTCTCTCTCTTCTCTTAGCTTATTAAAGTGTCAAAGATTGAAGATGGAACTCATCCACCTCCCCTCTCAGCGTGTGCCAACCTGCATTATGAATCCCAAATGAGGCAATCTGCCTCAGGTTTGTTGCAATACCTTTTTTGCACGAGAAAAAAAAATTGACATTTTATTTTTCTTTCCTCTTTTTCTTCTTCTTGCTGGTTGATTTGATTATTTGGAAGTCTTTGAACGTGAAGGATGCATTTTTATTCCTAAAATGCCAACTGCTGTTGATGCAGGCCTTGCCTTCATGCCTGTGATCTGTGTGGCTTTGCACGAGACCGTCGATCTTTAGTCTTTGTAAAACATCAACAGTGGTTTGTGCTGAAAAATGCCTTCTTTCATTTATGTAAAAATCAACGTTTGTAGCCATAATTTTAACTCGGAAGCATTGTATTTTTAGGAAGGTCATGTTTCATAGCCATTTAACAAAAGCAAGAAAAGTAAAATAAGGGAAAAATGTTGAGTTTAGAATCATTTAAATCATTTTAAAATGATTTAATGCCCACCCATAAGGGCAGTTGGTACTAAGGCCTTAAGAGGAAGTTGAAGATAAAGTAATGCGCGTCACATTTGTTCTTGACTTGGTGCCTTCCACTGGTTGAGCAGTGCCGTAGTCTTAAACCCATGATTATTCTGGCCTCAGGGTGAACACTCCACCACTAGGCCACTGAGCTTAACCTTCTTATGTACAATATTATCATTTTTGATTCATGCATCTATTTAGAAAATCAAATTTTCTTGAAACTTTTGGGTCACAAAGAACCTGAACTTGAATCTGATGTTTGACCCTTTGTGGTGGAAATGGACTTTCTCCCTGTGGACGAACAAAAACCTCTGCCTTGTTGAGACTTGCACTTTGGTTCATGTACTGATCCTAACTTTTTTTTATTTTTAGCTATTAAGCAACATATTTACTTAATACAGAAAGCTGTGTCGCTCTCTAGCTGCTGGACAGATGTCTTCACATTAAAAGCTGCCAAACAAGCCAAAATCAGGACTCCTTTACTTATTTTGGCAAGATTTATGAGGAGCTGATTGTTATTGTAGCACATTGTTTTCCCTTTTTGATGTAATTTGTCCCAAGAGTTTAAAGTGTTTTTTTTTTTAGATAATTCCATAAAAATGCTTGTGTTTATGGGGCATTGCACGACCTTGAGTGTTTTTTTGTTGATGTTTTTTTTTGTCAGAACAGCTTTCTTTTATTTAACAGCTGTTGCTGTAGCCGCTTACAATCAGCAGATCCCACCTCTTTTATGAAGTCATTTCATTTAGAAGCAGCAAAATAAAAAATCCACTTCTTCTTTTTATTCAACACTCTATTGAAGAAATAAATAACAGCACGGTGATGTTATTAATTTGACACTATCTTGAAAATGAAAAGTTTTTGGAGTAGTTTTTGTATTTGAGCGGAGAATACCTGGTGTGTGCTGAACTGAGTCCTAATTAAAAACAACACAGTTTGGGGGGAGATCATTGCCATAAAAATATGAATAATTTCAGACCACTGCAGGAAAAACATGTGGAAACCAACAAAAACATCAGTTTCTGCCTTTAGCAATAATCAAGCTGAGATCTTATCTTTAACATTTTTTTAATCTAGACTTGGTTAAGGTGAGATTTGGAAAGAGCCAGGCTTCATCCTACAGAGCAGTGGCAAGTAAGTTGGTATCGAGTCAGAGAGTAAATAAATCACCAACTACAATCTGATCCTCTGAAGGGAGTTTTATTTTGAAAAACTACTGGATTCCCTCCAACAAATCTGACTCATTCTTGGCTTGTGTCAAGTCGCTCAGTCATGTGCCGAAAAACAAGCAAGCACAGTTAACAAAAAAAGAACAATGTATTTGGAACATTTCTTTTGGCAGAAAGGAGCCGGAGAGGAAACAGAAGAAGAGTCTTAAACTTCAAAATAAAAGAAATCTGCTTTTAACAGACAAAATCAAGACTCTTTACTTCAAATATGGATTTATTACAACAATTGTTAACTCAGAACTTATTTATGATATTTAGCTACAGAATGTCTAATGTAACAAGGATGCTGCTAATAAAGTTGTTGAAACGGTGAATTCACTTTTATTATTATCATATTGAGAAAATACCAAGTACCTTTTTTTTTTTATTCGTCAAACCCTGAGATTCAGACGAGGCTGAATTTGTTGTACAATTTTTTCACTTCTGCTTTGACAGTTATAGGTTATGAGAACATTTAGATCACATTTTAAAGATTCCTGAGCAAAATCAAATGTAAAATAAAGTTTAAACCAGCAGACGACATTTTACAGAAGATCAAGATAAACTTTACCCTCAAAAGTAAAGGGAAATTTTAAAGCAAAACAAAGAAAAAATAAAGCGGACCCAGGTTAGAGCCCTGAGTTACACCATACTTATTTTTTCTATCAGAAAGACCGATTGAAAAAAAAAAAAAAAGTAAAAGTGTCTTTAAGTAGATGACAGTTCTTCATTTAGTCAAATTCTGTGCAAGAAGAGAAGTAAAAACATCATAAATATTCATATCAAGTGTGTAAGAATTCTTTTGTTTGAGTTGCTCGTATTTAAGTCTGCTTTTCAAAAAGAAAACCTGCTGGGATTTATGCAAAATTCCTGGCAGAATTTCCTCAAAGAGATCATTTCTGCCTTTTGAACCTCTAACATTGCAACCAACATTGATCACAGCAGAAACATGCAGATCTAATCACCAAACAGAAACCTATGTGTAATTTCTGCAAAAAAAACATAGGGGACTTGGGAAATTTGGGATCAAATAACGTCTTTAGAGGGTTATAAAGGTGCAGCTGATCGTCAATTTCCAAACCAATGTTTAAGGATGCGCCTGACATCTAACCTAGTGGACTAGAAGTGAAATTCTCATGAGGAGCTTGACTCCGACGCCCAAACTGTGTCAGCCACAAGGCCAACGCATCACACAGCCAGAGTGTTTCAGCCTCAGACATGAAACGCAACCTTTAAAGCAGTTAAATAGGCCGTCTGAATGGGAGGTGCTCCTCCGGTTGAATGCTGGGGGCTCGTCCTGACCGGGGGTGTGTGCTTTCTTATCTGCTGCCTGTGGGGGTAATGCACACAAAGCAGCTGAAAAAACATCAGCGATGAGGCACGCCACCCAAGCTGTCAACAGCTGGAATAATAAATAAATGCTTTAGTCCACCAACAACAGAAATAAATGGTTGTAGCTTAAATAAGTTTTGCTTTAGCACCTGAAATCCTGCCACATGACTGAAATGCAGTTTATTCATACTTCCTGGTAGTTTAGCATTATATTTGATCACAAATAAAATCTTTGTCTAAGCTGAGATCTACCAGCTGTTTCAAATGCTTCTTAATGGTCTCCTTCAGACTTTTTAACATTGCTGTACAACTGTATACTTTTATGTTCCATGTACCACAAGTTTATAAGATTAAGACATCTAAAATACCTTCAAAATACTACAGCTAATATTTAATCATTAAAACTACCAATAACCAAAATAGGTCAATAGCTTTGTTTTTAATATCTTCCATGTTATCAATTTTTTTTAAAAAACACGTTTGTCATACAATTTGTTTTGTAACTAGAAATGTGTGTTTGGGTAACAGAGTTATTATATTCATCATTAATACATTCATTTTTTTGTCAATAAAGATTTGGGACTGGTTAATTTTTACTATAGTTGTTCATTACCTAAGATTCCAACTTGGACTGATTGAGTTTGTCCCATAACAGAAACCACATTAAACCCAATTCAAAAATGTCACTGATGTATTTTTAAACAAATGTTTTCATGATTCTTAGCTCGTTTTAAGGGTCGATCAGACAAAATCCTGCATTTTAAATACACAAAGACAATAGTGACTTTACTATAAAGCACATTCCAAACCTTTCTAGGATTACAAAGCAAATTAAAGCGGAGTATTTACATTTACATTTTTTATATTTATTTTTTGTTGATTAAAGGCTTAAAAAAAAAAAAAAAATCGGACCTAAGAGGTGATACTAAAAACGGATTTTCTTTAAACGGATTGTCTCTAAAGGACCTGTAATTTCTAGTTTTATCTTCTATTGGACAGGACAAAAAATTTAGTTAAATGAAATTAAATAAAGGACTTCTATTTACATGCAACAAATCAAACCTTACTTAACTTTATTTGATAATCATTATGGATCATAAATGTGTGTGCAATAAAAGCATTACTGCAAAAACATATTATTAATTATACTGTGAAGGAAGGAAGATGGATGGATGGATGGATGGATGGATGGATGGATGGATGGATGGATGGATGGATGGATGGATGGATGGATGGATGGATGGATGGATGG